>JAVSCE010008297.1:0-428282 GCA_032199065.1 Smutsia gigantea | reverse complement strand
TCGTGATTTTTCCTTTCATTTCTGATTGTGTTTATGTGTGTAGATTCTCTTTTTCTCTTAATGAGTCTGGCTAGGGGTTTATCTATTTTGTTTATTTTTTCAAAGAACCAGCTCTTGGTTTCATTGATTTTTCTATTGTTTTATTCTTCTCAATTTTATTTATTTCTTCTCTAATCTTTATTATGTCCCTCCTTCTGGTGACTTTGGGCCTCATTTGTTCTTCTTTTTCCAATTTCAGTAATTGTGTCTTTAGACTATTCATTTGGGAATGTTCTTCCTTCTTTAAATAGGCCTGATTGCAATATACTTTCCTCTTAGAACTGCCTTTGCTGCGTCCCACAGAGGTTGTGGCTTTGTGTTGTTGTTATTAGTCTCCATATATTCTTTGATTTCTGTTTTGATTTGGTCGTTAACCCACTGATTAATTAGGAGAGTGTTGTTAAGTCTCCATGTATTTGTGAGCCTTTTTGATTTCTTTCTAAAATTTATTTCTAGTTTTATACCTTTGTGATCTGAGAATTTGGTTGGTAGGATTTCAATATTTTTGAAATTACTGAGGTTCTTTTTGTGGCCTAGTATGTGGTCTATTCTGAAAATGTTCCATGTGCACTTGAGAAGAATGTGTATCCTGTTGCTTTTGGGTGTAGAGTTCTGTAGATGTCTGTTAGGTCCATCTGTTCTAGTGTGCTGTTCAGTGCCTCTGTGTCTTTACTTATTTTCTGTCTGGTTGATCTGTCCTCTTTAGTGAGTGGTGTGTTGAAGTCTCCTAAGATGAATGCATTGCTGTCTATTTCCTCCTTTAATTCTGTTAGTATTTGTCTCACATATGCTGGCGCTCCTGTGTTGGGTGCATATATATTTATAATGGTTATATCTTCTTGTTGGACTGACCCCTTTATCATTATGTAATGTCCTCTTTATCTCTTGCTACTTTCTTCGTTTTGAAGTCTATTTTGTCTGATACAAGTACTGCAACACCTGCTTTTTCTCTTTGTTGTTTGCATGAAATATCTTTTTCCATCCCTTCACTTTTAGTCTGTGTATATCTTTGGATTTGAGGTGAGTTTCTTGTAGGCAGCATATAGATGGGTCTTGCTTTTTTATCCATTCTGTTACTCTGTGTCTTTTGATTGGTGCATTCAGTCCATTTACATTTAGGGTGATTATTGATAGGTATGTACTTATTGCCATTGCTGGCTTTAGATTCGTGGTTACCAAGGGTTCAAGGGTTGCTTCTTTACTATCTCACAATCTAACTTAACTTTCTTGTTAAGTTATTGTAAACACAGTCTGATGTTTCTTTCTTTCTCTCCCTTCTTATTTCTCCTCCTTCATTCTTTCTATAATAGGTGTTTTATTCTTTGCCTTTAGTTGATATTTGGATGGTCTTTCTTTGCTATGATTTTTTTTTCTCTGGTGACATCTTTTTAGCCTTAGGTGTGCTTCCTTCTAGAGCAGTCCATTTAAGATATCCTGTAGTGGTGGTTTATGAGAGGCAAACTCTCTTAACTTTCGTTTATCTGGAAATTGTTTAATCCCGCCATCATATTTAAATGATAATCGTGCTGGATACAATATTCTTGGTTCGAGGCCCTTCTATTTCATAACGTTAAATATATCATGCTGTTCTCTTCTGGCCTGTAAGGTTTCTGTTGAGAAGTCTGATGATAATCTGATGGGTTTCCTTTGTAGGTGATCTTTTTTCTCTCTCTAGCTGCCTTTAATACCCTGTCTTTATCTTTGATCTTTGCCATCTTAATTATTATGTGTCTTGGTGTTGTCTTCCTTGGGTCCCTTGTGTTGGGAGATCTATGAGCTTCGGTGGACTGCGAGACTACTTCCTTCCCCAGCAAGGGAAAGTTTTCAGCAATTATTTCTTCAAAGACACTTTCTATCCCTTTTTCTCTCTCTTCTTCCTCTGGTACTCCTATAATGCGAATATTGTTCCGTTTGGATTGGTCACACAGTTCTCTTAATATTCCTTCATTCCTAGAAATCCTTTTATCTCTCTCTGCCTCAGCTGCTCTGTACTCCTGTTCTCTGTTTTCTATTCCATTAACAGTCTCTCGCATCTCATCCATTCTGCTGTTAAGCCCGTCGATCGCTTGTCTGATTTCTGTATTGTCTTTCCTCAGTTCTCACTTCCTCCCTCAGCTCTTGCACATTTCTCTGTAGGTCCATCAGCATGGTTATGACTTTTATTCTGAATTCTTTTTCAGGGAGGCTGTGCATTTCCATCCCTTCAGACTCCCTCTGGGGTTGTCTGGTTGATTTTGGTCTGAACCATATTCCTCTGTCTTTTCATGGCTGTATAATTTGGTCACTGATAGTTGCCACGTATGTCAGCTGGGTCTTTAAGACTTTAAAAAGAGAAGAAAAAAAAAAGAGAGAGAAAAAGAGAAAAAAAGAAAAAAAAGAAAGAAAGAAAAGAAAAAACAAAAAACAAAACAAAACAAAAAAAACAAAAGAAAATGCCCACCGGACGTAGATTCTGTGGGAATGCTCTAGTTGGCGCTATTGTCCCACTATTCCATAGCTGTGACCGTGCCGCTCCGCAGGGCCCTTTATCGCTCTGGCAGGGGTGGGAACGTGTAGGAGGCTGTTGATCTCAGTGAGAAGTGTTAAGTATGGCTACCCTTCCTCAGTCACCAGCTAAGGCGTCTGAAACTCCCCTGGACTCCCAGCCTCCTGGGCTGAGTGTGCTGGGGCGATCCGGCTCCTCCGCTGGGCTCCTGTCTCTTTAAGACCGCTGAAGAAAGCGCGCACTTTTTTTTTTCTTCCTGGGAGCCGGCTGCAAGCACCCTGGCGCGTCCCCACTCAGATCCTGCCCCTCTGTCTCTCCAGTCTCCGCTGCACTGCGCAATGTGGGTCAGCGCTCCCCGCGCAGATCCCCGGGGCTGGCTACTTCGCGGGGTGCACTTCCACTCCCTCCCGGCTCTGATCCTCTCCTCCCGCCGGTGCGCTGGGGTGGGGGAGGGCTCGGGTCCCGCCGGGTCGCGGCTCCGTATCTTACCCGCCTCTTGGGGTGCCGAGTCCTCTCGGGTGTAGCTGCACGCTGTGCGCTTTCCTGTGTATTCTCGTCTCTCTTTTAGGAATAGATGTATTTTCTGTGTTTTCATAGATAAATATAGTGTTGGGAGGAGATTTCTGCCGCCCTGCTCACGCCGCCATCTTCCCGGAAGTCTGCACATGTTCTAAGAAGACATTAAGACCTCAGGCTGATCACTGGCGGAGAGACAAACTACAAAATGGAATAACAGAAAATCCTGGGGAAGGGGAATAATCTGATTTCCAAAGCTACTATGTTATTAGACTTAAATGTCCAGTTTTCAACAAAAACCACCAGACATACAGAGAAACAGGAAAGTATGGCCCATTCAAAGGAAAAAAGTAAACAGTAACTATTCCAGAGAAAGACCAAATGACAGATCTATTAGAAAAAGACTTAAAATAGTCCTAAAGATGCTTAAATAACTAAAGGAAGACATGAAGAAAGTCAAGAAAATGATGTATGATCAAAATGTATGATCAATAAAAAGAAATCTGGAAATGAAAAGTACATTAACTGAAATGAAAAATTCACTAGAGGGATTCAAAGGCAGGTTTGAGCAAGCAGAAAAGTGTATCAGCAAACTTGAAGGTAAGACAATTAAAGTTGCTGAATTTAAGAAACAGAAAGAAAAAAGACTAAAGAAAAGTGAACAGAGCCTAAGGGACTTGTGGGACACCATAAAGCTGGCAAACATATGCATTGTGGGAATGTGAGGAGAGACAAAGAAGGGTCAGAGAGGTTATTTGAAGAAATAATGGCTGAAAATTTCCCAAATCTTATGAAGACATGAATACAAATATTTCAGAAGCTCAACAAAGTCCAAGTACAATGAGCTCAAAGAGACTCATACCAAGACATGTTAGAGCCAAACTGTCAAAAACCAAAGACAGAGAGTCTGAAACCAGCAAGAGAGAAATAAATCATCAGATACAAGGGATCCTTGATAAGATCTTCAGCAGACTTCTCATCAGCAACTTCAGAGGCCAGAAGGCAGTGGGCTGATATATTCAAAGTTCTGAAAGGAAAAAATTGTCAGCCAAGAATCTTTTATCCAGCAAAACTGTCCTTAAAAAGTGAAGGAGAAATCCAGAGATTTCCAGATAAATAAAAGCTGAGGGAGTTCATTACCACTAGATCTGCCCTGAAAGAAATGCTCAAAGGAGTCCTGCAGGTTGATATGAAAGGACTGTAGACAGTAACTTCAAGTTGTGTGAAAAAAATTAAAACCTCAGCAAAGGTGAATACATGCAACTATAAAAGCTAGTATTATTGTTATAATAGTGTGTAACTACTATTTTTGTTTTCTACATTACTTAAAAGATTAATGCATTTTTTAAACCATTAGTCTAAAAGTTAGTATTATTGTAGTTTTTATTTGTAACTCCACATTTTGTTTTCTACATAATTTAAGAGACTCATTAATTTTAAAAAACAATTAGTCTATGTTTTTTGTCATATAATGTATAAAGATATCATTTTGTGACATAAATAACTAAACAGGGATAAGGAAGGAGCTGCACAGGAGCACAGTTTTGTATGTTATTGAAGTTAAGCTGGTATAAATTCAAATTAGAATGCTACAACTTTAGAATATTAAACTTAATCCCCATGGTAACCAAAGGAAATAATTTTATGATATACACAAAAGGGAATGAAAAGGGAATTAAAATGTTTCACTGCAAAAGATATTAACACAAAAGAAGAGAGTAATGTAGGAAATGAGGGCTATAAAAGTTATAAGGCAATAGAAAATAAACAGAAAAATGACAGAAATAAGTCCCTCCTTACCCACAATTACGTTAAATGTAAATGGACTGAATTCTGATCAAAAGACAGAGATTAGAAGAAAGGATTAAAAACATGATTCAACTGTATGTTGCTATAAGAGACTCACTTTACATATAATATCATTCAAATAATAACCAGAAGAGTGGGGATGGCTATACTACCATCAGAGAAAATAAACTTTAAATCAAAATACAGTTACAAGAGACAAATAAGGACTTACATATTAATAAAAGTTTCAATAAATTAAGAATATATAATAATTATAAACATTTACACACTTAATAATGGACCACCAAAATATATAAAGCAAAAATGCTCAAAATTTAAAGGAGAAATACAATCTTATAATAACAGTTGAAGACTTCAATGCTTCACTCTTCATAATGGATAGGACAGCAAAACAGAAGATAAGTAAGGAAATAGAAGACTTGAAAAATACAATAAACTAACTAGATCTAAGAAACATATACAGAACACTCTACCCAACAACAATAGAATACACATTCTTCTCAAGTACCCATGGGATGTTCTCTAGGATAGACTGTATGTTAGGCCACAGATTAAGTCTCAACAGATTTTAAAAGATAGATATTATATAAAGTATCTCAACCACAATGGGGTGAAGTTAGAATAAATAACAGAAGGAAATCTGGAAAAACACTCGAATAAACAATCACTGGGTCAAAGAAGAAATCACAAGGTAAGTTTTAAAATACTTAGAAATGAGTGAAAACAAAAACACAATATACCAAAACTTATGAGATGCAACAAAACAGTGCTAAGGGAAAATTTACAGCTATAAACATGTTAAAAGAAAAGAAAGATCTAAAATCAACATCCTAACTTTATAATTTCAGGAACTAGAAATTCAAGTGGATTTTCCATACAGACTATGAATTTCTTTCCAGTAAGGATAAGCGAGGTTATCCTGCAGTAACAATACCAAAATCTTAGTGCCCGATATAACAATATTTTTGTTTGTCCCAAATTCGCTTTATGTCTGAAAAACTCTCCCAAGCAGCCATCTTCCATGTGTTTCTCAGAAATTCAGTCTGCTTTGATGGCATCAATGTTCCACATCAGCATGCGCCTCCATGATCACCAAAGCAGAACAAAAAAGCATGAATAACCATGCACAGGTTCTTAAATTCTCCTAGCTGAAAGTGACACACATTATTTCTGCATACATTTCATTGGTCAAAATCATATGTCCATTCCCAACTTAAAGTAGCAAAGAAGTGGAATTGTCTCCTGTGCCTAGAAGTAGAGGAAAATATTAATGATCATGAAATCCTAACTACATAATCTTCAAAACTTGAAATAATTTGGGTGAACCAGTGCTCTTAACATCAAATCAACCTAAATAGAACATAAGGCACCTTGCTGGGGGTTCAGATAAAAACAACCACCATTTGCCTAGCACCTTACAAGTTATTTTCAGACATAATCTCTTCTGATACTCATGTTCAAACTATGAGTAAGATGCTATTTTTAATTATAATTGTCATTTCTCTTGGGCAGAAGTTCTTATGTTTAATGAGGCCGAATTTATTATTAGCACTTCTTGTGACTTGCTTAAGAAATCTCCAAAGCTAGAAAACTTTAACTGATACGATCTCCTCCAATATTTGTTTTATTCCCATTATTTAATTTATGACTTTGTGTAGGTTTTTTTGCCTTTATTTTTGCATATGTGGTGTGAAATAGGGGATCCGATTTCACTTTTGTCCAGATAAACAAATGATATTCCAGTTCCATTTATTGAAATTATTTTTAAATAAGCTTTTAGAAGGAAATTTTAGTTCTCTACATTTGTCCATTTTTTTTACTGCCCATCTATTCTCTACCCAAGTCAACATAAAGCAAGGTTCCAGTATTACATAGCCCCACTGGTGCAATTATTTTCTTTTTGAGTCTTGTAAATCTAGATGCCCACAATTCACAGCCTAACTGCAGACACAGCTAAGAAACCACTTCAAAGGGAAGAATTGCTCTGATCCTTTTGTTGCCTCCCCAAGAGCAAAAATGATGGGCAGCAGTTACATCCAGTCAGAACTCTATTTCCTATTTGAGGCAGGTTCAATGGACAAAAAAGGCATTATCTGCAGAAAGTATGGAAATCCAAGACCATTAACTGACAGCTTGTTAGAACTAATCTTATTCAGTGAGATCAACATATAAAAATTTAATCCTTTTCTTACTCAACTAAGACTGAATAATTTTCTAGAAAATACAACAGGAAAAACACCATTCATAATACCAAAAAGCTATAAAACACCTAGGCATAAATCTAAAATGAAATATGTAAGAACTACCTATTTTTTTTAACTAGGCTCCTCCACCTGCTCCTTCAGTTGTCCAAGCAGGGAGACAAATGTCAGACAGGTCAGCAAAACAGTCCTACCACAGGCTTTGTGGAAATCTGGGTGTTTTCCAAGATTACACTAAGAGCAGGGTTAGCCAGAGGTCACTTGCAGGGCAGGGACAGCCATGCACTGCCACCACCCCGAAATATTTCCACCTGCTTCCCATCCTTGAAAGCAGAAGTAACTCAGGGCCTGACCTGAGCAGGACAAAGGAGAAAGCTACTAATTACTGAAATAGGACAGGAAGGAAGCTATACTCCCTTCACATGGGGAGAACAGGAGAAAAAGAACCACAAACTCTTTTATCTAGATTCTTTTGTTTATAGGGATGAAGGGGATAGATGCAAATGTCAAAGGGCAACAACCTCTATCCAGCCCCAAAGGACAGGTCATTTCTGGAGAGTGGGTCAGATGGGTCTGAAGATATCTGACCTCTGTTAACCCCTGAGAGGTTGAGACAGACCTAGGTAGCCACTGTAATTTTTTTTCCTCCCAATTATATTAACTATACAAATAGTATTATGACAATATTAAAGAAAACAAGAATAAAAAACAACTACTCACAGTCTCACCACCAGCTTTTCTGCACTCACTCCCAGCATAGATTTCATTTACAAACTTGTCATATAGGGTAGGTATAATTCTATATCACAGTTTTGTCATATAACATCTTAGCACAAATATTTCATGTAGCTTTTCAGGACTCATAATTTTAGTGTATATAAAATATTCCATTGAATTGAGAAATTTTACTGTTTTTATTTTAGGCAAAGCTACACTAAATAATTTTCCACAAACAGCTTTTTATTTTTTTGGAATTCTTTTCTCCAGATATAATTTTTAAGATGAAATGACTGGACAAATTAGATGCACACTTTGGGACCCTTCATACTCACTGCCAAATAACTGTCCAAATAGGTTGTACCACATGCATTCTACTTGGACGCCAACATCTGTAGAATGCTTTTAGTTTCAAACCATCTTATAAATTCATCTCAACCACCCTGGTAGTTGGTCTGGCTTGTACCTCTTTAGGCCGATACATTAGCAAGTTAACTCCAGTTTCCTCTCTTGTGCCTCTCTCAGATAGACAGACTGGAAAAGCTGCCTACAGGCTTTCCCAACCTACCTTGCAGGTAGCTGTAATCATGTGATCCCACTCTGACCAATGAGACGCAAGGGAAAGGCTTAATGAACAAAGGGGCTGTCACCTCCACTGTCTAGAGTGTGGATACGATGCCTGGAGAAAACTAAGGTGTAGAGGTTACAGGAAGGGAATAGAGTCTCTTCACAGACAGGAGCAGAGATACTGTGAGGGAGCCACACAGACTCTGAAAGAGAGGTGGAGAACGAGCCCTGGAGCAGCCTAGGTTCTTGGAGTTCTTTTTAGTTTCTAGTCCAGCCCCGACACATCCTCATACCTGTGTCCCATGTATCTTCATGCCAGGACCCCATTTTCTTGTAGAAATTTGGACAGGTATCTATTGTAGACACCTGTGGGGATTACAGCTGTTCTCACAACTTATATTCCATGTTGGGGGACTTAGAGGATCATGGCCATTACAGGTGTTGTTCTTCCCAGCCCACAACAGGAGAGGGGGCCTCCATACACCAGAGGCCCACTGACCACTGTCTGCCTTCATCCTGCAGGGCAGCGTGGAGGATGCAGCAACCTGTAAGAATAAGAATCATATGTCCCTGATTTCCCAACAACCCCAACTTCAAATTTTTGTTCTGTTGTCAAAGTATGTCCCCAATTTGTGGCCAGATAAGACCAAGTATCAAGGAAAAGGGCCCCTGGAAGATCCATCTTTATATCCTCTTAAAGCAGCGTCAGTCAGTAGAAAGCCAGTTGGGCACAGAACTGCTCTGTGGAGACAAACAAACGCACTTGTCTGAGCTAGCCACTGAAAACCATCATAGTTAAGAGCATGGGAACTGACCTGAGTTCAGTCACTAGCTCTGCTTTCTACTAACTGTGTGACTTTGGGCAAGTCACCTCTCTGAGCCTCATTTTCCTTATAATTGGAAATCATATTACTTACTCATAGCAGGTATTTGTTGTTTTTAAGTCTCTCAGCATCCATTTGTCCCTTCTTTTGTTAGTAGCACTCAATTTCATTTTCAACAATTACCATTGTACCACTGTATATAGTCTTGGTGGCAGTAAGTTAAGTAAGGTGCCTTACTCTTCCTTAACTAAATGGGTTAACCCCTTGTAGGCCAATTAATTTGAATTTTGAGTGCACTGATCAAGGGTAGGAAATTAATATTAGTATCTTTCTCTTGGCAGGACCACCAAAGCCATAGTTTCTATCCTCCTCTGAGCTTGCTTCATTTTTTTTAATTGAAGTATAGATAGATGACATAAAACGTTATATTAGCTTTGGGTATACAACATAGTGATTTGACATTTAAATACATTGTGAAATGCTCACTACATTAAGTGTAGATTTTGTCTGTCAAAATACAAGTAAAGTGTAGCTATATCTGTCACAGAGTTACTACAATATTATTAACTTTATTCTCCATGCTATACTTTACATCCTCATGACTTATTTATTTTAAAACTGGAAGTCTGTATCTCTTAAAACCCTGCACCTCTTTGGCCCTCTCCCCTCACCAGCCCACTCCTCGCTGACAACTACCAGTTTTTTCTCTGTATTTACGAGTCTATTTTGTTTTGTTGTTTGTTCATTTGTTTTTTTTTTAGATTCCACATATTAGTGAAATCGTACAGTATTTGTCTTTCTAGGCCTGGCTTATTTCAGTTAGCATAAAACCCACTCCGCTCAACCATGTTATTACAAATGGCAAGATTTCATTCTTTTTTATGGCTAAGTAATATTCCATTTTGTATGTGTACCACTTCTTTTTCTAAGTGTATTTTTTATTAAAGTATCATTGTTACACAATACTATATTGGTTTCAAGTATACAGCAGAGTGGCTCAAAAGTTACACACATTATTAAGTCCTCACCCCAGCTAGTGCAGTTAAGCTATCTGTTAACATAGAAAGATGTTAAAGAACTGACTATATTCTCCATGCTGCACTTCCATCCCCATGACCAACTTATATTATGATTGAGATTTTTGTGCCTCTTTATGCCCCTTATGCACCCCATCCACCCACACCCACCCCTCCCCCATGGTAACCACCAGTCACTTCTCAGTGTCTAGGAGTACTGCTGTTTTATTCATTTTGTTTTGTTTTTAGATTCCACATATAAGTGTAATCCTATGGTATTTGTCTTTCTCTACCTGGCTTCTTTCACTGAGCATAATACGCCCTAGATCCATCCATGTTGTTGCAAATTGCAGGATTTCTTTTTTATGGCTGAATAATATTCCATTGTGTATATGTACCACATCTTCTTTATCCATTCATCTATTGGTGACACTTCAGTTGCTTTCATACCTTGACTATTGTAAACAATGCTGTAATAAACACAGGAGTTTGTGCATCTTTTCAAATCAGTGATTTTGTTTTCTTTGGGTAAATTTCCAGAAGTGGAATTACTGGATCATATGGTATTTCTACTTTTAGTTTTTTCAGACACCTCCATAATGGCTGCACCCATTTACATTCCCACCAAAGTTTGCTAATATTTTGTTGAGGATTTTTGCATCTATGTTCATCAGGGATATTGGTCTATAATTTTGTTTTTCTGTGGTGTTTTTGTCTGGTTTTGGTATTAGAGTGATGCTTGCTTCACTCTAATGTTTGGGAGTATTTCTTCCTCTTCTGTTTTTTAGAATACTTTAAGAAGGATGGGTATTACCTCTTTAAATGCTTAGTAGAATTCAACTGTGAAGCCATCTGGACATGGATTTTGTTTGTTGGGAGTTTACCAATCCAATTTTGTTGTTGTTAATTAGTCTGTTTAGATTTTCTGTTTCTTCCTGGATCAGTGTTGGAAGGTTGTACTTTTCTAGGAATTTTTCCACTTCTTCTAGGTTGTCCAATTTATTGGCATATAATTTTCCATAGAATTCTCTAATAATTCTTTGTATTTCTGTGGTATCTGTTGTAACTATTCCTTTTTCATTTCCGATTTTGTTTATTTGTGTATTCACTTTTCTTCTTGATTAAGTCTGGCTGTGGGTTGTCTGTTTTGTTTACTTTCTCAAGTAGCTAGTTCTTGGTTGTGTTGATTTTTTCTGTTATATTTATTTCTGCTCTAATCTTATTATGTCCCTCCTACTAACTTTGGGTTTCATTTCTTCTTCATTTTCCAGTTTCTTTAACTGTAAGCTTAGACTGTTTATTTGGGATTGTTTTGTTTCTTGAGGTAGGCCTGTATTGCTATATATTTTCTTCTTAAAACTGCTTTTGTAGCATCCCACAAATTTTGGACTGTTGTATTTTTGTTTTCATTTATCCTCCTGTATTGTTTGATTTCTGTTTTGATTTGTTCATTGATCCATTGATTATTTAGAAGCATGTTGTTTAGCCTCCATATATTTGTAGGCTTTTTTGTTTTCTTTGTGTAATTTATTTCAACTTTCATACCATTGTAGTCTGAGAAGTGCTTGATATAATTTCAATCTTTTCAAATTTATTGAGGCTCTTTTGTGGCCTAGAATTTGTTTTACTTTAGAAAACATTCCATCTACACTTGAGAAAAATATGTATCCTGCTGCTTTTGGGGGGTATGTTTTACATATATATGTTAACTCCATCTGGTCTATGTGTTGTTCAGTGCCTCTGTTTCCTTATTTATTTTCTGTCTGGTAGATCTGTCTATGAATGTACGTGGGATGTTAAAGTCTCCAAAAATGACTGAGTTGCAGTCTATTTCCCCCTTTAATTCTGTTAGTATTTGTTTTATGTATTTAGGTGCTCCAATGTTGGGTGCACAGATATTTATAATGGTTATATCCTTTTGTTGGACTGTTCCCTTTATCATTTATCATTATGTAATGTCCTTCTTTGTCTCTTGTGACTTTCTTTGTTTTGAAATCTATTTTGTCTGATACAAGTACTGCAATTCCTGCTTTTTTCTCCATATTATTTGCATGAAATATCCTTTTCCATCCCTTCACTTTCACTCTGTGTATGTCTTTGGGTCTGAAATGAGCCTCTTGTAGGCAGCAGATAGGTGGGTCTTGTTTCTTTATCCATTCTGCCACCTTTGTCTTTGGTTGGGGTAGTCAGATCATTTACATTTAGGATAATTATTTATAGGCACATACTTATTGCCATTTTATTAATTGTTTTCTGGTTGTTTTTATAGTTCCTCTCTGTTCCTTTCTTCCTCTATTATACTCTTTTCCTGTTATTTGATGGTTTTCTTTAGTGTTGTGATTGGATTTCTCTTTTTTTAATTTTTTGTATGTCTAATATAGGCTTTAGGTTTGTGGTTACCATAAAGTTCAAGGATAGCTTTCTATGTAATGGTCTATATTAAGTTGATGATTACTCTATTTCAAGCACAATCTAAAAGTATTTCTCTTCTTTTCTTCTTTCTCCTCCACACTTTATGCACTAGATGTCATAATCTGCATTTTTTGCATATCCCTTAACTGATTTTGTGTATAGTTGGTTTTACTACTTTTGTTTTGTTTTAATTTCATACTTGCTCGGAAAGTAACTGATCTAGTACCTTTACTGTGGATTTATTTTCACTGCTGAAAACTGTTTAGGCTTGAGAACATTTCCATCTACAGAAGTCCCCTTAACATATTGTATAATACCTCTTTAGTGGTTATAAACTCCTTCAGCCTTCATTTATCTGGGAAATGTTTAATCTCTCCTTCAAATTTGAATGACAGTCTTGCTAGGTAGAGCATTCTTGGTTGAAGGTCCTTCTGTTTCAATACACTGAATATATCATTCCAGTCCCTTCTGGCCTGTAAAATTTCTGCTGAGAAGGCTGCTGATAGCCTGATGGGGTTTCCCTTATAAGTAATCTTTTTTTTTTTCTCTCTCTCTCTCTCTCTCTCTGGCTGCTCTCAATATCCTCTCCTTATCTTCAATCTTTGTCATTTTAATTATTATATAACTTGGTATCATCTTCCTGGGGTTCTTTTTGTTAGGGGCTCTCTCACTTCCAGGACCTGGGCATCTATTTCCTTCCCCAGATTGGGGAAGGTTTCAACAATTATTTCTCCAAAGAGACTTTCTATCCCATTGTCTCTCTCTTCCCCTCTGGAACCCCTATTATGCATACATTGCTTCATTTGGAGTTGTCACACAGCTCTCTTAGCAGTCTTTCATTCCTAGAGATTCTTTTTTCTCTCTGTTCCTCAGCTTCATTGTTTTCCTGTTCTCTAATTTCCATCTCACTGATTATCTCCTCTACTTGCAGCAATCTATTTTTTCATTCCCTTCATTGTATTTATTTCAGTTACTGTATTCTTCAGCTCTGAGTAGTTCTTTTCCAGCTCTTCTATCTCTTTGTTGAAGTCTTCCCTGGGATTGTCAATAGTTTTCCACAAATCAGTGAACATATTTATGACTGTTACATTGAAATCTTTATGAAGAAGATTGGTGATCTCCATTTCATTTAGCCCTTTTTCTGGTGTTTTATCCTTTACTTTTGTTTGTAACATATTCCTCTTCTCATTTTGTCAGGGTTTCTGTTGTCTTCCTTTGTATTAGATGGATCTGCTGTGCTTCCTTGTCTAGAAAGTAATGGCTTATGAAAAAAGTGTCCTGTAGTGCACAGAAGCTCCAGATTCCTTACTCTCCAGTGCCTGGGGTCCTTTGCAGTGGAACCTCAGTTGCTGTTGGTGGGCTATTGGCAGGGCCACCTTTCTGCCTGTCTTCCAGCAGTGGTCTATCTCAGGCCACCATGGTCAGAAGTTTGCCTCAGCCAGCCCTTTGTGATCAGAGCAGCAGTGATTTTCCTGGGATTGTTCTGGGTGGTGCCACCTTCTGCCTGCTCTGTGGTGGGCAGGGCAGTCACACAGCTCTGGGCCATGTGTGCAGTGACAAGTCATGTGGTGGCAGGGTGTGTAGGCACATGGTCACATGACATTGGGACACACAGCACCTGGGCTGTGCTGCTCACAAGGAGGAAGATGCACTCAGAGCTGAGCCCTGCAGGCACCTTTCTAATTGAGCTAAGACAGAGCCAAGAAAGCTGGGAAAGCCTCCCTCTGCCTGCCGGGCAGAAAAGTCTCCCTCTGCTTGCCCTGCAGCAAAGTCTGATGCAACTGTGCCAGGCCAGGCAGCAGGCAGGTGCACAGGGAAGTGCCTTGGGACTAAGCTGCCAGTGAGAGGGTAGGAGCATTTGGGATCCTGAGAGTATCTGACCTGTTGGGCTGAGGGAGGGCTAGGAAGTGTCTTCCACCTTCCCTTTCTCCTGCAGAGAGAGCTCTGTGTCCAATGCTTACCCCTCTGGCACCCATCCTAATGCTGGAAAATCTTTCAAATGGCCTCTTCTGTTTGGGGTTCAGCAGGACTGGTGGGACATGCCTGCCCTCCACAAGAGGCTGGAGTCTCAACCTCCAAAAGTGCCCAAACTCTCCCTGTTTTCCAGTTCCACCAATCACCAGAACCCAAAGCAATGTGGACTCATGTTCCCAGAGTGATCTCCAGGACCAAATGTCCAGAGTTCCTGAGCACCTATCCGCTCCCAGCTCCATTCCTGTTCCTCCTACCTGTGGGCTGGGATGGGGAAAGGGATGTGTCCTGACTTATCATGGCTCTGCCACTTTACTCTTCATCTTCACTGCATGGCCGGTCTTCTCTTCTTCACCAGGTGTAGGTGGTCTGTCTTGCAGTCTCCAAATCATTTTCAGGGTTAGTATTTGCTGTAATTGCTTCCTTGGTTTGTGTGTGGGACAAGGTTTCCTCCTTGCCTTCCTATACCACCATATTTTTAACAGCTCCTGGATGCAGTATTCTTGGTCATAGGTTTTTTTTCCTTTCAATCCTTTGAATATATCATGCCGCTACCTCTGACTTGCAAAGCTTCTGCTGGAAATCAACTGATAGTCTTATGGGTGGTCTCTTTTATGTAACTAGTTGCTTTTTTCTTGGTGCTTTTGAGATTTTCTCTTTATCTTTAATTTTTACTGTTGTAATTATTATGTGTCTCAGTGTGTATCTCCTGGAGTTCATCTTTTTTGAGGTTGTCTGAGCTTCTTGGGCCTAGTTGTCTGTTTCCTTTCCCAGGTTAGGGAATTTTTCAGCTATTATTTATTCAAATATGTTTCTTCCTTTTTTCTCTGTTCTCATTTGGCCACCCCTATGTGAATGTTAGTGTGGTTCGTGTCCTAGAGGTCCATTAACCTATCCTCAAACTTTTTTTTTTTTTGCCATTCAGCTTGGGTGATTTCCACTACCCTGCCTTCCAGATCCCCTCATCGTCCTTTAATCTGCTGATGAGTCCCTCTAGTGCCGTCTTCATTTCAATTTGTTCTTCAGTTTTCATTGGCTCTTTTTTTCTGTCTTTTGTTGGAGTTCTCACTGAGTTCATCCATTCTTCTCCCAAGTTCAGTGAACATTTTTGTAACTATTACTTTGAATTCTTTATCAAGTAGATGGCTTATCTCTATTTCACTTAGTTCTTTTCCTGGGTTTTTTTCTTGTTCTTTCATTTGGAACATATTCCTGTTTCCTCATCTTGTCTGACTCTGTGTTTATTTTTATGTATTAGATAGATCAACTATGACTCCTGGTGTTGAAGGTAGTGGCCTTATGGGGCCAAGTAGCACAATCCCCCTGGCCCTCAGTACCAGCTGCCCCAGGGGTGTCCCCTAGGCGCTGCACGTGCCCTCCTGTTATGACTGGGCTGTGACTGCTGCAGGGACACTGGTGGGCCGAGATGGCCCCAGGATGGTTGCCTGAGGGACCCAGCTACTACTGCTGAGGTAGTGCTGGTGGACAAAGGTGGGGGCCTCCCTCAGGGCAGGGGTTGCTTTGGAGGGGTGCTGGTCTCAGCTAAGGCTGCCTGCTAAGTTTGGCAGGGCAGTAGCTGTTTGGGGGCATTTCAGGTCTTGACTGAGACTACCCACGAGGTCTGGTGAGGAGGAAGCCTTGCTGGAGGAGCATGTGCTGGGGTGGGATGGATGGGCAAGGCAGGTTCACAGGGGAAAGCCAGGGAGGGGTGAAAAGTGCTATCAAGGTAAATGGAGAGTGCCGGAACTAGTGCCTGCCAGTGTCTGGTCAGCCAGACTGAAGGGAAACAAAAAAAAAAATGGTGCCTACCAGCATTTCCATTACCAGAGAAAGTTCCTACACATCTCTGCCCTTCCAGTACACACCCTAAAATGAATCAATTAATATCCTTCACAGATGGCCCAGGCATTTTTCAAACTGCTGATTCTGCTGAGTCTCAGAGTGAATGAGATTGTGTGTGGACCCTTTAAGAGTAGAGCTTCCTATAGTCCTCTGGCTCTCCCAGAGTGAAGCCCCAGTGACTTTCAAAGCCAGAAGTTACGGGGGTTCATCTTCTCAGTGAAGATCCCCAGGGTTGGGGGTGCCTGAGGTGGAGCTTGAACCTCTTGCTCCTCAGGAAGGGCCTGTTCACCTTTAATATGTATCCCTTTTGCTTGTGGATCACCATGCCAGGAGTTTGGTTCCCAGCCAGACCACATCTCTGTCACTCCTATTCTCAATGTGTTTTTTTCTTTATATCATTAGCTGTGGAAGAGCTATTCTGTTCATCTTCAGGTCATTCTCAGAGAGAGTTGTTCTATATGTAGTTGCAGCCTTGGTGTGTCCATAGGAGGAGGTGAGCTAAGGACCTTCCTACTCTGCCACTTTCCCCTCCTAAAACACAGCATCTCTCTGAGTCTGCTTCTCCAACCCTCCCTTCCATCCTATGAACCACCCTATTTCCTTCCAGTATATTCTATTTTTAACTCGTTAGCCAGAGTTTGTTTCTCTTGTTTTTGCCCAAAAGACCCTAACTGATGCACTACTTAACAAAAATTTTATAAGGATTAAATTAAATAATGCATGTGAAAAACTTAGCACAGTGCCTGGCATGTAGGATATACCTGAAAAATGGTAATTTGTATTGATTGAGGCTGACGCTCAACTACTGTAAGAAGACCCAAAATCACAGATGCTTAAGCCAGACTGTCCTGTTGACAGTCCAGGGAGGTAACAGAGGCCCCACAGTGTTGGAGAGGCAGCTCCTTCTAGGAGATTGCTCTGTCACCCCAAGGTATTGTCCTCATCCACCTAGTCAAAAATGTCCCACCACTATATCCACCTTCCAGCTGGCAGGAAAAATAGAGGATGTGGTGGGTCACACCTTTAAAGGAAAGAACTTAGTCACATGGCCATACACAGCTGCAAAGGAGTTTGGGAAATCTTGTCTTTATTCTAAGCAACGATGTGCCTAGCTAAAATTTGGAGTTGAATTACTAAAGGAAGAAGAAGAAAACAGAAACTAGGAGACAACTAGCCGTTTCTGCCATATCATCATTACCATTACACTACTCTGTAGATCTGGTACAGTTTGACAAACTAACCATGATCCTTGACTTGATCCTGTATCATTACTCTCACCTTCAGCTTCAGAGCCCCCATATCAGGGTTTTACAGGCCTTTGGGTTTGGGGAAAGATCACATGTGTAAGCGACTTCCTCCAGAAAAGTTTTGTGTGGCTTAAATAAGATCAGGAAACAAGGACATGGGAACTTCATGGCTCCAAATGAAGGAATACAGGTTCGAGAATAAGCTAGGCCTGAAGAGGCCAAGTAAGATGGGTATTTCCCCCTCCAGGGGTCTCCTGAGGAAAGATGGGGGCTATGGTAAAGCTACGTATCATCCCCAGGAATACCTTGAACTTCAGATCCTGACGGACCCAGCCTATACCGGAGTGAAACGAGGAGCACCTCTGCGTACCAACAGGCAGCCAAGCATGCGAGGAGCCCTATGCTATTTCTCCGATTCTTTCCTCCCAGTCTCTCATCCTGGAGGAGCTACAGCCAGAAGGGAGAAGAGGAGAAGGAAGAAGAGTAGAAATGCGTTATCACACCCCTCTTTCCTCAAAGTCCCAGAGTCAGAAATAGACCTTATATGATGTGGTAAATCATGCATATGTCTATCTCTTCCCAAGACTATTCATTCAACAAATATTTACTGAGTGCCTAGTATATGCCAGGTGCCGTTCCAGGCACTGAAGATAGAGTTGTAAACAAAAGAAGGAAAATCCCTACTGTAAGAGAGCCTATGTTCTCAGGGGATAATATACTATACCTTACTTGAAAGCAGGGATTATATCCTGGCATGGCTATCCCAGGGCCCAACACTGTATTTGGCTGAGGCTTGGTAAGAGTTGTTTAATTGAACCACATCACAATTATTTTGATTTTGTGTTGGGTACTTGTGGTTGCCTCCCAGCATCCAATTTCCCTCTTCCCAGCAACTCTCAATTTTCATTTGGAGGACTATAGGGTTTGGGGAAAATTGACTTCACACATTCCCAGCCCCAAGAATGGAACAGGTGAATTAAACTAAGCCAATCCATATATTCCATACCCCCTGGCTTCAGTAATTGGTTTAAATATGGGCATGTGACCTAAAGAAGAACAATCAAGGTGGATCTGAGGACGAAGATGTCTTTTCTCTTTCCACTGTAATGTAAAACCTGGCACCACTGCAACCATTTTGCTACTGTGAAGAAAGTCCACTGAAGATAAACCAGATTCCTCCTGAAAATGTGAAACTCTGGATTAAATCACACCTGAAATCCTCTCTACATCTGGACTTTCCAGTCCCATGAGTTAATAAATTCTTCTCATTGCTTAGGTCATTTTGAGTTGAATCATTTGCAACCAAAAGTATCCTAATTGATATAGAGATATTAAGTTTCCGGTAGTGAAAAAATATCCAAGCTGACATATAACACAGATTAACAGCTCCAAAAGGCAATTCAACACAAAATGAAAGAATTGGATGTACATAAATCCACATGTGTTTTCAAACAGCTCAAAGAAAAATAAGAGAATATCAGGGGCTTATTTAAACTTATTGGATAGCTCTTGCTGTCAAATTTAGATAGGAAGAGATACTTTAATCCTCTAGGTGCCTTCTTAAAAACTTTTCAATATTTCCCCATCACCAACAGTTAAAGGCCAAACTCTTTAGTCCCGGCAATTTAGCACATAAATGACTTTCAGTCTCATGTTTAACTATTAATAGCCCAAGCACACTAAATCGGTTACAATTAGTTTGCCTTATGTGGTAGCCAGGATTTGAGACAGTCCTTTAGAACCTTCCTCTCCTAATAGTCATAACCTTGTATAGTCCCTTCCACACTGAATCACGGCTGACCTGTGTGACCAGTAGAATACAGCAGAAGCGAAGGTGTGTGACTTCCAAGGTATTTCAGCTTCGGCCTTGCTTCCTATGATTGCCCTCTCTGGACACTGGAGGAAGCCACCCACCATGGCAGGAGGACACTCAAGCCACCCTGTAGAGAGGCCCTGTTGGAGAACTGAGGCCTCCCAACCAACTTGCCTTCTAAGTGAGCAGACCACTTCAAAACCATTGAGGCTTTCAGATGACTGCACCCCTGGCCGACGTCTGACTACAACCTTATAAGAGACACTGAGTCAGAATTGCTCAGCCACACCATCCCCAATTTCCTGCCCTACAGAAATCATGGGAGTTAAGAAATAATTACTGCAGCGGTTTGGGTTTGTTTTTTTTTTAAATAAAGCCTTTATTTTTTAAAGCAGTTTTAAGTTTACAGCAAAATTGAGGGAAAGGTGTGAACATTTTCCATATACCTCCCACCCCCCCGTAGGCATAGTCTCCCCCATTACCAACATCCCCCACCAGAGTGACCTTTTTCCTGTCTCTGTAGTTTTGCCATTTCCAGAATGCCATACAGATGGAATCATACAATATGCAGCATTTCCAGACTGGCTTCTTTCACTTAGCAATACGCATTTGAGTTTCCTCCATGTTTTTTCATGGCTTGATGGCTCATTTTTTTAAGCAAGTAAATAATATTCCATTGTCTGGTTGCATCACAGTTTATTTATCCATTTTCCCAGTGAAGGATATCTTGGTTGCTTCCAAGTTTGGGGAATTGTGAATAAAGTGAAAAAAAAAAGCTGCTATAAACTATCTATGCACAAGGCTTTGTGTGGACATGTTTTCAGCTTCTTTGGGAAGGTACCAAGGAGTGCAGTTGCTGGATTGTACAGAAAGAGTATGTTTAATTTTGTAAGAAACCACCAAACTGTCTTCCAAAGTAGCTGTATCGTTTTGCCTTTGCACCAGCAATGATTATTGTTGTTTTAAGCCTCTAAATTTGGGATCATTTGTTCTGCAGCTTTAGATAACTAATACCGCCTACCACTGAACATGTCTAGAATGCCTTCATTCTGCTTCCTTTTGTCATCCTTAGAAACTCCTACTTGTCCAAGGGCCAACTGAAACTGTCACTTCTTCGGAGAAGCCTGCCCTGATTTTCTTAACACAGTTCCAAGCTCTCTTGCATATAACTCAATCAGCAGTTCTCACACACTGTGATCTCATTAAGTGCCAATGAGCTTATTTCTTCCACTATAGTTTATTGAAGGTAACAATTGTGAATTATCCAAATGTATATTCCCAAGACTGAACATGGTGCATGCCACATTAAAAAGAGCTTAGCAAATGTTGATTGAATAAATGACTAACTGAAACGTCAGCTCTGGACAAGACAAAGAACGCCTTCCACTGGTCTGAGCAGCATACACAGGGTAAGAAAGAAGGAAATAGTGGAGAAAAGGGCCAAAGACATTATTGCAGGACTAGCCTAGCTCCTAGCTCTTTAGTTCACATTGAAAACTCCTTTCCTTTATCATAAAAATGCCAACGAAGCCTAGGTAAACTGTAGTGGGTGGTTGCATTCTTTTCCTCTCAAAAAAATAAATCTGCAGATAGAAAAGTGTAGAATCCATTGCAACAGAGAACTGGGGCAATAATGTGGCCAAACACTGAGTGGCAGGAGCATGATGGGGGAAGGAAAGGAAGCCGGGTATTGACAGCATCTAGAAAGGAGGAACATCTGGTCTCTGATACTTCCTGCTCACAGGCAGAGCAAAAGGAACTGTGGTTTTAAAAGGGGCCCACCGACGGGGCTAGAAAAGCCAAGGGCTGGGCATCTGTTTCCAGAATCTTGATAATGAAAGCTATATGGGGAGTAGAGAACAGAAATGTCTCAAAAGTAAGGCACTGAATGTAGAAACAAACTGAAATTTGAGACGTTGGAATGATGTCCAGTTAAAACATAGAAGAAGAGGTGGATCTTGTAAAGATTTAGAAAGTAGAAATGGAGGAGAAATTCAGATTTAGCTATAGGTATGGGAATTAAGTGATTGATCGGAACAACAAATAAGATAGCATTAATAGATATATGTGGAAGACAAACTTTCAGAAATAGAATATAGTTTTTAAGCACTAAAGAACATTTTATAGAAACCATTCCAATTTTATACAACAAAAGAGCAAAATTACAGTGTACTTTGGAGGGACTGCTATAGATGGAAGTGTTCCTAAGGCTAAATAGCTGTCACCAGAGGTAATAAAACCACAATGAAGAAAGCAGAACAGTTAATTACTAAGCAAATGCAAAATTAAATCAACTACCCCAAACTCAGTTAAGGGATAGACAAAGAGTACAGAATATGATACTTAATATATAAAGAATGGAGGAGGAAGAAAAAGGAGGAGAAAAAAACCTTTAGATTGTGTTTGTAACAGCACATTAAGTGAGTTAAGTTAGACTGTTAGATAGTAAGGAAGTCACCCTTGAACCTTTAGTAACCACGAATCTAAAGCCTGCAATGGCAATAAGTACATACCTATCGATAATCACCCTAAATCTAAATGGTCTGAATGCACCAATCAAAAGACATAGAGTCACTGAATGTATAAAAAAAACAAGACCCATCTATTTGCTGCCTACAAGAGACTCACTTCAAACCCAAAGACATACACAGACTAAATGTGAAGAGATGGAAAAAGATATTTCATGCAAACAATAAGGAGAAAAAAGCAGGTGTTGCAGTACTTGTATCAGACAAAATAGACTTCACAACAGTCACAAGAGACAAAGAAGGACATTACATAATGATAAAGGGGTCAATCTAACAAGAAGATATAACCATTATAAATATCTATGCACCCAACACAGGAGCACCTACATATGTGAAACAAATACTAACAGAATTAAAAGGGGAAATAGAATGTAATGCATTCATTCTAGGAGACTTAAATACTCCACTCACTCCAAAGGACAGATCAAACAGACAGAAAATAAGTAAGGAGACAGAAGCACTGAACAACACATTAGAACAGATGGACCTAACGGACATTTACAGAACTCTACACCCAAAGCAGAATGACACACATTCTTCTCAAGTGCACATGGAAGATTTCCCAGAATAGACCACATACTAGACCACAAAAATAACCTCAATAAGTTCAAAGATTGAAATTGTACCAACCAAGTTCTCAGATCACAAAGGTATAAAACTAGAAATAAATTGTACAAAGAAAACAAAAGGCCCACAAACGCATGGAGGCGTCACAACATGTTCCTAAATAACCAATGGATCAATGACCAAATTAAAACAGAGATCAAGCAATATATGGAGACAAATGAAAACAACAGCACAACGCCCCAACTTCTGTGAGACATAGAGAAGGCAGTTCTAAGAGGAAAGTATATAGCAGTCCAGGCCTATTTAAAGAAGGAAGAACAATCCCAAATGAAGAGTCTAAAGGCACGATTATTGAAACTAGAAAAAGAAGAACAAATGAGGCCCAAAGTTAGCAGAAGGAGGGACATAATAAAGATCACTTTGTTGAAGTGTACTTTTCTAGGAATTTGTCCTTTTCTCCTAGGTTGCCCTATTTACTGCCATATAATTTTTCATAAAATTCTCTAGTCATTCTTTGTATTTCTGTGGTGTCAGTTGTAACTTTTACTTTTTTGTTTCTGATTTTTTGTGTGTGTCCTCTCTTTTTTTCTTAGTAAGTCTGGATAGGGGTTTGTCTATTCTGTTTATCTTCTCAAAGAATCAGCTTTGTTTCATTGATCTTTTTTCTATTGTTTTATCATTCTCTACTTTATTTCTGCTCTGATCTTTATTATGTCTCTCCTTCTACTAACTTTGGTTTTCATTTGTTCTTCTTTTCTAGTTTCTTTAGTTGTGAGTTAAGACTTATTTGGAACTATTCTTGTTTCCTGAGGTAGGCCAGTATTGCTATATACTTCCCTCTTAGAATTGCTTTTGCAGCATCCCACATATTTTGAACTGTTGCATTTTTGTTCTCATTTGTCTCCATGAATTTTTTTATTTCTGTTATGACTTGTTCATTGATCCATTTATTATTTAGAAGCATGTTGTTTAGCCTCCATGTGTTTGTAGGCTTTTTTGTTTTCTTCATGTAATTCATTTCTACTTTCATACCATTGTGGTCTAAGAAGTTGCTTAATAGAATTTCAGTCTTTTTCATTTATTGAGGCTCTTTTTGTGCCCTAGAATGTGATCTATTCTATGGAACATTCCATGTGCACTTGAGAAAAACATGTATCCTGCTGTTCTGGGGTGGAACATTCTGTATGTATCTGTTAAGTCCATCTGGTCTAATGTGTTGTTCAGTGCCTCTGTTTCCTTGTTTTCTGTCTGGTTGATCTATTGATGCAAGTGGGGTGTTAAAGTCTCCTAAAATGAATGAGTTGCAGTCTATTTCCCCCTTTAATTCTGTTAGTATTTGTTTTACATACTTAGGTGCTCTTATGTAGGGTTCATAGATATTTATAATGGTTATATCCTCTTGTTGGACTAACCCCTTTATCGTTATGTAATGTCCTTCTTTGTCTCTTGTTACTTTCTTTGTTGAAGTGTATTTTGTCTGATACAAGTACTGCTACTCCTGCTTTTTTCTCCCTATTATTTGCATGAAATATATTTTTCCATCCCTTCACTTTCAGTCTGTGTTATGTCTATAGGTTTGAAATGAGCCTGTTGTAGGCAGCAGATAGATGGGTCTTGTTTCTTTTTCTGCCACCCTTTGTCTTTGATTGATGCATTCAGTCCATTTACATTTGAGGTGATGCTTGATAGGTATGTACTTATTGCCATTTTATTAAATTGCTTTCTGGTTTTTGTAGTTCCTCTCTGTTCTTCTTCCTCCCTTATACTCTTCTGTTGCTATTTGTTGGTTTTCTTTAGTGTTGTGATTGGATTTCCTTTTTAAAATGTTTATGTATTGACTATAGGCTTTAGGTTTGTGGTTACCATAATGTTCACTGTTTCCTAAATATACAACAGTCTATATTAAATTGATGGTTGCTCTATTTTGAGCACAATCTAAAAGTACTACTCTTTTATTCTTCTTCCTCCTCCACACTTTATGTATAAGATGTCATAAGCCACATCTTGTATATCCCTTGACTGATTTTGTGTATAGTTTAACTTTTTTAACTTCATACTTGATTAGTAAGTAATTGGTCTATTACCTTTACTGTAGGCTTATTTTCACTAACGAAAAATATTTAGGCTTAAGAACATTTCCGACTACAGAAGTCCCTTTAATCTATTGTATGAGGCTGGTTTAATGGTGACAAATTCTTTCAACTCTCATTTATATGGGAAATTTTTAATCTCTCCTTCAATTCAATCCTGAATGATAGCCTTGCTGGGTGGAGGCTTCTTGGTTGTAGGTTCTTCCCTTTCAAAAATTAAATATTTCATGCCACTCCCTTCTGGCCTGTAAAATTTCTTCTGATAAATCTGCTGATAACCTTATGGATTTCCCTAATAGGTAACTGTCTGCCTCTCTGTTGCTGCTTTTAAGATTCTCTCTCTATCTTTGATTTTTGCCACTTTAATTACTACATGTCTCGGTGTTGTCTTCCTGGGGTTCCTTTTGTTGGGACTCTCTGTGCTTCCAGAACCTGGGTGTTTATTTCCTTTCCCAGATGGGGGAAGTTTTCAGCAATTGTTTCTCCAAAGAATACATGTAATTTAAAAGTTAATATCATATCAAAACCATAACTAAAAAAACACTATCACTTGCTTATGAATAAACACAATGGCCAAATAAATATAATGCATACAAAACAAAATTAAATACTAGAAGACTTTGCATGTTAAAGGGCCTGAGCCTGAGATGTACTCTTTCTCTGTTGCAAAGATGAGTAAGTGTCAGAGCTGTGCTAAGGACATAAGAGTCCCAAATTAAAACTTTTTCCTAGACTGAGTCAGCAGAATTATGCAAGTACCAAAAAGAGAATAACATTCTCATGTATGAGTCACTGATGAATGCCAAAACTGTCTCAGCAAAACCAATTTATTATTGGTAGAACATCCCTTCCAGAGACAGAATTCACCTCATGGCATAGTTGTAAACTAGCTCTGAGTTAGGCAGAAGCAGCTTCGCCACTTCCTACTTATGTTACCTTGTCTTAGGCCAATCTCCTCATTGGTTTGAATAAGAAAATAGCAGTATTTATGACAGCATGGATGGACCTAGAGGGTCTTATGCTAAGTGAAGTACGTCAGACAGAGAAAAACAAATACCATATGATTTCACTTATATGTGGAATATAAAAAACAAAACAAACAAACAAAAAACAGAGACAGACCCATAAATACAGAGAACTGGTGGTTGCCAGAAGGGGGGTACGTGGGGGGATGGGCAAGTAGGTGAACGGGATCAAGAGGTACATATCAAAACCATAACTAAAAAAACTTCCAGTTATAAAATAAATGAGTCATGGGAATGAAAAATACAACATAGGGAATATAGTCAATAATGTTGTAATAACTTTGTATGGTGATATATGATAACTACACTTACCAGTGAGCATTTTCTAATGTTGAGCCACTTTGTCATACACCTGAAACTAATATAATATTATGTCAACAATACTTCAATAAGATTAAAAAAAGAAAAACAGCACTGATAGCCCCTACCTAACAGCACCCTTGAGAGTGCAGGCCCATGAGCCACCTCTCTCCAAGCCCTCATTCCTCCACCTCATGGATATTCAGATGCTACCTGCTCACTACCGAAAGGGGCAGACTGCAGAGAAATATAACGCTGAAAAACCAAATCACCAAGAATCCCATTAGTGATATATGTTGGCATTTGTCTTTTTTCTCAGAATTGAAACCACGGTGGATATACAGTTCAATGTAATGCTTTGCTTGCTGTTTCTCACTTATATCGTGAGTATTTCCCATTTCATTAAATACTCTGACGTTATATCTCATACCATTTGGTTCAGAGTTTCATGAATATGTTTACATCGTGGGAACTGTTCCCATCCATTCAGCAGACCTAGGCAACTGAACTGGAGGTATATCCTGACTTTCAGTCCTTTCCTGGAACACTAGTTCCAACCAACCTTGCCAAATTCTCTACACAGCCTCTATTCTCGGGAAAAAACCAGAAAAACAGTAGCAGCAACTAAGATTGTCTGTAGTCATCCTCAACTTTACTAACACGGCATATTCTGTCTCAGGATCTCACAGTACCTATCACATCCCCTGGCAAATTCTTCAGAATTCTTTTAAGATAGGGGTTAAATAATGACTGTAAGTCACCAATTCAAGGGAGGCCAAAATTTGGAAAGGTACAGACTTGGTCTCCAGGCCCAGCTCCATCACTCAGTTGCCATTGGGAAGTGTTGAGAGGCTCTGTTTTCTCCAATAAAATGGAGCCAAATTCCAACTCTCCAAGAGAATCAGATAAGATTATAGATGTGAAAGAACTAGTAAAGTCCTAAAGCACTATCTACATAAGGTGTGACTGCTTTGGAACTGAGATGTTCTAAACAAGGCAGTGTTCAGAGTTCAAACTCCAGCTAGAAATGTTTTAGAGACAAGGACTTTTCCTACCAGGCAGAGCAGTGGGGGTGTTGATACAAAGAACACACACTCAGGCTCAGAGGTCCTGTGCCACTGGGAGGAGCTCACAGTGCAGAGAGAAGTGCATGTTGCCACTCAGGCACTTTGAGGGCGCACAAAAGCCCTGTTCAGATGGCACTTAGGCCAGAGTTTTTCCAGCTTTTCCTCTAAAAACCACAAGTAAAAGAACTCCATAAATGAAGTGAAAGGACAAGCTGTCAGATTGGGTGAAAATATAGGCAGGTAATAAACAAAGGTTAAGTATGCAGAATATATAACGAATCACTATAACTCATTAAGAAAAATGAACAATAATATGAACAGGCAATTTTTATAAGCTGAAATATAAACGGTCAATAAATACATGCAATGAGGCAAAGGCTCAGGCCTCCTTGCTGTCAGGCCCCACAAGCAGCAGAGGCTGGGCGTTCTTGCCCTTGTCGTGCCAGCACACATCAAAGAAGGGGTACACAGGCCCAGGCAGGCGCTCATGGAAGGCAAAGAGCAGCTGCAGTGCGTCGGCATCGCTGGCATCATAGAAGGAGAGGACACCGTCGCTGAAGCTCAGATAGATACCAATGCGCGACGGCCGCCTGTCCGGGGTGCGCAGGGCACGCGGCTCCTTGGCTTCCACGTGTGCCTCCAAGATCTTGCCATCACGAAGGCCGAGCAGCCAGAGGCCCTGCGAGGGCACAGCGTGCAGCCGGCCACGGCGGCTGGCCTGTGCCGCGATCACACCAAGAGCCCAACGCGGCTTGTCGCCCACCTCCACCTCCCAGTAGTGCTCGCCCTCTGACAGCTGCTGGTGCGCCACCACGGCCACGGCCTTGTCAAACTGGCACGGGTCCTCTCCGGCCGGCGGCGCCTTCTGCTCGCAGCACTCCACGCGGCGGCCAGAAGGAGACAGCACCAGGCTCGGGTGGGCCGAGCTCGGGTCAAAGGTCAGCTCCTTCAGCTCTGCCAGAGGGAGACAGGTCAGGGCCCCAGGGGTGTTTGCCTCCCTGCAAGCCTTTTCCCAACTTACCTGCTAGCGTTGTCTCCTCTAATCCTCCCAACATCTCTGGGAGATGAGACTCTCTCTGCTTACTGCTTGGACGGAAAACTACACCTTTCAGAGCTTCAGTTTCCTCAGCTATTAAATGAGGCCATAATTTATTTCCTCCTTCCAGGGTAGTGGGAGGATTAGGTTGATACAAGGCCCATGTGACTCACCATCCAAGGCCCCAGGTCACAGAGCAAGAGACAGTCAGGAAATCCCCAGGCCAGCCCCACCTCACGGGCTGTGTGACCTCAGTCAGTCCTGACCCAGTCTCTGGGCCTTAGTCTTCTCTTGGATAAAAACACTTCCCTCCATTCCCACCTCCCAAGAGGCAGTAAGGGCTGCAGCAGTCACCTGTACAGGCCCTGGAACTCTGTAACCATTAGCACCTCGATGAGCTCTAGCTTCGGGGGAGGGAAATTTAGTCCCTGGGCCCCAGAAGCCACAGGCCATCAGAGGCAGTGTCTGACCCCAGGCCCCTCCCAGAGTTCCAGCTCCGCAGACCCTCAGCCCCTGACTAGCAGGGATAATCATTTCCACCGTCCAGAGGGGCAGGGATTGGCCAGGATCACACAGGGCTCAACCTCAGGCCCCAGCCTGCCCTGCTGCCTGCAGCTGCAGCTAACTTTTGGTAAGCAGTGTCCTCTCCATGTCAGCCCCCTCTGCAAACCCCTGCCCTCAAAGGTCCTTCTCCAGGCACAGGTTACAAGGGTGCAGAGAAAATCCCAAACATAACAGAGCAATGGGCACCTCCTTGATGACCTCCCCAGTTGGGATTGGGAGGCCTCTCTGCGGTGGCTGGGGCCTTCCATCAACCACACAGTTACCAACACAAACCTGAAGTCAAGCCCTCCAGTACCTGGCATCAGAGCCCGGAACATCTTCCTCCACACTTGGAATTTGAAGTCATCTGAGATGATAGGCAGCTGGATATCCAGGCGAGCAGGTGGTGGGGACTCCGACAGGATCTTCTGCAGCCTGGGCATGGGAAGTTAGGGGCGGGTCTATGAAGGGAACTCCTGGAGGAGGCATGGGCTGGGGGAAGGCAAGAAGCAACACCCGGAAGAGAAGAGGACAGGGGCTGCGGTGGGGTTCCAGCATTTCCCTGACATTGACAGCCTAGCTTAAATCTCCTCTTAGAGTTTTCTTTTTTTGTATTTGTATTTGTATTTGTATTTACAGTTTACATGTATTTGCATATTGAAAGGAACAGCAGGATTTTCCGTTTGGGCAGATGAGATGGGGAGAGGCTTTCCTTTAGAGTTTAAAAATGGTTTTAACCATGCAAAAAGAAACTTTAAAAAGCACAAATGAAAGCTACCTATACTCTTGTTTTGCCCCTTGCTTTTTTTAAGTGACTATGTCAGGTATTCAAGTAAGTATAGATAAAAATATAACAAACACCCCTGTACACATTACCCCAATTAAGAAATAAAATATCACAGATATGAAAACTGGCTCTATATTTGTCCCTAATCTCTGAATAGGCCAACTGATTCAGAAAACATATGTTAATTTAATTTGTTGCACTGTTGAAAATAATATACATAGTATCATAACGTATATACATCCTTTCAACTTTCATCTTTCACTTCATGTTCCTTGATTTCTCACTGCTGAAAACTATCTCATTGTACATATCTAGCCCAAATGTATTTCTTCATTATCCAATTTCTAAGCATCACAAACAATCCTGCAAGGAACATTCTGGAACATGAATCTTTTGCACTTACTGTATCTGGGAGTTGGCTCCGAATCAGTGGTTCACATTCCTGGCTGCACATTACAGTCACTTTGACTTGGGGAATCAGTACCCAGACCCTGCTCCCCAATCAATTACATTGGAATCTCTGGGGATGGGACCCAGGCATTAATCTTAGAGTTTTCATTTGGAAAGATGAAGAAGTTCTGGAGATGGTTGGTGGTCATTGCACAACAACATAAAGGTACTTAATTCCACTGAATTTATGTACACTGAAACTTGGTTAAATTGGTAAATTTTATGTTATGTATATTTTACCACAGTTTATTTTTTAAAAATACCCTTCTGTTTGGATCAGGTCGAAGGTCTTCAGCCCTTTACAGCTTCTTACTCGTGCCTGCCACACCAGCCTCATCTTCTTCCCCTCTGGCCATTCCTGCCACTGCCACTTCCCTCTGCCTGAAGTGCTCTTCCCCCAGCCCTCCACCTAGCTGACCCCTGTTTATTCCTCCAGCATCCAACTCAAAAGTACACTCCTCTGGGGGGCCTGCGCGGGCCACCACCTGCCCTCCACGGCAGCACTGAGCACACAGCAATGCTGGCATGCCTGCCATGTTGTCCCCAGCACTGGTCTGGGAGGTCTCTGAGGAGGACCAGGTCACGGAAAGCAAAGGAAGCCACAGTGTGTGGAATGAGAGCATGCAGGTGTATTGTGAGTAGACTGTGAGCCAGCCAGCATCCCTAAAGACTAGGATGCAAGATGGGAGAAGGGGCAGGCCCAAACTGATCTCACCTGCTGGTCACCAGGCAGTATTTCTGGAGAGAGAGAAAAAGAGAATGGTGGTGAGGCAGGCAGGAGAGACACTGGAGAATTCTGAGGATGAGTGGACCACTAGCAATGCTGAGTGTGGGGTCAGGAAGAATCAGAAAGCCAGAAGAAACCCAGAATTCAAGTCTTCCCCTAGTCCTTTACTTCTGTGTGAATTATAAAATGTATCCCCCCTTTCTCAAGAAACTAATTCCCCCAGGCAGAAGATTGTCCTAATAAATATACAAATCTACAACATCTACGATATGAATGGTACCCACTTGGATATAGTGTCCTTGGGCAGTGCCCAACCTAAACAACCATGACAGCAGTCCTGGGCCCACCCCTCCTGGATGTGTGACCCTGGCTTACCCCTGCCCCTCTCTGGACCTCAGTGTCCCTGTCTGACAATGGGATGAGGTCTCCAAGGCCTCAATCCAGGCTAAGGGCAGAGAGAGAAGGTCATCCAGTGCTCACCATGAGGAACTCAGTCTGTGGCTTGTCCGCCACCTCCTCCAGCACCTTCTCCATCTGTCGCAGCTGCTCCAAGTAAGAGTTCAGGCTCCCCAGCTCCCGCCGCAAGGCAACCCCTGCCTCAGCCCGCACACGTTCTGCCTCACGGTCCAAGGAGCCCTCCAGTGCAGCCAGGAACACCCTCATCTTGCCCAGCTGCTCCCCGACAGCCCCCCGGAACTGACGCACCGTCTCCTGTGGGGGCAGACGGGCACAAGCTCTTGGCTGGGGACACGCAGGCTGGACCCTCAGTTCCCAGGCTCTGCCATACGGAACCCCTCACCTCCACCTCCATCAGCTGCTGCTCCAGCAGGGCCACGCTCTTCTCCTTGCGCATACAGGCCTCCTGCAGCTGCACCTTCTGCTGTGGGAGCTGCGTCTGCAGGTGCAAGGCATTAAGAAGCAATTGCCCCCTCCCCACCAAACCCACACCTCCCATCCTGAACCTGCCCTCTCTGGTCAGCCTCAGTGCCACCTCCTCCTCCAGCCAGGCTGGCGTCCTACCGTCCCCAAACCCACAGGCCCTTGCCAGTACTGGTCCTGATGCCTGCAATGCCTTGCCTTCCCTGATCCCATCCCCTCAGCAGTCAACCCCCAACGAAGGTCTTCATGAGGATGACAAACACAGAAGCAGTTTAGTTGCCTCCTCCTGGGGGGTACAAAGGTTGGCACACAGCAGGCTTCAGGGGTCAGGGTAGTGTGTGTGAAGAAGAAATGCAACTTCTTCTACTCTTGGACTTCACCCCATACTTAAAAGCAGAACATTAACAAACCACCCCAGTCAGCCTCCCTGCATACCCATGGGCTCTGGGGGCAGGCAATTTGGTAAAAATGCTGCATCAACCAATCAAACACGTTTGTGGGCTGGACTCTACCCTAGGCCTGTCAGTTGGTCACTCCTGAAATACAAGTGTAGGGGAGCTCCTAATACCTCCTGCCAAAGCTACTCTTTGCTGGGAGGCACGAGGCCCTGGGCTCAGGTGGTTTCAGTCCAGCGTCCATGGCTTCCAACCTCAGAATGGGAGCAGTCGTCCCCACCTCACCAGCGGTTGTTACAAATTGGCAGCCTCCCCAGCCCCCCAAGGGAAACTGGGAGAACCCTCCAGGCGCTGTTTGCTGAGGCGTCCCTGCCTGGCGGGAGCTATATGATTGAACCATGGAGTTCATGGCTCCCTGGCCAGCTGCCAGGTCAATCTCCTCCTGGGGACAGTCCTCGCAGGCAACAGCCCCACCTGCTGCAGTACAGGGAGTGCCTGGTGGCTCTTCCCGCAGGGCCATCAGAGGTTCAGAGAGGGTAGACCTGAGCCATGTGGAACAAGCGCGACGCTATCCTGGACGCGCTGGAGAACCTGACGGTGACTGAGTTCAAGAAGTTCAAGCTAAAGCTGGGGTCTGTGCAGCTGCGTCAAGGCTTTCGGACCATCCCACGAGGGGTGCTCGGGCCACTTGACGCCATGGATCTCACCGACAAGCTGATCGCCTTCTACTGCGAGGACTACGGGGCAGAACTCACGGCAGCCGTGCTGCGTGACATGGGCATGCAGGAGGAGGCGGCACGGCTTCAAGGGGTGGTGAGGGAGGGAGCCCCCGCGCCCAGCAGATCCCATTCAATTCCTCTTGAGCCCTGGCACATACATGTTCTCTGGACCCAGACCCTTTTCCTCACCAAGGACCCAGGCGTCCAGTCGCGCCCCCACTATCCTGTCCCCCTCCTACATCCGGCTCCTTCCTGGGATTGCCCCTTCAATCTTCCAGCCAGCCCCTCCCTGCGGCTTAGGACTGGGCCGGTGTGAGTCCTGACAGATTGTATCCTGCCCACTTTGAGGCTCCTGGGCCACCTGGTGCCCTGTCCTATCTCAAGGACTTTGTTCTTTCTTCGCAGATGAAGACTGATGAGGTTGGAAGTTCCGGGGGTTCTCAGCAGAGGTGAGCCTGGGTTGGGAGGGCTCCTGGGAGGAGCAGGCTCCTGCACTCTGCTGGGAGACCACCAGCTAGCACTGGGCAGGACTGGAGAAGGCAAGAGCAGGAGGGTCGATGAGGCTGGGCCCCTGAAGGGGCCTGAGGACTTCGAATACTGAGGACGGGGTGTACCTCTCTAGCTGTCTGAAGGCCAAGGAGAACGCTGATGTTTGTGGGCAAAGATAATCTGCAGAAGCCCACCTCGAGCACCAGTCGCAAGAAGACCTTGACAGCTTCTCCGCCACTGGGCGGCGGACTGCCCCAGGCCTCCACATCCCGCCTCCTCCCGCCCCTGCACCTGTTGTTCATTCTTTCACAGCCCAATAAATGTTTCATGACAGGCCTTCCTGGGCCTCCTGCAGCTACATGTGTGTGATTTACCACACGTCTGACATGGACGAGCCAGTGTGTGCCTTAGTCTCCACTTGCCAATGTCTGGGTTTCTCTGCCGGGCACCCGTGAGGATCGCGAACCTCGGGCGCACACGTATGCTCTGGAAGCGTTCAGGACTTCCACCTCCAACCAGAATACAGCCTGGGCCTGGGCACAGACGTACATAACCTCGCCCTCCCTGCCTCCCCTTCGCTTAGGCCCTTGCTTGTGACGATCCAGCCCGCACAAGTCCAGCAGTTCGTGGGGTGCGTGGGCCTCAGCCAAGCAGCCGTGCTGCCCGGCCATCCCCAGCCCCAGCCGCCTGGCCACTCCCCGAATATCGCCCCTCACCCCTGCTCGGGCCACGCCCCGCATACGTGCCCTCGCGCAAGGGCTGAGGGCATCCACTCAGTCCTCTGCCACGCACCCCGGCTGAGCCCAAGGAATCTGGGTTTGTGCCGCGCCGGTTTCGCCAGGACTCTCCTTCGCACTCTGTCTGGGCTCCTCTCTCCGCCAGGTCTGCCTTTAGCACGTCAGCCCCCCATTCTCTAGGCGCCTCGCCCCACCCCCGTCCGCCGCCACTCTAGGCGCCCTGCGCCCTGAAGCTCAAAGTCCAAGTCCAGGCAGCTCCCTCTTGATCGGCCAGGCCCCGCCCCGGCCAAAACTCCCGTTCCCACCCACCCCGAGTAGAGTCTGCCCAGGCCCCGCACCTTGAGGCGTGCATGGGCTTCCGCGGCGGGCAGCAGGCGGTGGCCGCGGTGCGAACCGAGCGAGGCGCACACGCCACACACCAGCGCGCGGTCCTGCTCGCAGTAGATGCTGAGCGGGTCAAGGTGCTCCTCACAGTGGCCCTGCGGCACCTGCGCCAGCCCCTCCACCAGGCGCGCCAGCTGCAGGTTGGTGCTAAGCACCTGTGGCCGCGTGGGTGCCTGACAGCACGGGCAAGGCGCAGTGCCATCCGCCGCGGGCTCCCCAGCCACGCGGTTCAGGCAGGCGCGGCAGAAGCTGTGGCCACATTCGGCCGTCACCGGCGCGTCGAATAGCTGCAGGCACAGAGGACAAGACAGCTCCTGGTGCAGGAGGCCGGGTGCAGCCGACATGATGGGCCTGGGTAGAGGAGCGGTCAGTCAGGGGGGCTCAGCGGGACAGCGAGCCCGGCCCGGGCGCAGCCCCAGCCAAGTCTGTGGCCAGGCACAGAGGAGCCTCAGCCTACACAGGAAGGGACTGTGGTTCTGGCCAAGTAGAAAGGGGCACTCAGTCTCAGTCCCAAAGGCAGCCTCAACTGCATTTCTCAGCCCCAGTCCCCAGAATAACCCCTATCAAGCACCTTGTCCAATTCCAATTCCTAAACAAGATCCAGGATTGCAAATACAGCCTTACCCACTGTCCTTCCTCTCTCTTAGACCCAGGTCTCAGCCCCACCCCCAAACTCTCCAGAGCTCCCACCCCCTCTCCCTAACATCTCCAGGATCCCCAGCCCTCCCTTCCTCCACAGCGCCAGGCCCACAAGACCCACAGGACTCACAGGTCTGGTTGGAGATGTTGGCCAGAAAGAGACTCCCAGGAGGCCCAGTCAAGGTCACGCCTAACCCAAGGGGGTCAGACCTGGGTCTGAAAAGAGGCCAGGGGCAAGCAGCAAGCTCAGAACAAGGACAGGGGACTCACAGGGGCAGCTAGCAGTGGACACCCCGGGTGATGGGCACCCAGTGAATAGGAGACAGAGATTCCCAGACTGAGTACTGGCTCCAGGACTATATTTAGCTGCCCTGCCCATCTCCTCCCATCACTTCTGGAAATCATTCTAAAAGTGGTCATCAGACAAGCACATGTCGAGGCCACCTGTCCTGGCCCATCTCACTGTCCCCTCCCCTGCCCAACTGGAAGCCAGAGCTCAGAACTGCAGGGAGACAGGCCCCTCTCATAGCCCAGAAAAGATAGAAACATGGTTTGGAGGAATCTCTGCTTTCTTCCCAACCCCGAGGATACCCATTTCCAGCCTCTGGCTCCTCCCCAGATTGTCACCCCAAACTTATGGCTCTCTAAGGTCACACTGACAGTTTTATCTCCTACCTGCAGGAGGAGAAGACCTCACCTCAACCTGAAAGACTTTCCACCCACAGAGCTGAGAGGAGAGACACTCTTGTCCCTGTTGGTCTCTCCAGGGCCCAGCCCAAGCCCTAGGGCAAAGTGGGTCTCCCTAAGTGCTTGGAAAATGAATGCTAGAGGGACAGCTGAATAAATGAATGAACTGAATCCAGACCCTGCAGCCCAGAAGTCGACTCTACCCGGGAAACCTCAGGACTTCACGTGTGCTTGGCCTTCAAATTCGAGTTTAAATTTCATTCAGAATAAAAACTAAAGTCCTCGCTGTGGCCCACAAGGCCCTACCTAATCTAACCCCATTCATCTCTCACCCTGTCCCTCTGCTCACTGCACCTGGGCTTCCGCCTTGCTCTCCCCTCTACCTGAAACACTCTTTCAAACTGGGAATTGCATGGTTCCCTCCACACCTCCTGCAGACTTTTACCCAATGTCACCTTTTCAGCTAGGCATTTCCTAACCTCCCTGATCTCACATCTCCCTTCCCTACTTTATTTTTCTCCATAACATTTATCACCATCTGAAATGCAATATATTTTACTTGCTGTTTTTTTGTCTTGTTTCCTCCTACCAGAATATAAATTTTGTTCACTGCTTGTCTCCAACTCAGTATAAAGTGTGTGGCAGAGACTTACGGGAAGATGGCGGTGTGAGCAGGGCGGCAGAAATCTCCTCCCAACACTATATTTATCTACGAAAACACAGAAAATACATCTATTCCTAAAAGAGAGACGAGAATACACAGGAAAGCGCACAGCGTGCAGCTACACCCGAGAGGACTCGGCACCCCAAGAGGCGGGTAAGATACGGAGCTGCGACCCGGTGGGACCCGAGCCCTCCCCCACCCCAGCGCACCGGCGGGAGGAGAGGATTCAGAGCCGGGAGGGAGTGGAAGCACACCCCGCGAAGTAGCCAGCCCCGGGGATCTGCGCGGGGAGCGCTGACCCACATTGCGCAGTGCAGCGGGGAGTGGAGAGACAGAGGGGCAGGATCTGAGCGGGGAACGCGCCAGGGGGCTTGCAGCCGGCTCCGGGAAGGAAAAAAAAAAAAACGCGCGCTTTCTTCAGCGGTCTTAAAGAGACAGGAGCCCAGCGGAGGAGCCGGATCGCCCCAGCACACTCAGCCCAGCAGGCTGGGAGTCCTGGGGAGTTTCAAATGCCTTAGCTGGCGACTGAGGAAGCATAGCCATACTTAACCCTTCTCACTGGGATCAACAGCCTCCTATTCGTTCCCACCCCTGCCAGAGCGATAAAGGGCCCTGCGGAGCGGCACAGTCACAGCTGTGGAATAGTGGGGCAATAGCGCCACCTAGAGCATTCCCACAGAATCTACGTCCAGTGGGCATTTTTTTTTTGTTTTTGTTTTTGTTTTGTTTTTTGTCTTGTTTTTTGTTTTGTTTTTGTTTTTTCTTTTCTTTCTTTTTTTCTTTCTTTCTTTTTTTTTCTTTTTTTTCTTTTTTTCTCTTTTTTTTCTCTTTTTTTTTTCTTCTCTTTTTAAAGTCTTAAAGAGCCCAGCTGACATACGTGGCAACTATCAGTGACCAAATTATACAGCCAAGAAAAGACAGAGGAATATGGTTCAGACCAAAATCAACCAGACAACCCCAGAGAGGGAGTCTGAAGGGATGGAAATGCACAACCTCCCTGAAAAAGAATGTAGAATAAAAGTCATAACCATGCTGATGGACCTACAGAGAAATGTGCAAGAGCTGAGGGAGGAAGTGAGGGAACTGAGGAAAGACAAAGCAGAAATCAGACAAGCGATCGACGGGCTTAACAGCAGAATGGATGAGATGCGAGAAACTGTTAATGGAATAGAAAACATAGAACAGGAGTACAGACAGCTGAGGCAGAGAGAGATAAAAGGATTTCTAGGAATGAAGGAATATTAAGAGAACTGTGTGACCAATCCAAACGGAACAATATTCGCATTATAGGAGTACCAGAGGAAGAAGAGAGAGAAAAAGGGATAGAAAGTGTCTTTGAAGAAATAATTGCTGAAAAATTTCCCTCGCTGGGGAAGGAAGTAGTCTCGCAATCCACCGAAGCTCATAGAACTCCCAACACAAGGGACCCAAGGAAGACAACACCAAGACACATAATAATTAAGATGGCAAAGATCAAAGATAAAGACAGGGTATTAAAGGCAGCTAGAGAGAAAAAAGATCACCTACAAAGGAAAACCCATCAGACTATCATCAGACTTCTCAACAGAAACCTTACAGGCCAGAAGAGAATGGCATGATATATTTAACGTAATGAAACAGAAGGGCCTTGAACCAAGAATATTGTATCCAGCACGATTATCATTTAAATATGATGGAGGGATTAAACAATTTCAGATAAACGAAAGTTAAGAGAATTTGCATCTCATAAACCACCACTACAGGATATCTTAAATGGACTGCTCTAGATGGAAGCACACCTAAGGCTAAAAGATGTCACCAGAGAAAATAAAATCATAGCAAAGAAAGCAGACCATCCAAATACTAACTAAAGGCAAAGAATAAAACACCTATTATAGAAAGAATGGAGGAGGAGGAATAAGAAGGGAGAGAAATAAAGAAACATCAGACTGTGTTTGCAATAACTTAACAAGAAAGTTAAGTTAGATTGTTAGATAGTAAAGAAGCAACCCTTGAACCCTTGGTAACCACGAATCTAAAGCCAGCAATGGCAATAAGTACATACCTATCAATAATCACCCTAAATGTAAATGGACTGAATGCACCAATCAAAAGACACAGAGTAACAGAATGGATAAAAAAGCAAGACCCATCTATATGCTGCCTACAAGAAACTCACCTCAAATCCAAAGATATACACAGACTAAAAGTGAAGGGATGGAAAAAGATATTTCATGCAAACAACAAAGAGAAAAAAGCAGGTGTTGCAGTACTTGTATCAGACAAAATAGACTTCAAAACGAAGAAAGTAGCAAAAGATAAAGAAGGACATTACATAATGATAAAGGGGTCAGTCCAACAAGAAGATATAACCATTATAAATATATATGCACCCAACACAGGAGCGCCAGCATATGTGAGACAAATACTAACAGAATTAAAGGAGGAAATAGACAGCAATGCATTCATCTTAGGAGACTTCAACACACCACTCACTCCAGAGGACAGATCAACCAGACAGAAAATAAGTAAAGACACAGAGGCACTGAACAACACACTAGAACAGATGGACCTAACAGACATCTACAGAACTCTACACCCAAAAGCAACAGGATACACATTCTTCTCAAGTGCACATGGAACATTTTCCAGAATAGACCACATACTAGGCCACAAAAAGAACCTCAGTAATTTCAAAAATATTGAAATCCTACCAACCAACTTCTCAGATCACCAAGGTATAAAACTAGAAATAAATTTTAGAAAGAAATCAAAAAGGCTCACAAATACATGGAGACTTAACAACACTCTCCTAATTAATCAATGGGTTAACGACCAAATCAAAACAGAAATCAAAGAATATATGGAGACTAATGACAACAACAACACAAAGCCACAACTTCTGTGGGACGCAGCAAAGGCAGTTCTAAGAGGAAAGTATATTGCAATCCAGGCCTATTTAAAGAAGGAAGAACATTCCCAAATGAATAGTCTAAAGACACAATTACTGAAATTGGAAAAAGAAGAACAAATGAGGCCCAAAGTCACCAGAAGGAGGGACATAATAAAGATTAGAGAAGAAATAAATAAAATTGAGAAGAATAAAACAATAGAAAAAATCAATAAAACCAAGAGCTGGTTCTTTGAAAAAATAAACAAAATAGATAAACCCCTAGCCAGACTCATTAAGAGAAAAAGAGAATCTACACACATAAACACAATCAGAAATGAGAAAGGAAAAATCACGACGGACCCCACAGAAATACAAAGAATCATAAGAGAATATTATGAGAATCTATATGCTAACAAGCTGGAAAACATAGAAGAAATGGACAACTTCTTAGAAAAATACAACCTTCCAAGACTGACCAAGCAAGAAACAGAAAAACTAAACAGACCAATCACCAGTGACGAAATCGAATTGGTAATCAAAAAACTACCCAAGAACAAAACCCCTGGGCCTGATGGATTCACCTCTGAATTCTACCAGACATATAGAGAAGAAATAACACCGATTCTCCTTAAAGTTTTCCAAAAAATAGAAGAGGAGGGAATACTTCCAAACTCATTCTATGAAGCCAGCATCACTCTAATACCAAAACCGGGCAAAGACCTCACCAAAAAAGAAAATTACAGACCAATATCCCTGATGAACGTAGATGCAAAAATACTCAACAAAATATTAGCAAACCGAATTCAAAAATACATCAAGAGGATCATACACCATGATCAAGTGGGATTCATCCCAGGGATGCAAGGATGGTACAACATTCGAAAATCCATCAACATCATCCACCACATCAACAAAAGAAGAACAAAAACCACATGATCATCTCCATAGATGCTGAAAAAGCATTTGACAAAATTCAGCATCCATTCCTGATTAAAACTCTCAACAAAATGGGTATAGACGGCAAGTACCTCAACATCATAAAGGCTATATATGACAAACCCACAGCTAACATCATACTTAACGGCGAGACGCTGAAAGCTTTTCATCTAAGATCGGGAACAAGACAGGGATGCCCACTCTCTCCACTGTTATTCAACATAGTACTGGAGGTCCTAGCCACAGCAATCAGACAAAACAAAGACATACAAGGCATCCAGATTGGTAAAGAAGAAGTCAAATTGTCACTATTTGCAGATGACATGATACTGTACATAAAAAACCCTAAAGATTCCATTCCAAAACTACTAGAACTAATATCTGAATTCAGCAAAGTTGCAGGATACAAAATTAACACAGAGACCTGTTGCTCTCCTATACACTAATGATGAACTAACAGAAAGAGAAATCAGAAAAAAAATTCCATTCACAATTGCATCAAAGAATAAAATACCTAGGAATAAACCTAACGAAGGAAGTGAAAGACCTGTACTCTGAAAACTACAAGACACTCTTAAGAGAAATTAAAGAGGACACTAACAAATGGAAATGCATCCCATGCTCTTGGCTAGGAAGAATAAATATTGTCAAAATGGCTATACTACCTAAAGCAATCTACAGATTCAATGCAATCCCTATCAAACTACCAACAGCTTTCTTCAATGAACTGGAACAAATAATTCTAAAATTCATATGGAACCACAAAAGACCCCGAATAGCCAAAGCAATCCTGAGAAGGAGGAATAAAACAGGGGGAATTACACTCCCTGACTTCAAGCTCTACTACAAAGCCACAGTAATCAAGACAATTTGGTATTGGCACAAAAACAGACCCACAGACCAGTGGAACAGAATAGAAAATCCAAACATTAACCCAAACATATACAGTCAATTAATATTTGATAAAGTGCCTTGGATATACAATGGGGAGATGACAGCCTCTTCAGCAGCTGGTGTTGGAAAAACTGGACAGCTACATGTAAGAGAATGAAACTGGACTACTGTCTAGCCCCATACACAAAGGTAAACTCAAGGTGGATCAAAGACCTGAATGTAAGTCATGAAACCATAAAACTCTTAGAAAAAAACATAGGCAAAAATCTCTTGGACATAAACATGAGCAACTTCTTCATGAACATATCTCCCCGGGCAAGGGAAACAAAAGCAAAAATGAACAAGTGGGACTATATCAAGCTGAAAAGCTTCTGTACAGCAAAGGACACCATCAGTAGAACAAAAAGACATCCTACAGTATGGGAGAATATATTCATAAAAAACGTATCTGATAAAGGGTTGACATCCAAAATATATAAAGAACTCATGCACCTTAACAAACAGAAAGCAAATAATCCAATTAAGAAATGGGCAGAGGACATGAATAGACACTTCTCCAAAGAAGAAATTCAGATGGCCAACAGGCACATGAAAAGATGCTCCACATCGCTAATCATCAGAGAAATGCAGATTAAAACCACAATGAGATATCACCTCACACCAGTGAGGATGGCCAACATCCAAAACACAAACAACAACAAATGTTGGCGAGGATGTGGAGAAAAGGGAACCCTCCTACACTGCTGGTGGGACTGCAAATTAGTTCAACCATTGTGGAAAGCAGTATGGAGGTTCCTCAAAAAACTCAAAATAGAAATACCATTTGACCCAGGAATTCCACTCCTAGGAATTTACCCTAAGAATGCAGCAGCCCAATTTGAAAAGGACAGATGCACCCCTATGTTTATTGCAGCACTATTTACAATAGCCAAGAAATGGAAGCAACCTAAGTGTCCATCAGTAGATGAATGGATAAAGAAGATGTGGTACATATACACAATGGAATATTATTCAGCCATAAGAAGAAAACAAATCCTACCATTTGCAACAACATGGATGGAGCTAGAGGGTATTATGCTCAGTGAAATAAGCCAAGCCAAAAAAGACAAGTATCAGATGATTTCACTCGTATGTGGAGTATAAGAACAAAGAAAAAAACTGAAGAAACAAAACAGCAGCAGACTCACAGAACCCACGAATGGACTAACAGTTACCAAAGGGAAAGGGACTGGGGAAAATGGGCGGGAAGGGAGGGATAAGAGGGAAAAAGGGGCATTACGATTAGCAGATGTAATGTTGGGGAGGCACGGGGAGGGCAGTACAGCTCAGAGAAGACAAGTAGTGATTCTATAGCATCTCACTACGCTGATGGACAGCGACTGTAATGGGGTTGGTGGGGGGGACCTGATGAAGGGTTAGTTTAATAATCGTAATATTGCACATGTAATTGTAAATTAATGATAATAAAATTAATTATATTATTTAAAAAATAAAAAATAAAAAATAAAGTGTGTGGCACACAGCAGATGCTCAATAAATACTTGTGGAGTGACTAAACGTACAAATACATTTGGTCCTGCTCTTTGGCTTCTCAGTCACTCTTTCTCTCAGCCTTTATCTGGATCTGCTAATTTCTTCCTGTACTGCTCTCTGTCTCTCTTAATCTGAGTTTCTGTTTCTGTTTCAGTTGATCCCCCCTTTGGACTCTCTGCCTCTCTCTTGGGTTTTTAATGTTCATTCTTATTAATTTTATCCCTAATGTGCCCACGAAGTGCTCTGATCAGAAACAGACTTATTAAATATCTCCCAAGAGACAGTAAATATTTGTCCCCCTGTGCCCTGCGATGATGCATTGAGAGGCTGTCACTTGTCCTATGAAAGTAGCCAGATGCCCCATTGGTGAGTAACAAGAATTTTTATTCTTTTCCCTGCTTATAAAGGAGAAGGAGGCAGCTGCGCCCTCCCCTCCTTAAAGTCTTCTTACTCCAGGTCTTCAGCAAGTAAATATGTTCCCAGGAGCCAGATAGCTCCTTGTATGCCTTGGCTTTTATGATGGGTCTTTGGACTTGTCTCCAAGTTCTGCCGCTCATTCCTTCTTGAACACTTGAAGCTCTTGCACGTTACATGCTGGCCCACTTAGGAAGCTACTCCAGGCTTCCTGGCACCTTGGAACCTTGTTCAGGGTGTAATGATTTGGGCCCATCAAGAAGAGATAAGAGCAATTTTATTATTGCTTTCTATCAGAGCAATTAACTACACAAATGACTGCAGGCATAATTGTCATGGTAAGTGAAGGGTCTCAGAAGTGAGGGCTTTTTACTGGAAACCCTGAGAAATTCAGGGAAGTCTGACTTCTCCAAACAGGAGCGGGGTGGGAATGAGAGCATATCTGGAGCTGTCTCTGAAGCCACAGGCCATCTCACTTCAGTTCAACAAGTCACCATTTTGAATATAGATCTCTCCTGAAGTTTCCATCACTGCCAGGCTGGGTCTGAAGGTTTTGGTCAATAGGAAAGGCTGCCCAGGACAGTAACAGTCAACTCAATCTCTCTCTGTAAATGCACCAAGTCTGACCTCTGACCCTTGGAAGGGACACTGATTGTCTACAGCAAATTGAAGGACAAGACAGACCAGAAACCATGTCCAGGAGAGGAAGAGATGAAGATTAGTGTTACTAACTCTAAGACAGAGCTCTGGGAAGTCCCTGAGGCCCAGAGCTCAAAGGGAACAGATGTCAGCTTGTCCTAAGGGAATGCTTCCCAATAGCTGGAGTGATAAGTGCCATGGGAGTCACAGCTCCTTGTATTGGATGAATGCAAAGCAAAGCTAGAAATCCCCCAATCAGGGCCACTGAGGAAGCAGGTACTGAATGTGGGTGCCGCAAGCTCATACTGGGTGCCCCCGGAAAGATCACACACCTCTCGGGCTTCAGCATCCTCAGCTACCATATAAGGATAACTAATGCTACTTATAGCATCCTGTAGGACTATTATGAGGATTAAAACTAGATAATATACCAACTAAACACCAGGATAGTGTGCTGACACCTAGGGGCTTAGGAAGTGGTGATTGCCACCACTAGGTTCAAATCTTGACTCTGCTCTTTCCTCGTTGTGTGACAATGACCCATCACTCAGCCTGGTTTTCTCATCCATAAAATAGGGATCATGAAAAGATTATTATCTGGACTATTCGATTTTTATGAAACTTCAACACATTAAGTCATATAAAGCTCTTGGGACAATGCCAGGTCCATAGAAAATTTTCAATTAATGTTGGCTATTGATATTATGACAATTATTACTAATTGTTCAAATAAATCTTTGCTACAACCATGTAAGGTCAGTAACAACATCCCTACTTCACAGATTGGGAAACTAAGGCTCAGAAACTTTAACAATGACAAAAGCTCCTACTATGTGCCAGGCCTGTTCAAGCACTTCACAATTCTTAATCTGTTTATAAATTCAAAACATCATCACTGTTCCTGTCTCACAGGGAGCCATAACACACAAAGAGATTCAGTGACTTGCCCAATGTCCTGGCAGCCTGTGGTCCTTCTGGCCCCAGGAGAAGCAATCTGGCTCCAGCACTCAAAGGGTTACTTTTGTTGCGGGGAGCAGGGGGTCACACCAAGGAAGCATATTACCAACACCAACTGCTCTGGCTCTAATCCAGGGGGCAAGGGTAGATCTGAGGTGAGATCTGAAGGTTCCTTCCTATCAGGGATCAAAGCTCAGAGCTCTGAACACTTCCCCCAGAAAAGGGGGGTCAAGGGGGAAGAGATGCCCATGGCTCCGCAGAGAGCTGCCAAAGGTTCCTATTCCCAACTCCCCAGATGGAAACCATCACAGTGGACTCCAGGTGCAAGCAGGCTCTGCCTCTACCTCTGCCTCCCTGGAAGACCCTAGCCAAGTCACTGCTCTTCTCAGGTCACTGATTCTCTCCCTATGAGCTGGTGAGTTGAGCATGTTAATGTCCATTACAGGATGTAGACCCCAGAGAAGGACTATGACCTCCCTAAGTCATACAGCTAAGAGGTAGAGTCTAGGAATCAAACCTGAGTGAATCTGACACCCCTCATCTCCTGCTTTCCCATTATTCCACAATCTCCTGAATGTCCTTTCAGAGTTCTAGAGCATTCTGCAGAGGAGGAAGTTAATATCATCACTATTATTGCCACATCTGCCTTTCTAAGAGTGTTTGTGGAAAGTCTGAGGGAGGCATAAATTTTCATATGCATAATCTTTCCAAGCAGTTTGTCAATTTTTGATGATGGAGAGCGGAACCTCTTGGATATTGGTTGGAATTTGGGCCAGAAGTCAGATGGTTCAATCTGTTTCCTCATTTGCTACTAGTGTAAGCTTCCAGAGTAATTTCTAAAAACCTGTTTGCTCCTCTGTATGGTGGAATAAATACAGAGACCTCATGCGTTATTCGGAGAATTAAATGAGATCATGCATGTTATGTGCTTAGCACAGTGCCTAAAACATAGTAAATTCAAAAACCAGAAGCTCTTTTTACTGTTATTACTGTCTCCCACCAGCAATTATGAAGTTGGGCATCTAGTAGATCCTTAGCATCTTTTAGAATGCAATCGATTCTCCAAAAATGTTGTTCCCTTCAGAGTTCAGAGTCTACATGTGCTCAGAGACCACATCCACCTACCAACAGGTGTCACTTGTTCTCACTGAGCTCCAGACTGAAACCACTCTAGGAGTGAGGCTTCCAGTTCTATGAGAGGACTGGCTGTTTCCCCAGACCCTTGTCCCTTGCCTCCCTGTGACACCAAAGTGCTAGCACTTGTTTGAGGTGTCAGGTGAAAAATCACAGCCCGGATCTTCTATGTCTCAATCTAAACATATGTGAGCAGAAATGTCACTGGAGTCAGATGCCAGGAAGCTGGGCCCAAAAGGAACAGTCCTGGTGGTGATACGCAGGACAAGGGGTGGGGCAGTGTCACACCGCCATGACACACATCCTCTGTAGCGTCACCCCCAGGAAGCCAGGTGTGAGAAGCCCACCTTCTCCTAGTCATGGCACATACTCCCCCAGGTGCAATTTCCGGCAGCCCCATAGGTTTAATTGAAATGTATTATATTAGTTTTACTTAAAGCCAAAACCACCCCATCCAAACAAGGGTTCAAGAGATGCCATCAAATGGCCATATGGCCAAGGGGATCCCTGATCTGTGTTGGGGCTGAATTAGGCAATTGTTTTTAAAGTCTGAAGCCCAAACACACAAAGCTTCTAAGGTTCTGTCAAATATGAAAAGAGCAGGTTTCTGTGATTCTAGATTCTAGGATTCTTCCATCATTTCACAAAGGGGATCAAGGCTGGATCTGTGCCAAGCCCTATGCTGGGTGCTGTGAACCAGAGAAGTCCTTAAGGAGCTCTCAGTCTGGTGGGGAAAGTAGCATGAAAAGACACTGCATACCAACACTGTGAGAGAAGCATCATAGGAACATCCTGTAGACATGACCAAGGAATCTCATTTTGTGCAGAGAGGACAGAAGTCAACAGAGAGGAGTAGACAGAGGATAAACTCAGAAGCTAGATAGACAAGCTATAAGATCTCTTCAGATATATGACCTTAGGCCAGTCCTTCAATCTCTCTGAGCCTCAGTCCTCTCATTTGTAAAATGGGGATTCTATACCCTATCCCAAAGGGATTGTTGTAAGGCTTAGAAATAATGCTTATTAAGGATCACAGCCTAAAGAGGGGCTCAATTTTTTATTATCTCTTAGAAAAAATGACCCCTGATGAATGTTGGAGGATTTGCTCACCAAGAAGACCAGGAGAAAAGAAGCCAAAGAGAGGGCAGATGCCACATGTGCACCGGTCCACAGGCCAACAGGGTAGAAGGTGCTACTGAGAGTGGCAAAGGCCTTTAAGGCCAAGCCAAGGAGCTTGGACTTGATTCTGAGGGCACTGAGGAGTCATAGGAAGTTTCTGAGTAGAGAAGGGACAGGATCAATGTGTGGTATTAGAAAGATGTACCCTTCTGGCCACTGTGCCCCAAATGAGTCAGAGATTCTGCAAGGATGAAGACCAGTGAAGAAGCACAATAATAAACTTAGCCACGAGCCAGGGAACACTAGCTGTTGGACCACCAGAGGCACCTATAGTGAGGACATTGGCACATAGTACTACCCAGCTCATGTGGGGGCAACACAAACAAAGCTGGGGAGCAGGACCCTGCTACCCTGCTAGAAGCTCTAGAATACAACATGCTGCAAGTTACATTTCACTGAGCACCTGCTATGTATCAGACACTCTCTTGGTGCTGGGGATTCAGCAATGAACAAGACAGACAAGATTCCTGTCCTTATGGAGCTCACCTGCTGTTGGGGAGGTGGATACCAAATAAATGAATAAGCATTACAGTATGTCAGGATCACATCAGCAGAAGGAATGGTGATTGAAACAACCCACCTGAGGAGATAATGGAGGATTCCCAATATCCACCTCCCATGAAGAGGAGCCAGGATTCAAACTGGCACTGGACAGCTTCAAGTCTGTCATCTTTCAACTCCTAGAAGTAGCCTCTCTTTGAAGAGCTTATACGTAAGGCACACCTTCCAGTTACTAGCTTCCTCCCTTGAGCCACAAAGCCCATTCATTTATTATTAGATCCCAAAAAGATCTGAGCACCTACTATATGTAGGCCAAGAACTGTTCTGGATACTGTGGATATAACAATGATCTGGACAGTCATGATTTACAAACTGGCAGGGAAGACTGATGCTAAACAAATACCCAGAAGTAGTTACAATTTTGTCATAATTTCTGAGAGCTACATATATGTAGCAGGTGTTGTGAACTAGTCTGGGAGGGATTTTAAACGTGGTTTCCCAGAGGAAGTGACATTTAACTTGAGATCTAAAGTCTCAAGAGTTTGTCAGGCAAATAGAGGGAAGAGATTTCCATGTTGAAGGAACAGCATGTGCAAATGCCAGTAGAAGCAAAGGAGCCTGGCACATCTGAGAAACTGAGGGCAGTGTGTTTGGAACCAGGAAATGAAAGAACAGGGTGTGGTTCAAGACAAGGCTGGTGAGGTCCACAGGGTCCTAACCAGCAGGGCCTTCATCCCAGCCATGTTAAGAGAAAGTTAAAGATTCTGGACACAGCTTTAGCTACAATGTCAACCCTGCCACCTTTCACCTGCTCTTCTGTGTCAAGACCCCTGGGCCAAGAATGTTTATCCACCCATGACTTTCCCTCCAATCGAGAATTTTCTCAACCATTACAAGTATCTCTTGTCATCACTTTCCAAGAATTCAGCTTCCTGGCTCTCCCATTAAGCATTTGGCAAGATTTCAGAAGCCATCAGACTAAGTGGATGAGTATTATTTTACTCCCTATTTTACAGATAAGCAAACCGAGGCTCAGACAGATAAAACACACACAACTATACTCTTATCTTTTCTACACCTCATTTCTCCCCAGTGTGTGGAATTTGGGAAGCTACATGGTTCTAGTTGTTAGGATTCTAAGATACTGTGACATATGAGAGAAGTTAAGTTTCAGGGAAACGTGCAGATTTCAGGGTTCTAGAATTCCAAAATCCTAAACCTTGACACTCCAATAAACCAGGTCCCTGGTCTGTTTTAGCTACTGCAAGAGAGGAAGGCTTGCCCCAGAAACGCGGTTCTGGCGCCCTCCGACAGCCAGGTGATCTAGTCCGGAGGCCTCGGTGGGTGGGAACCAACAGGACCTGGGTGGCCTATGACCGGAGACAATGAGCTGGGGCAGGGGCGGGAATTGAGAGAAGGCGGGAGTTCCAGGTTCCGCTCGGAGCTGACTTCCTGGTAGGCAGACACCCCGGGTGAGTAGCAGCGGTTGTGAAAAACCCTGGAGCCATGGAGCGCACGCGGGACGCCATCCTGGATGCACTGGAGAACCTCACCGCTGAAGAGTTCAAGAAGTTCAAGCTGAAGCTGCTTTCGGTGCCCCTGCGCGAGGGCTACGGGCGTATCCCGCGGGGCACGCTGCTGCCAATGGATGCCATGGACCTCACCGATAAGTTGATCTCCTTCTATCTGGATGCATATGGTGCCGAGCTCACAGCGTTCTTGCTGCGCGAGATGGGCATGCTGAAGCCGGCGGAGCAGCTGCAGATCTTCATGAGCAAGGGTGAGCACGACCCCCTCCACACCCTGCTGGGGTTCAGGCCTCCAGGTCTCCTCCGGTATGCCCTCATCTACACGGTCTGCCCCCATCGTTTGTCCCTCTGCTTTCACTTCCTGTTCCTACTACCCTCTAATACTGGTCAAAGCTCCTCCTGCCCAGAAGGGAGGCTTCCCCTGCTTGGTCTTGAGCTTGGCTTCCAGACCAAAGGATCCCTCACACCCGAGACTGGAAATGCAATATAAAGGGAAGAGAACCACTTGACTAATTTCCTTACAGGCCCCAGAGCTGCTCCTGCCGGGATCAAGGCCCCTCCCGAGCCAGCAGCCAAACCAGGTGAGGCCTTCACAAACCCAACCTTCACCTGCCTGGGTGCTTCTCCGGCTGTACCCCACCACACCCCTGCACAGCCTGTCTCGTGCCATAGCCGGGAGCACAAGAGAACCTGGGCCAGCCCTGCCCACCCACGTTCACACCTCCGTGAAGTGAGCCTGGTTGGGAGAAAGGGAGAGCAAGCTTTGCTCATCCCATTATCTGGAGTTCACCTTGAGACCACCCCTTAGGTTACATTCAGAGCAATTTCTGAAGAAAAGTGTTCAGCAGGGACACCTTAGGTGTCTGCTCATCTCTCCTCCCTCCATCCCCCAGCACTGCACTTTGTGGACCAGCACAGGTCAGCACTCATCACTCGGGTCACAGATGTGGACGGGGTGCTAGATGCCCTTTATGGGAAGGTTCTGACGGAGGAGCAGTACCAGGCTGTGCGGGCAGAAACCACCAACCCAATGAAGATGAGGAAGCTCTTCAGCTTTGCTCCAGCCTGGAACCAGACCTGCAAGGATCTGCTCCTTCAGGCCCTGAGGGATACCCAGCCCTACCTGGTGGACGACCTGGAACAGAGCTAAGGCATCTTTCCCCAGCAGCATACCCCGGGAATTCCAGTCAACTCACCCCAAGTTTGATTTTTTTATTCACAATATATGAAAAACCAACTTGTACTTGTGCGTGGTTTTCCTACTTCCAGCCTGGAAGCACACGCAGAGCAAGCAAAGCTACACAATGCTGCAGAGGTTCAGGTAAAGCTCTACTCCAGTGCCTGTTCCTAAGGCGGCAGACTCCCCAACACTTCATCCCTCCTACCTCAATTACCAGATTACCACACCAACTGGTGGATCCTCCAGTGCTACCCCAGGGGGGGTCTGCCCTTTGAGAGAGTAGTTACCTCTGTGGCCAAGGTCTAAAGTTCAAATACATAGATACAAAGGGCCTGGAACTTGGTGGGGATGGAGGGGGGGGGGTGCAGATTTGTCAGCAGCATTTAGAAAGACTGGTCTGCATAGCTTCTTTTTCCATGGGGGAAAACAAGTGAAATTAGAGCAATCTTCAGGGGGAAAATACATCATCTAAACACAGGACAGGACACAAGCCATCCAGTATAATTCTAGGGTTCCTTCTGGCACTTCCGACCAGCAGGCTTTACTCCCTCTGCTCCCTCCCACTCTCCCTACCTCCCACCCCCAGAGCAAAGGGTTATGTTACTTTGCCCAGAAACCATGCCAACAAAAGCAGGACTTCAGATAACTTTTAGTAGCTTTACTTCTCTTGATGCCTAGAGGGAAATATATTTCTCACCAGGAAACAGCACTTAAGGATCCTTTCCAGAGGCTGCTAGGCAGCCAGAATTCTAGGACTACATCCTCAGTACACTTTGCACCCAAATTCTTTCTTGCCTTGAAGAGGTAAAGATAGGTATACAAAGCAACAGCAGGCCCGGAGGCCCGGTATCCTATTCCTAGGATGTGGATCATCAGACACGGGATCCTGGTGTGAGGAGTACAAAGAGATTGGTTCTGTGCCATTCACGACCATATACCAGGCCACAATGAACAGAGCTGTACAAAGACTTCACTTTTTATTAACCCTCACCCTACATGACACAAGAATTAGCAAATGCAGTGTTTATTCCATACATACTCCTTCAGGAAGAATCTTAGACTATTCTGACAGTCTAACATTTCCCTTTTCTGATCTTCTGGGAGTCACCAGAACAAATTGTTTGCTACAGGAGAAAGCTACCAAGGTAAAACACAGCTACTGCCAAGGCTACATACAGTCACATGGGACTGATCCTACTGCTACTTGGGACTCCAGGAAAGCTGAGCTTCCCCCAGAAGCAGGCATCACCCTAACACTCAGCATCCTATGGGATCTTTGGCCACCCACCCCATAAAATGTTGACATTCCTCATTTTATCCTCAACCCTCTTCTACCAAGTGTTCTTTGGTCTTACAATTCAAGCCTAATTCGTTTTGTGGGTTCTGCAAGGACATTACCATTTCCAAAACAAGTTTTTTACCATCCCCAAATCTCAATACATGGTTTAGCAACTGCAGCCTAACCAGGAATAAATACTAGCCTATTCCACAGCCTTCCAGAGCCTAGACTGTCAGCCATGCTCTTCAAACACCCAAGATTTAACGTCTCACTTGGCGCTACTAGCTTTCAACTTAGGTCCAACCACCGTCCTTTACAACTTCACTGCCACTACCTGGCTTATGCCTGTCTTACTGACAAAAGACCTCCTAACTGGCCCTCCTTGCCTCTAAGTCTACCACCTTCAAGGGCCTAAAAATCAAAACTGATCAATGAAATGAAGGAGAGACACTAGCTCAGAGTCCTGCTGAAGTCTAATTCAGCACAGCATAGTAGTCAAGGGCCCAAGTTCTACCAAAGATATTCGATTCCTGCTTCACCTCCCTCACCAGCCATGACTAAAGGGCAGTTTGTGCCTCAATATTACCATCCGTGAAGTAGGGATGATAGGACATGTACCACCTGACGGCAACTGGCCCACAGCTAACATTAGTGTTAGCAACTATCTCCACTAGGTTTTTGTTCCTAGCTTAGAATAGCATCTTAATTTTTGGCTCAAATGTCCCAACATTGCAAGACTGAAAAAACAAGCCTGTTTACTGCACCTGTGCTAGTAATTAGAAGACAAATCCATATGCAGGACCCAACCTTTCACAAATAACTCCTTAGATCCTAACTAGTAGTTTTATACAGTTTCCTTACCAGGAAAGGTGGAGGAACCTGGAAGGACTCTGCAAAACTGTAAACCTCGGCTCTGAAGTGTGCCCACTGAACCAGCATTATCACTACCTGGGCCTACACTGCATGAGAATCCACATGCTAGTAAACTGCCAAATGATTCATGTATGTGGTTCAACTCAGACGCATACACTGCCATAGAGATTTGGCTCTCAAGACAAGTTCAGAGGCCTCACCATATAGGAATTTGCCTTTCCACTTGGAGAGACAATTCACAGGATAGGTCAGCTCTCCCTCAAAACTCTGGAAAAACCAAAAAAAAAAAAAAGTCCTATTAGTCTACACCTGACAGGTCCCACTTCCAAAGTGCCCGTGGTGAGCTCTAAGGGCAGGAACAGCTACAGGGAATCCATGCAGTTGAGCGACACTGCCCCCGTGAGGTATGTGCAGGATGCTGCCTGGAAAGCTTGGCTCACACTCCCTGCAGATTGTTTTCCTATCCCCACCCACCCCACTCACCCACCTCCCCACCCTCCTTGGAGTTCTCCACTGAAAGCCAATTAGTTTGATTCCCTACTACAGCACAGGGAGTACTGTATCTTCAACCCTAAGTCCGAGCTCTTTTGTTTCCAGTTCCCACATTGATGATTCTCAAGTTTTATTCCTGTTAAAAGAGCCCTTCCCACAGCACTTATAATCCCAAGATTTAGGAATAAAGCCACAATCAAGAACTGAGAGAGAACTATCCACCTGCAGTGAGCACGATTTCCCGACTCACACTTCTGCTCAAGACACACTTCTGTTCCTGCACAAGGACACTGGGCATTTTAGGTTCAGTGGTCTACAAAAGCTCTTACAGAAACTGCTAACACTGTTAAGACTGGAGGCCCAGTAATTATGGGCCCTAAAGTAAAATCTGCGGCAAGATCCACTTGATGCTACACTTCAGTTCTTTATACTAGCACCATGAAGCCTTTATTGGTGCAGGCGGAACAATTTTTTATGGAAACTTCAAGTTTAAAATTATTTCAAAGTAAGAAGTGAAAAAGAGGCTAAGTGCAGAGAACCCAAAGGTAGAAAAGGAGCCTGAGCTCTAAAGACTGCACTGGCAAGCTGCAGATGGGACCTGTATCTAACAAGAGTTTTAGCCTCTCTTGTGTAGGTTGAGATCTGGTTACAAAATCCATAGTGGACAAGACCGGAAATGGAAATACACCTATAGATAAACATGTGTTGAGTATATATATGTAGTATACAGTATATATATAGTACATATAGTATATTATATACATATACAAACATAATATGTGGAGTATATACAGACCTTAACTGCAGGTCAAACTACCCAACAGACATCCTCAGCCCTAGGTCCAAGTTACTAAAACCTAGGCAAGCCCAAACACTACAAGGGAAACCTGAAAAGTCTAATAACCAAGAATTACATCACAGGAGGAAGCAGACCTTCAAGCACAGCCATCCCCACCCACAAACTGCCCTTACTTCTTGCTAGTTAGCCTGTAATGATCCCCTTCAGAGCCAAGCACCTAGTGCTTCCAGTTTTCAGTATTTTGGTAAAAATAAATCCTTTAGAATACAAAGGGCAAACCTAAAAATCTCACCAAAGAAACATTACTATTACTGGCCAGGCCATTTATTACAAAGGATGCAGCAAAGAACAGAGGACCCGAAGAACAAACCCCACGGGTCTGACTTGGTCACCAAAGATATGCTGGCACAAGAACCAACCTTGTTATTTATATCTACAGCCATTGTCCTGGAAAAGCCCCCAAAACTGGATCTACCTACTCATCAGACACCAGGGACCCTATTTTCCTTTAAGGGCAGAGCAAATCACTGAAGCCCTTTCAAAGGCATTAAGAACTTAACCCTAGTCAGAAATCAGGTCTTACATGGAGCTGTTAACATCCTTCACCCCTAGCACCCTAGATCAAAGAACCACAACTAAACCCTAACATCAAAACCCCAGTAAGTGAAGCAGAAACTGCTCAGACATGGATCAGGCCATTCACACCATAGTAACAGCAGGGTCAGTCTGACCACACCAAGAACTACCACATCCTTGACTCTGAGCTTCTCACACAGTGTCAAGTCAGCACAGCCAGGGAGAACCTCACCCATTCTCAGCCTACTCAGTTACAAGCACTCCCACTCAGGGAAGCTCCTTCAGACAAGCTCCATTCCTTTGCACAAAGCCTCTGCTGTTGCCATCACCAGATTGAGGACGCAGCAATGCTTCTCTAGAGAACACCTTCAGCATTCTTAGCAATTTTCAAGAGGAAAGCACTTCCCAACCAGCGGTCCCAGGCACCCTACAAGCTCTGCTTCTGATGGCAAGTAGTTTCTGCTACTGGCTTTAATTTTTAGTTCTATTTAATTCATGCTCAACAACTGGTTGGCAGGTAAGTTAAGTTTTCAACTCAATTTGAGAGCTGGGTAAAAAGGGTCCTTGGGGATCAGGAAAGATGCATGGTTAGTGGAACAGTTCTGAGGTCGTAACTCACAGGCCCTCTTTCCCTTATCTCCAACATGACCCTCCCCCAAGAGGGGACAGGGAGGGCACCCAACCCCCACTAAGGCTCAAGCCGAAGAACTTAATACCGATGACCTCGGCAACCTAGGTATATAAGCAAGATGTGAAAGCGACCCAGCTAGACCATCTTCCTCTAACAGGTTAATCTACCCAAACCCCACCTTCAGAAAAAGTTTAGGCAGGGGACTCACCTTAAAACCCAGAAACTGCCTCTACCTTCTTTCCCAACTAACCTACCTCTCACATTATCCTCATTCCCAAGCCTCTTCCATCAAATTTAACATCCTCTTGAGTAAAGCCTAAGCAAGCAAATGTTTGGGATGGCAGTGTGTCCCGTCAGAACACTGATTTCAGGATGAAAATGTTAAGAAATGAAAATGAAGTCACAAGGCTAGAACTCAATCCTGGCTCCATTTCCCGACTCTGAGAGCCATATAACCCACACACACCTCATTTTTGCCTGTATTGAACAAGGCCACACCACCTCTGCTGAAGTAAGTGCTCAGTTATTCTTCCTGCAAACTCAATTTAGCTACAGGGTCCCTGTCGTGGCCAAGTTTGAATACTGACCCAAAGGCAAACCTAATTTGCTTGAGCCCCTCCTTAGAAAAGTGTCAAGAGCCAGGAGTCTTAAAAAGTGTAAAATTGCTATATTAAAATTAACTTGCTAAGACTGGCACGTGATAAACTCCCACTGTTGGACAAATAAAACTCATGACATCACATATTTTCCTCATTTAACCCATTCATATAAAGCAATGTTTACCAAGACAAAGCTTTATCTCCACCTTCAAGATGCCATCTGACCTTTCCCCCCAGACCAGGTATCAAACACTTTATTCCAGTTCCTGCTAAGCAGGAACATAAAAATTATTCCAGTGCCTAGGATGATCTGAAAGAGGAAAAAAAAAACCCACATTCCTGACCCAGACTTCCAGGAGAGTGAAAAGGGGGAAGTGGGGGAAAAAATTAAGTAAAACAATGGTTTTTAATGGGAACCAGAGGTATGGTTACAATTACATAGTCCAACACACAAAAAAAAACCCCATAGGTCATCAGGAGTTTTAAGGTTACAAAATAATGAGGGTTAACATGGGTACAGGAAGAAAATCTGTTCCAGAACCTCAGGAGCCAGGCTAATACGGCCTCTCCCTGCGATCCTGTCTGTGCTCACCCCTGCAAGAAAGAATTACCATTAGGTCAGAGTTACCAACCCCTCCACCCATCCCCCCTGAAAATCCTATCTTCCCCTACTACCCAACCCCAAGAAATGGCTCCTCTAAGCATATAGTACAAATGTGCGTCTACAGATTTTAGTTCTCCAAGATAATTTTCCTTCCCTTCTTCCCTACACACTGATCAGTCTACATTTTCCAATCTCTATCCATCAATGAAACCACTGTCCTCCAAAAAACCTTGCTACTTTATGACCTCTTCTTCAATTTCTCTACTTTCATTGCAATATAGTCTTACTTACCTGGAGTCCATCTTGCCAGGGCCAAAGCCACCTCTGTCCCCACCACCCCGGCCCCCTCGGAAGCCCCCACGGTCCCCGCCTCGGCCTCGGTAGCCACCCCGATCATAGCCTCCTCTGCCACCACGACGATCATCTCCATAGTTACCACCTAGGACAAAATAAATGATATATCATATCCTTCCCTCTAGACTCCCTGATTAAAATTAAGGGTTTTCTGATCCCAAATCCTTATTACCAGCTCTACACCTCTTTCTTACCCATATGAGAGCCTCCTGGTCCCCCTCCTGGGCCATCTGGTTTAGGGGCCTTACACTGGTTGCATTCATTCCTCCAAGAGAAGTTCATGTTTTCACATATACTGAGAAAAAGTAAGACATTTAGTTCAGAGAGGTAAGTAGTAGGCAAGACCCAGAATTAGTACAAGACTCCAATGACCTTACAATAAGGAAACTGAGGCCTCACAAAGACAGAAAGGCTTGGTTCTCAAAACAGAACCAGGAACAAAAATTATTAGTAATCCAATACCAGTACCATACCTTTCCCACTATAGCAACCTTACTTAGGTTAAGTTCTCAGCCGAGTCTGCTCCCACCTGTGTGGCCTTGACATTTATTAGTTGGGAAAACAGAACACTGCCAAAGTACCAAAAAGAACACATGTAAAAGGACTGAGAGGAAGAGGTTTGTTTCACTCACGGATTAGGACACTTCCAGTCACCAGCTCGCTGCTGTCCTCCACCACCACCTCCTCCACTGGGGAACCCTCCCCGGCCACCGCCACCACTGCCACCTCCTCCGTAGCCTCCACGGCCCATGGGTCCTATGGTATAGATAACAAAATGGTCTGCTACACCCTCAAGTTTGGGTAACCTAACCTTTTCTATGTAAGACATTACCATCCTCTCCTCTCCCCATCACCTCTTTTATACCAGCAGCAGGAAGTTGCTCCTCACCTCCTCGCCCTCGGCCTCCACGACCATTGCCACCACCCCGATTGAAGTCAGCTCGCCGAGTAGCAAAAGAGACCTTGATAGGATTCCCAGAAAATTCTTTACCTAAAAAACAGGAGGTATAAAAAGAGACTTTTACTAAGATCTGTAGCTCAAAGGCACAACTGGTATAATTAAGACTGCCTTCCTCAAGTTTCTTAAGTTACATGAGACAAGCAAAAATGAAGAGTACACCAAAGTAGCAGATTAAGTGTTAGAAGACTCAAAGGAACCCTCAAAATGCAGCCCGTGAACCCTAGGTTAGTTGCCCTATCCCACCCACTCCTGTACCAAGCCGCCTCATACATACCATCAAACCAGTCAATAGCTGCTTTAGCAGAAGGTGGGTCATCAAATGATACTGTTGCCTCTCCCTTCAGCTTGCCTGTTTCCCTGTCTGTGTACAGATTAATCATGGGCTGTCCCGTTTTCTTATTTGTCTAAGGAAAGCAACATGAGATAATCAGTCTCACAGGATATATAGCACTACCCACCTTCCACCTTCCCTTTCCAGAACCTGAGGTTTATCATAACCGGACTTCAGCTTCTCTCTCCCCAGTTACTGTTTCCTACTTCACATGTAACCTGAATTAAAGCCATTGGCTAGAATTGTTTCTCACTTCAGTATGAAAAGATAAAACTAGATTATCAACTACAAATTCAAGTTTACAACAGTCCCTCTCCTATCAGTTGTGCCTTTTTCTGTTGGCAACAGCTCATGTTCTTTCCTTAACAAATAAGCTGACAACCAACCACTCAGACTTTTATTTTTACTGTGTAAAATCCAACAGCCTGCAACACTGACAGGAAACTCTGCTCCACAAGTACCTTAATAATACCAATCTGCTTGAAGTAATCAGCCACAGATTCAATTGTAACATTCTCGCCCAAGCCTTGCACGAAGATGGTGTTGTTGTCTGAATTATCCTGTTCTGCTTGTTAGGTGACAGGAGAAAACACGAATTAAAAGAGAAAAAACAAAGGTAAAACAAATCAGTGACTCGTAATAACTTAACTCAAAGGCGTACTTGACAGTAAACTTTCAGAGAAGAATTCCAAAACAGCCAATATTAAGTTGGTTTATGTTAAATAAAAGAAATCCACATCCCTACTGTCCTATGAGTGAGTGCGCCTATATGCCAGCCATTTTACAAACTAGTTTAACCATGACCCTTTGAAATGTTAATACCCATTAAAACTCAAAACTGACCTGGCCAAGATCAGTCAATCACAATCAAAAGACAACTAAATGCTTCCCTCCATGTGTCCTTCTGTTCACTAACTTGGTCATGATCCACATTCTAAAATTTACTCCTTTAAACTATTTTTAGAGTATCCTCTACAAAGAAATGCATTAGCATTTCCTGAGACTTGTTGGAAATGCAGATCTCAACTGCTGGGAGAGGAAAGCCACTGATCAGAATTATTTCTGATATATGCTCATTTATAAATCACTGCTAACTACAGCTATACCTAAACTCCCTTTCCTTAATTTCCCCTTCTTCTTTACCCTTTTTAGAATTTTTTTAATTAAGAATATCTGGGGAAAATCCCGGTAACCACTTTTGCCATTCTTTCAAGCCACCTGTGGACTACTCACCAGAGTCATGACGTGATCCCTGATCCCGGGGACCTTAAGTGACATGGAAAAAAAAAAAGAAAAAAAAAACAAACAAGGAAAGAGGAACTATTAGTTAACAGGCAGAGACAAACAAAAAAAAACTACACCCAATACAAACTCTTGCAAAGTATCAGATTAAGTGCTCACAGACTCATCCAAACCCTGTCCTGGGTTGCCTGCCCAGAGAAAATCCTAGACAGGGCTGGGGAAGAGACAGGCCCCTTTTAAGATGCTTCTAGAACTTGAGCCCCCACAGGAACAACTCCACACTTCAAAAAATACTGCCTCCCCCAGCTCAGGCTGGGAAGTGTCCTCAGCACAGATTGGGGCGGGGGAGTCCAGGAGGAAGACCCATTAAAGTTAACAAACGAACTCATAGCTTGGCCCTGTTCTCTCATCCCAGAGAGAAATGGGTTTACCACCAGCAATGTGATATATGCATCCATCCATAGTTTCTCCAAACTTTCACCAAGGACACTTATCCCTTGTGGAACAAGTTTTAATTTCATCTTTAGAAACCTTTAAAACCACATTGTTTCCCCAAAAGCACATGAAAATAAAAAACATACATAATAGCTATTTTTTATTAAAGCATGTCCCAGGGAACAGACCAGAAATCTTACTTCCATAAGGCAGCCTCTATTTTTTTTTCCAGAGACCTTCTTTTGACCAGTTTATCTGAATTCACCATGTATAAGTATTGTGTCCACACTCAGTGACACCTTAATCATGAACCCGAGCCTTTGGCTTTTAAGCGTTGAGACAAATCAAGAAACCTTTGTTATTTAACCAAACCAGGAAAGTTCCAGCTTACTGGGAGACTTCTCAAATTTGCCAGTTTTCCATGAATTCAGTTTGTGCTGTTTAAGACCTGGTTATTTTTTCTTGAGCCACATATGCTCCAAACCTTTCTTGAAGTAGTCCACACCTTCCTTCCCAAAGCTAGTTTCTATTTGCCCAACTGAGTTGTTTATATAAGTACATATATGTAAAATTGCAATGACACCATCCAGTACTTAATATATAAATATATACCACTTCACCATCCTCAAGGCAGGGCAGTATTTCATAACCTTCTTCCAGAATTAAAACATTCGGAGTTTGTTGCACATACACATATTACTTGGACACATTGATCAAAAGGATCCTAAAGCCAAGTTTACACCACGTGTTCCAGCACACACTATCCAGTTTCTCATAATGGTGGTCACTAAGTGCCAGGTGTGGCAACACTATCAGAGGCCTACTAACATCTGTTAACCTGGGTCAAACCAATTTGGTACCAGACAACAGCTGAGGCTCACCCCTGCCTGCCTCCGGGTTAGCACACATCTGGCAGCAGGTGGCATTCTATCCCACCCCACTCTGGAGGTGGTTCTGGATACTTCAAAACCTTTGACATTTAAAACACACTAAGACATCTGCAAATGAACAATCAGACAAAGCATTGCTGGGAGTTGGGAATTTTGGAAACTCTGTTCACTTACCACCAAATTTATTGAAGCCACCACGGTCACTTCCGCTGGAGAAGACAAGTTAGAAGAAAGGACATGAAGCTTCCAACGGCTACAAAAGGGTGTTTTTTGATTTTGTTTAACATTCCCCAAATGTAGGAAGTATTTTGGGAAAAAGATACAAGTGGCTACTAAAATACATTCCCCTTCCTGACCACCCCTTTGTCTGACCTTTGAGCCTGTCACACACACGTGTGCAATTTCTAAGACACAGTTATATTTAAAAGGTTATATATTTATCTATTTCCTCTGGAAAAAAAAAATGACCCGTTTTCCTTGGTCGTTCTTCCGATGTAGATGTTTTTTCCTCTTGTCGTGAGTGGCTGACAAGCCAGTAGGTTGGTTTAAAAACTCTACCCCAATTTACCCAGAAGACATTTCACACCAGGCTGGGGTAGCCCTGAACACATTTTTGTGGTTTTTGCTTTGAAAGCAGCAAGCAGACCCAACCCCATTCCATAAAAAGTCAAAACCAAAGGCAATTTCCCTTAAAGCAAGACAAGCTTAGCTAAGCCTATCCTAACTACTGAGCTGTTTTTGATCTCCCCCCACCCCCGGGGTCACCCCTTCTACACTGCGAGAAGAGCGGAGTATTTTGCAATGTCACCTTTCATACCTGTGGCACATAAAATGCAGAGCAAGTTAACAGTCACATAACAGTTTTTCTTTTTAAAGTTTTGCATTAAACACACGCACACAACAGAGTTTTCCTTATCTTTGCATGGTTTTTGAGATTGCTCCCACCCACCTCTCAATACTTACCACATTCAAACTTTTAAAACCTACTTTTTCCCCGAAAGGAGTAACACATGGCCATTCCTCCCCTTTTTCAAAGGGACAGAGTAGGGTCCTTCAAATCATTTTTATTAACAGATTTGATGAATGCTTTAACATCAAATCAAAGGTTTTACTTCAACTACAACAGGAAGGGGAGGAACGAAGGTCCAACTGGAGAGGTAAAGTTGGACAGATAACCAAGGTAAGTGGGACAGTGGAGCAAATACGTGGGACACCACTGTCAAACATTTGGTCCAAAAGGTCTGCACACTTCAGGTAGCCCCATAAACCAAATCACACACAAAATCTTTACTGTCAGCCCAATTAGTGCAAACCAAGCTTGTGAATTCAAATGACTACAGAATATGGGAAGAGTAGCCAATTCCTGGAAGCTGAAGTTAGGTTAACCGTTTACAAATCCCTTAAAGGACACATGGGAATGCAAGTAACAAGTTTTCCTATTACCAGGAGTGGGATCATCTGTTTTCCTTGCAGAGAAAAGAAGGCTTTCCTTCCATGTTTCTCGCCTAGGATGTATCAATGACTCCACTCCATACACACCTATAATTTTTCCTTTTTCTTTGGAAAGAGACATGTCAGTAATCAAATTTCTATTCAGGTGTGGATAGGAGATTCAGGCTTACAAGTTCTCACAAAAATAAAACAGGGATGTTCAAAGAAAACAGTCAATGCCCCCAAACAGGACCCTCACAAATCCCTAGAATAAAACCACCCTTGCACTGAGGGACAGGGAGATTCATGCAACCCTCCACACTCCCAACTCATGTTACTCCCTGGCTCACAGGACACCTACCCCATGCCGCCTCTGCCTCCACGGCCACCTCCACGACCTCTGGGTTCATAGCCACCACTGCTTCGGTTGTAACCACCACCACCGCCCCGGCCACGGCCCCCACGATCCTGCTGGCCTCCCCCGTAGCCACCACCGCCACCACCACTCTGGTCCTGATTGCCATAACCACCGCCGCCACTCATGGAGGGCTGATCTTGGCCATAGTTACCTGTCAAGAAAGAAAGACCGCTTTTTTTAAAAAAAAGAAACTGTGCAGTGGAATATTAACAGTTCAGTAATGCCAGTGTTATATAAACAAAGCCAGGGAACAAAGAAATCAACATTTTAAAGAACCCTTTTAAGTAAGGACCAAGCAACAGAATATAAATCCTTACAGAAAACAGGTATATAAGACCAAGCTGAAGACACCTTCTCACCTCCACCTCCCCCTCCACCACCTCCACTGCTACTATTGTACTGGTTCTGCTGTCCATAGCCCTGAGGGGGATTGTAGGAGCTTTGCGGCTGGCCATAGCTTTGTTGTTGTCCACTGTAGCCAGACTGCTGGCCATAGCCCCCACTCTGGGGCTGCCCATAGCCGCTGCTCTGAGAACCGCTACCGTAACTAGGGAAAAGGAACAAGAATAATGATGTCAACATTAACAAAACTTCCTTGCACTTTTGGTACATCCCATCATCTGTACCCAACCCCCACTACCAAGACATCCCCCCATTACTCATGACTACTCCTAGTGCTGTTCACATTACCATTCCTGATCTTTCAGGCCTTCCTCCACCCCAACACAGCTTCTTACCTTCCGGAGGTGCTGCTAGGAGCTGGCTGCTGACCATAGCCAGGGTAGGAAGACTGCTGCCCGTAAGATGATTGAGAACTCTGGCTACTACCATAGCCACTAGCTGAGCCATATCCCTGGGGAGCTGACTGAGTGCTATAGCCTGCTAAAAGAGAAGAGAGGAAATCACAAAAGCTATGAGGTAAGGGAAAAGGCATGGAATGGGTTTAACATTATGTACCAAATGCTACCCACAATTGGAAAATCATCCTCTTACAAGCTGCTTGGGAATCTTTTAACTCACTGACAAAGACGTTTTCCTTCTCTTTTACTCAAAGGCCAATGTTCCAACTTCTCTACCAACTTCTAAATTCCAATCTCATCCCACCCATCCTGAAGGCAGTCTCCAGGCCCACCACTAATCATGGCTCTAGGTAAGTCCCTAACCATTAACAGCATTTTAGCCTGCTCTATGTGTACAGAACAAATAGGACCACATTATATACATACACTTCTGGACCTTAGGGCAAATTCCACCTCCTTGTTTATCACGTGATATATGGTAGTCTGACTCCAAGCACCAAGAAAAAAAAATTATTTTCTCCCAGTATCAAAAGCTTAAAACTTTCTCCCTTTATTTAGCGAATGCTCTCCCCCATCTCACTTTCATACTGAGGGAAAATGGGGGGAGTGCAGCATAAATAGAAAAGCCAAAGAAAACAAAAGGAAACAATTACAAGCCAATAAGCATTTTTATTTCAAAGGACTCAAGACTCCAAAGAGTTTTAAAGGTTATAGACTGGTTAAGGGAAAAGAAACAGGACAGTTTCAACATTTCAGCACCGCCTAGCTTTAAGAAGAACATTCAGAAAGAGCAGGAGGGGGCAGCGTGACCCACTAAGAGACTCACTGTTTTGGGTCTGTCCATAAGAACCACCATAGCTGCTCTGGCCATAGCCTGAAGTGTCTGACTGGCTATAACCACTGTAACTCTGCTGTCCATAGGGCTGACTGCTCTGCTGGGAATAGCCCTGCCCAGGCTGGGTGGGGTAGGCCCCATAGCTGGAGAAAAAAAACAACAACACAATCAGGGGGGATATCTTAGCCATTCTTGCCCTCTGCAAACTCTGGAAGTCCAGAAACGATACTCACCTTTGCGTTGCTTGCTGGGTATAATCTGCAAAAAAAAATACAGCTACATCACCTTCAGTCATCCCTAACACAATAGGGCTAAATTTGCTAAATTCCTTACCTTAAACTGTGGAACCTCCAGATAACAAAATCAACAAACAGTAAAGGGCAGAAATTCCCCCAAAAGACACTAGTTGAGAGGAGGGACAAGCTGGCATACCAACGTTAAGTTTTCTTACAGTAAAAAAGAGCAAAGAAAATAGATAATTTCTAGAGACTAACAGGCCTTAACTATCATGAAATCCCGGAGTCTTGGTGGACAAGTACAATCCCCTGCAAACCTAACTCATGCCAGGAACGGCACAGATGTACACACGTTTCGTTCGCTGTCACTCCCACTCTATGGAAGGTACAGTCAAACCAAAGTCAGAGCTACTTAAGTGGTACATGTTTTCATTCACGCCCGAGGCAGCAGTGTTGAGCAAGTGGCCTCCACTCTCTCAACCTAGACCCCAAAGAACAGGAAAATCTCATGGGACCACTCTTCACGCTTTGCCCCATCTTTGTTGACTGGGAGAGTGGGCTTTTAGTGTAAGCCAGGTAACTAGGAAGAGAGCTCTATGACCCCCAAATGACAGATCATCAAAGTGGCTGCCTCAAATGGCAAGCCAACTGGTCCCTGGTTGCCCTGTGGCTCCAATTTTTACGTTTCCTCACCTACCTTGCCGTCCTCGCAGCTGTAGGGAAACTCGGCTGAGTAAAGGTAGCGAAATCCCTTTTTAAAGGCCACAGGAGAGGCACTAGCCACATCAACTTAGCTCCTCAGTACAAGAAAGAGACACTTCCCCCGCAGGAAAGGGAAAAGGACCGAGAGAGGATGCAGCCTCAGCCGGACGTTCCTTTCAGTTCCCTCCCCAGAAACAAATTTAGGCGGGAAACCCGCAGGCCCTGTCCGCCTCCAAGTCCGTTAGAGGACACCTCCCCCGCCCGCACCCGTACCCTCCCCAAACCGTCCAGCTGGCGCGCGGCCCCGATCCCTAGCCTCCGCCCGCAGCCGCGTGGCAACCTAGGCGGGAAGCGGACGGCCCCGCCCCTTCCCGAGGGGCCCTGGGAGGCGAGGTTCCCCACCTGACGCGCTCCGCTAAGTCTCCAGCGGAGGGTCTCGCGACATAAAAAAAGGCCCAACACGAGGCGGATGGGGAGATGGGGCCGCCAGACGAGGGGAGGAGCCAGCAAAGCGCGTGCGCGCACCGGGTCCCCGGATGCAGCACTGCGACAAAGCGGGCTGAGTGCAAGGCTGGTTAACAAGAAGTCAAGACGACTACGGTGACCGACCGTTTTCATCTTTGTCTCACGTTTCATATCACGAAAAAGCGTCTCTCCCAACCCTCACATCAAGTAAAGGGAAGCCCTCCCGCCCCACTCCAAGCGCCAGAGGAGCGAAACAAAATGGCGACATCGGCCTTCGCCTTCCCCTTCCACCCTTCTCGGCAGCCTCCCGCCACACTGGTGCGAAAAACACAACACAGGCAATCATCGCCTGGGTCTCACCGAAAAAGAAGCCCAGATGGGAGTGAACGAAGCCCTTGGCCGGCGAGCCACCACCGCCTCGCGCCTTTACCTACCGTTTGAGGCCATGTCCGCGCACGCGCACACAAGCCGACAAGCAACAATACTCCAAAAGCACAGAGCGCCGACGCCTCGAGGACTGAGCAGCCCCGCCTCCTGCGTCGAGGTTTATGTACGCCTCCTGCCACGTACCGCGGAGGAATGCACCAAATGCGGAGGGAAAGGGGGAAGCATAGCCGGACTCCTGTCACTCTTTAGGGAGTATAGAAGATCCGAGCAGACAGGAGGGAAGTATGTTAACTAATGACCCTGTAAATAATATATACGAATATATCTTTCTGACGAAGAACTCTTGATTGCTCTGCAGGTCTAGACCACGACTCACCTCCGACCCTATAAGGGCATAATGGTACTGTCTGATTAACCTCTGGGGGCGGAACCAGGGGCCCAGGGCGTTTGGGGGCGGAACTGTAGTCGAAGCCGGGAGTGGCGGGGTGGGAACCGAAATTCCTTTGGCGGCCCCTTTCACTGGGCCCCGTTTTCACTCCGGATAGCGAGTTCCTGCGTTCCATTGCCCTGCCACTGCGCCAGACGCGTGGTCGCTCCAGCACCAATCTCCGTCTCTGGCTCTAATGTTCCTCCCCAACAAAACACACTGGACCCTCACTTTTCCCTGCTCTCGACTTTCACTTCATCTTTCAGGGTTTTGTTTCCTTAGTCCTTAGTAAGGTTTGTGGGTTGTAATGTTTGATTTGTAAGAAAGCACGGAATTTAGCCCGACCCCTGGGTCCTCGTCTGATGGCCCACCCAAACCCTCAGGGCTTTGCCCCTGACTAGTTGTGGGACGGGAAAGCCCAGGCACTCTGGACCTCAGAGAGCGTTGAAATTGCGGGTCTTCCAGCCTTTCCCTGATAAGGAGCTATTTTTTATTTTCCTATAGCCCTACGAAGAACCAATGTGGAGATACAGTAATAGCCGGTATTTGTATAGGGCTTAAGTGGTTTCAAAATGGCACAATTGCTTTCCCATCACAGTCTCGTGAATAAAGTAAAGGTGTCTCCATTTTATTGATAAGAAAAGTGAGACTCAAGAGAGACCAAGTACCATCCATTGTTATAGGGAAGCTAAGGGTCAGTCCTGAGTGGAATCCAGGTTTACGTGGCTGCAGAACACTCCTTGTGTTGTTCCCATGAACACTTTGCAGGGTTCTGAAGCCTGTCAGGCCCTATGACAGCAAGGACAGTAAGTGAGATTCAAATTGCACTCTAATCAGCCTTGCCTGAAGAAGGAAATTTGACAGTACTGAATACAAGACAAAAGAGGTAATTCCTGGTAAACGTGCCATGCAGATTTTCCTTCCCAACTTCCCTGTGACCTGGGTTTTAGAAGTTCCTTTGTAGGTTGGACACATTTTCCTAGAGAAACAATTGAGAGCTATGCCCTAGACCTGCCCACAGGCTTCTATCAAAATCTTGATGGAGGACCTAATGACCCTTGAAAACCCTGTCACCGACCCCATTCCCATTGGGAGGGAAGCATGATTCTGGAGTGAGGGCAAAGGGAAGTCCATCATTCATTCAATCATTAATTCTCCAAATATTTATTAAGCACCGATGGTGTTTCAGGCACTGTTCTGGGTACTGAGGATGCATCAGTGTTCAAAACAGATTAAGCAATTTAATAAAAAAGCAAACATTTGATGATAATATTTATATGTATTTTATATGTATATAACATAATAATGTAACACTTTGATAAGGCTTACTAAATATCAGGCACTGTTCTGAGTGCTTTGAGTATGACTTGTTTAATTTTATTCTTCACAATAAGTATTACCTTTTACAGTTGAACAAATAGGCATAGAAAAGACAAAAGCTATACCAGGGCTACACAGAAAATGGCAAAGCCAGGTTCCCAACCCAGGCAGCCTGGCTCAGAGTTCTGCTCTTAACCCCTGTGCTTCAACAAATATCCCTTGAGCACCGCATAGTATCTGCCAAGCATGGGACAAACCTAGAGAGAGGAGGATAAAAAAGATTCAGCCCTTCTAGCCAGCAGGTGAGTTGTGGGTGAAACCCACAGACCCAAAATGTACTTGAATCAAATGTGGTAAATGATATAACATGGCATCAAGGATTCACCTTACAGGATAAATAAGGGTTCACCAAACAGCAAGAGGAAAGGTTGTAACAAACAGAAGAATGGCAAAGACAAACGCATAGGTGGGGAAGAGCACTCATGGAACATAGTAACAGGCTCAAACTGTGACCTCTGAAAGACTACATCAAGTGACCATTTCTCCAGATTTATCTTTCTCATTGTGCCTTTCCTGAGTCACATAACACAGAGGCCTCTCATTCCTCCTCAAAAGTATCGTTACTTAACATTCCTGCTCCCTGCCCTCCTACCTTTCCCACTGTCCATCTGTCTCCTTCTCCTGCATTCTCTTCCTCTACTCAGTCTATAGATAGCAGTATTCTCCAGGATTCTGTCCTCTTGGCTTCTCCCTCAAGACCCAAGGCCCTGATTGTGACCTGATATGAAATGCAACCTGCAGACAGGCTTTGTGTAGCCTACATATTGTTTTTAATTTTTTTTAACTAGCTGCCAACACTAAAAATAGGACAAAAATCTCAACTTCTGGCTTTTCTTGAAAATTGGAAGCTCTGGCCAGCCTGGACCCACCTTCCCATAGAGCAAAGGCCAACTGGAGCAAGAAGTCACTGGAGCATTTATATTGGATGTTTAATGCAGGTTTTTTTAGAGTAGAGTTCAAAACAAGGAAAAATATTCCTTCTCTTCAAACGTAAGAAAACCAAAACAGGCTCTGGTTTTCAGGCCTCCAGTGGGCCCTTGGAAATTGTTGGGTTTTTGATCAGTGCCCAGATCAGGGATTCTTAACCTCTTTTTGTGCCAGAGTCTAGTGAATTCTGTGGACCTCTTCTTAGAAGAGCATTTTTAAATGCACAAAACAAGCTTTGTAAAAATACAAAGGAAACCAATTAAATGGAAATACAATAATCAGAATATTTCTTTCAAAAAAATATTTGTGATCTAATATGCAGATCTTATAGTATATAATAACTATGTTAACTCTGAAGTTGAGTAGAATGTAAAAAAGGTCTTAAGATACCTGCAAAAACTGCAAGTGATATAAAAATTTCTGAGATTGGCAGCAAAGACCCCGAAACTGCTGTGATTTGTTGCCTATAGACATTATGTTAAGAAAAATATTAAATGTCAATTGGAGGTTAGTGAAAGTTAAAATGTAATGTTTTCCTATGGTATCCTCAGGCCCCTAGCAGGGACTGCAGGTCAAAAACTGGCTCTAGACAATCTCATCCACACATGCTTTCAGCTGCCTGAGTGTATGTGCAGTCATGACCCTCCTGAGTTCCATGCCTGTCTCTTGACCATCTCCAGCCCAATTTTATCAAGTAGACACATCACCCAAGATTGGAGGCAGCAACTATTTGTAGGAAGTTCCAATGTTCTGGCCAGTATAGCAGTCCAGCCCAAGCCTTTGGTCCTTCAGGGGTAGCTCTTATGGATCATTAGTTGGGTAGCTCTTAGTATCATTAATGTCAATGACATGAGGCAACAGCACTGGAATTTCCACTAAAAAGTTCTGTGGTGGTGTTGGCCCCTCAGCCTGGTGTGTATTACTGGCTGGGAAGCATCCAAGCTTGACTCTTGACCCTCTCAGAAATTTGATAACCACCTATCATAATCCCTTTCTGCTTAAACTAAAATGAATCATGTCATCTGCAGCTAAGAACTCCAACTTATGTCATTGTCACTGCCGCATTGTCTATATACCAAAATATTAGAGACCACCTAAATGCCTATCAATAGGGGATCTGGTTAACTTAATTATCACACAGCAAGGTTTCTCAGTCTTAGTGCTATTGGCATTTTGGGCCAGATAATTGTTTGTTGTGGGGGATCGTTCTGTGTACTGTAGGATATTTAGCAGCATTCCTGGCCTCTACCGTTAGATGTTAGTAACAACCTCCAGTTGTGATAACCAAAATTGTCTCCAGGCATTGCCAAATGTCACTGGAGAAGTGAAGCGGAGGTGGGGGGCCGGGGGGAGGGAAATCGCCTAAGATTGATAACCACTATGTTACAGATATAGTTGAGATCAAGAAAATGAGGTGGATCCAAATACACAAATATAAAGACTATCCCAGCTTTATTATCAACTGCAGGGGGGGGATCAAGGTGTTGGACAATGTGTGCATTATGCTATTATTTGGGTTTTAAAGGTGGGAGGGAGAGTTCCTGCTCTATGTGTCTGTTTATGCATAAAATATCTCTGGAAGAAGAAAAAACTAGTAAAGGTGGTTGTTCCTGAGAAACCTGGGGACAAATGCGTGAAGGAAACTCGCTTTTCCCTAGATCCTCTTTTAAATTTAATTTTTACCGTGAATGTATATTGACTGATTCAAAATGAAGTGGACTCTTACAGAGCAGCACAAAGGAAGGTGGTGAAAGGATGTTGCAGAGGAGGACCGTGGAAGAGAGGTGGTGAGTTCCGTAATGAGTTAAGCGGGATGGGTTGGCCTTCCCTGAGGCCATGATGTTTCAGCTGGGAGTTTACCAGGTACTCAAAGCATTTGTCAGCCCGAGAAGGCAGAGAGAAGGAAAGAGGGAGGAGCCAGCTGGACTGAGAACCTGTCCTAGTAGCCGGGCACTTCCGCTGTCTCCCTGCCTCCAGGGCCTGGGAGGCAGAGCAGGCAACGTCCCTCTTCTCAAGAGTGCTCACTGAGTCTTAAGAACAGTGTGGAGAGTTGGGATGTGGGCTTTGGGCCAGACCCAGGCCATTTCTAGCTTGCAGCATATCTCTGCACAAAGTAGAAAAAGACGTCCTTTCCTTCAGACTGGCACAGCCCATGCAGCCTAAGACTTGGGGAAAGAGCAAGAGCTAAATTTCACTCAGCCCCAGTTAGCCTCTCGGAGATGACTTTTCTGCAGGACAAAGCCTGTACCTTCCCAAACAGAGGCCCTGAGATATAAGAAGGCCCTGCTGCTTCACAGCACTCAAAACAGGAATAAAAACATCACCCTCCTAGGTCTATGGTGAATGTCAAATGATATTTCCATCTGTAAATCACCTGGTCTGGAACATAGAAGGCCTGAATAAATGTCCCTATCTCTGTCATCCATTCTTCAAGATATGTGGCTTCAATCAAAAAATAATTGCTTTATTATTTCCTTGGGCAGCAAGCACCCAGGGACAGGAAGTACCCCTGTGGGTGGGGGGGGGTTGGGCCTCGGGGGGGGGGTGGGGCCCACTCAGGTTTCTGTCTCTAGGACACGTTGTCATGGTAAACAACTGAGAAAGTAAATAACAGGCAGATAATTGGGCTACATAAGAGAAAACCTGCTTGGGAGACTCACAGAACCCAAGAACGGACTAATAGTTACCAAAGGGAAAGGGACTGGGGAAAATGGGCGGGAAGGGAGGGTTAAGAGGGAAGAAGGGGCATTATGATTAGCAGATGTAATGTTGGCGGGGGGGGGCACGGGGAGGGCTGTACAACCCAGAGAAGACAAGTAGTGACTCTATAGCATCTCACTACGCTGATGGACAGTGACTGTAATGGGGTTGGGGGGGACCTGATGAAGGAGGTAGTGTAATCACCATAATATTACTCATTTAATTGTAGATTAAAGATATCAAAATAAACTTATAAAAAAAAAAGAGAGAGAAAACCTGCTTGTACCAGCTAGAAAAGGGCCACACAGGTCACTGGGTCTGGGTGAGAGGACAGAACAGGAAGCCTTCCAAGAGGCAGGGCCAGGAGATGGAATGGACACACAGCGAGGAGTTTGGTGACAGAGTGGGAAATATTCCCATCAGTGCATCACATTCACTTCCAAATGGGTTAGATGTCTCCAGGAACAACAGGGGCATCCCCAAATACTGGTACCTGGTTCAAGAAAATATACCATAAAAGCTCTGATACAGCAGTAGATGAATGGATAAAGAAGAGGTGGTACATATACACAACGGAATATTATTCAGCCATAAGAAGAAAACAAATCCTACCATTTGCAACAACATGGATGGAGCTAGAGGGTATTATGCTCAGTGAAATAAGCCAGGCGGAGAAAGACAAGTATTAAATGATCTCACTCATCTGTGGAGCATAAGAACAAAGAAAAAACTGAAGGAACAAAACAGCAGCAGACTCACAGAACCCAAGAATGGACTAACAGTTACCAAAGGGAAAGGGACTGGGGAGGATGGGTGGGAAGGGAGGGATAAGGGAGGAAAGGGGGCATTACGATTAGCACACATAATGTAGTGGGGGGGCACGGGGAAGGCATTACAACACACAGAAGACAAGTAGTGATTCTATCGCATCTCACTATGCTGATGGACAGTGACTGTAATGGGGTATGTGGTGGGGACTTGAAAATGGGGAGGAATCTAGTAACCATCATGTTGCTCATGTAATTTTATATTAATGATACCAAAATAAAATAAAAAATAGCATCTCAGCATCACTGCCTTTTTCCAGGGCCCACGACTCCAGGGCCTGAGCTCTAAAGACAGAGGAGAAGGGAGAAGGGCCTAGAAAGGGCAGCAGTACAGGGGCTTCCTGACAAATATGCAAAAGAACCTGAAAAAACTTGTTAGTGCTTGACTTGTTTATGCAAAGAATATTTGAGCCCTAACATGCCAAATATAAATTATTTTTTCAGATTCATTTGCATATTTTGACAGGAAGATACAAGTAGGACTACCGAAAAGAGTTACGACTTTCTCTGTGGGGACATCTAAAATGAAAATTACACATGTAATCCTATCTAACAGATGTCTCAAGGGAACTATCTAAAGCAGTAAGACCCACTTTTATACATTCTACATTCCAACTTTTACATTTAAAAAGTAAAGAGAATCAGTGAAATATTTTATGGTAATGTTTTTCATACTAAGTTTTCAAAATCTTGTGGGACACAAAGACAAGCCTGACCAGGCTGCACACAGAGGTCCCTCGCCTGTTCCAATGCACAGATTGACAGACAAAGGCACCCACCTAGAAGGGCATTTCTTTGAAATTTCCGTGGTGTATTTTTCTGTTTTCAACAGTTGTTTTTCTGTTTGTTTGTTTGTTTGTTTTAAGAACTTTCTTTTAAGGCTCTGGACTCTTAGCTGATTGGAAACCAGAGAATTTAGCAAGTCCTTTCTCTTAGTAAAGTTTAATATGAAGTAACTTAGGAAAGTTTTGCTTTAAAAAATAAAAAGTCTTCCACTCTTAGGAATTTACCTGAAGAAAACAAAACCCCTGATTCAAAAAGATATATGGACCCCTGTGTTTATCACCACACTGTTTGTAGTAGCCAAGATATGGAAGCAACCTAAGAGTCCATCAATAGATGAATGGATAAAGAAGATGTGGTACATATACACAATGGCATACTATTCAGCCATAAAAAGAAATCCCGCTATTTGCAACAACATGGATGGATCTAGAGGGATTAATGCTCAGTGAAATAATCCAGGTGGATAAAGACAAATACCATATGATTTAACTTATTTGTGGAATATAAAAACAAAGCAAAACAGAAGGAACAAAATAACATTAGACTCATAGACACTGAAAAGTGACTAATGGTTACCAAGGGGGAGGGGAGTGGGCAGAGGGCAGGGAGAGGGGATGGCTGAACCACCGTGATGTACATTTGATAAAATTTTTTTAAAAAGTGAGTGAAACCCGGAGAATCTTTGCACAGAGATGTAAAATAAAATACGATATAAGTTTTCCCCCATCATAGGAAATGGAAAAACAAGGAAACTGCCTATCACAGAGAGAGCCTATGGTTTAAATCAGATAATATAAAAATAGGTTCCAACAGCAGGGATCCTAGCTGGCATGCCGAGGACCTATGGCCATAAGTGTCCAGTGTGCTGGCTGGGAGCACCTCTGGCACCTGCGCGCCACACTGCAGAGGCCATCTCATGATGCACAGAGTACTGGAAGAGGAGAGGAGCAGAAGGAACAGGGCAGGGATGAAGGAGCACAACCACTGCACTGCTTCAACAGATGTGCTGGCCATTTCCTCTATTTATAAATTGTATTAGTACTCCCAAAGCCTAAATGGGTTAGGCCGAGATGCTCCCTGTGGATAAAATGGTGCCCCTCAGTCGTCCAGCCCCAGGCCAGGCTCGTGTGAGGCCCATGGTGTCACGCTCATGGCTCCTGGCTGAGTGGCCTGACGTCTGTGACAAAAGGCTGGGGAGGCTGAGCGGAAGCACGTGGCCCAATTCTCCCCATAACTGTCCCCTAGGGCCCTCAGGATGTGCTCACCCTCCCAGGAAGGGAGGGCTGGCCTAGAGGGGAGTTCCCGGATCAGCACAAACACCCCCATGGGGGGCTCCAGACTGGAGACAGTCTCCAGGCCTTATGCTGTAGATGCAGCCCCAGGCTAGGACTTGGGAAGCGGATGTGGGCCTTCCTGACAGCCTCAGATGACCAGGTAACAGGAGATAAAATTGGGACACCCACGCCACCCTCCTTCCCCTCGCCCTGCCCACAGCACCCTCAGAGCCATCTGCCTACACAGTGGTCCCAGGGATGACCTCAAGCTCCCCGGCCACATAGGGAGGGAGGTTTGGGCAGAAGGAGGGCAGACGGGCCTCTGGCAGGGCTGTGGCGCAGGTCAGACCTGTCATCCTGCAGGGCCCACCAGCCTCAACCAGAGAGAGTTGAACTTGTGGGCCCAGAAACAAAGTATCAGCCCTGGGCCTGCTGGGTGGTCACTGGGGCCAGCGGCCCATCCTGCCCCAGGTGTGTGCAGGTGCCCCAAGCGCACCAGGACCACTGCTGGGACACCAGGCTCACACAGCTGCCTGGCTGCCCTGACTGTGGGCTGCAGCGCACCTGCCCCACCCGACTTGTGCTGGGGAGGTGGCAGGGCCCTCCGGCACCTGGTGCACTGCTCTGTGCCCAGGCACGGGGGCTCTGGGGACTGCCCGTCATCGGGCTCCTCAGAGAAGCCATGTGGCCGAGGCTACCGGCAGCATCGATGCCCCCAGCTGCTGCTCCGGGGGCAAGGACCTCAGGAGCCTGTCCCATCCTCTGCTCCAGGGCGGAGTTCCTCTAGGTGCCAAGTATGTGGACACAGCGCTGGCCCCTCCCTTCAGGGGAGGCCTCTTGGCCAGAGGGGCAGCTGGCCACAGGAGGAGGGGAGGCACTGGCCCTGCCTCAGCCTCTGTTCCCTTCCCAACACAGAAACTGTGGGGCATGGAGCCTTACCCCACCCGGTCCGGTCCTGCCCACCCATGCATAAGGAAGGGCTCCCGGAAGCAGGCACACCTGGGTCACCAGGAGGATGCTGGGCCTGGGAAGAGAATCCAGAGGGCACAGTGACTTGGTGGGCCAGACACTCTGCCTCCACCTGTCCGGGTGTGCTCAGGCACTGGTGGAAAGTGACCGCCCTCTATGCTCAGCTGGCCCAAGTTCAGCTCTAGGAAGTTGTGTTGTGGCTGTTCTCCAGGAATCTTCCCATGTGGAGGCCCAGGAAGGGCGAGGCCTTTGGGCTGAGACTGTCAGTCAACACGTGGATGCAGTGGGCTCACCAGCCTGGGTCCTCATCCCATCACAGCACCACCTTAGGCATCTTCCCCAGTCAACAGCCCCCTGGAGTCACCCCTTTGGGGACTTGGTGTCAGAGACCCAGGCCCTTCCAGCTTGGGGGCAGTATAGGGGGATAGCAGGCTGCCGAGGTGAGGCACAGCCGTCCATTATGTGTGAGGGGTAGCCATCCATTATGTGGAACTTGCCAGAGTCTCTTGAACTGCCCCCAGTGCCCCATCCTAGTTTAGGCAGGAGAGCTAATGGTTTTGACCTATCAAGTTTGTGAAAACCCACCACATTGTAGACACTGTCGTGGGCACTGGGCCCGAAGCATGCCCACCCAGAACCTAAAAGGGCTGAGCTCCTGGAGTCTCCTCTGCTGGGGCCAGGAGGAGAGTGGCTGGGTGAAACCACATGGTTTTCCAGGGGGAGGCAGCTTTGGCCCCTTCTCTGAAAGTGGCGAGGCACACAAAGGTTTACATCAGAGTAGGATGCCACCCCTCTGTGCTGCAGGCTGGGGACAGGATGTGGGGTCAGGGCTGGGGGCACGTTGGGGGTCCAGGGAAGGATGGCCAGGGCCAGGGCAGCAATGGGGGTCAGGCTGGCAATGGCTGGTGATGGGCTGATGATGGGGTCCACCACCCTCACCTGCTTGGCGGGACTCCTGGGACACATCACTTGCCTCTTCTGCTGTTTCCTGGGGACCAAGGAATGGTTACTTGCCTTCTTGCTGTTGGGCTATAGTAGGGATTTATATATTGTAAATACATGTCCTTTGCTGAGGGTATGATTTGCAAGTATTTGCCTCCAGTCCATGTGTGGCTTGACTTTTCTTTTTCTTAACAACTGACTCATGAGGGAAATGGAAGTGAAATGTAGGTAGAAAACATGAGATACTGCACATGAGAATGGCTAAAATTAAAAACCTGATTGAGAGAACACATGAAGGTGGGATCAGAGTCCCAGGGTATTGTGTGGAGGGAGCAGCATAGTGGGATCCACACATAGCCAGCTGCGAACACAGCCGGCTGCACAAGGCAATAGGCACTTGACAACAGCATCGACTAGAACGTTCTCAGCAGGAAGGGCCAGCTCTGGTGCTCACAATGCAGAATAAACTTTAGGACAGGCATGGCCATGGCCAGGAAAGGCTGACTCCTAGAATCTGTAGCCTCACCTGCTCACTAAACCGAAACCTCAGTAAGGCCCAAGTTGCCTTTGTGTTTTTCTTGTAGATTTGTGAAAGTGGTAACAAGTGTAGCAGTTGCAGGGGAAACAGCCTGGAAAGCAAAGTGCAGGCCCTGGGCTTGCAAGCATTGCACCCTCGGCTCCTGAGGTCTCTGTGGAGGGAGTGGGGCAGTAGGTCTGGACATAAAGGCATCTGTGGGTCCCCTCTTCTCTTTCCCCAATTTGTTCATGTGCTAGAAATGGGGGAGGGGCTCTTGAGAAAATTCTGCATGCAATTATTGTTGAGAGCGGTTGGGACAGAAGGAGCAAGAGTACAGGACAGGACTGATTGTGTTTTTGTGCCTAGTCTCCATCTAAGGCCTGAACCGGGCCTGACTCTGAAAGAAACCTTGAAAAGTTTCCTAAATTCCAGGAACAAGTATCTCAGGAATGCAGGGAGGTCTTATCTCAAGGCCAGCCACCTGGACCAGGTGCCCCCAGGCGGATGTGACTTAAGTATTCAATTAATGTCCCATTGTATTGATCTGTGGGCAATACTTAAGTGATTGAATTGAGGTCCTTGAGAACGGTGTGTGAATCTAATCTGTAGGCAATTCATGTGTATATAAGCCATGCCGGAATAAAGCCTCTTTGCATTCTGCATTCTGCAACAGACAGTTTGCCCTCCTGTCATCTTGTATATACAGCCCAACGCCCCCACTCAGGAACTGTTCAACTCCTGCCGGCAGGCCCCGGCAGATTATTAAATTCAAGGCTGTCAGCTCCAGACAGTTGCAAGGAGACAGTCCCTTGCTGATTCTAACAGCAACATTTGCAGAATTTGAGCACATAATACAAGTCCACTGGAAATCTGGACCACAGATGGCAGTTCCTGTCTTGTCGCCCAGCACTGATATTCCAAGAGACGCTTAGAGCTGTGTTTTTCAACTTGTGGCTATCTTCAAGAAATAAAGTCAGAAATTCTCCCTCAAGGCATTTCATGATCTGTTTTGGGGCTGCTGTTAAGGGAATGTAACAGTAATAAATGAATTTGTAATAGAAGAAAAGGGGAATCAAATCTTTGTTCAAAACTGAACACTAACATTCACCGGAAAGTGAACTCAAGTAGCCCCAGAAACTTTGTAACCACTAACAGGGGTGGAGGGTAAGGCAGTTTCTAATTGTTCTCCAGATTTTCTGAGTCTGAGGGTCAGAGATAATGCTGAAAACTGATTTTGCTCAACCCCAAGCATCCAGCCCCTGGGAACTGAGGAGGAGCAGAAAAAAAAAATAAAAAGCTAGTGAATCAGTGCACGAATGTCTGCTTGGCCCCTTGCAAGCTGCTACTTCATGTGTCTGCACCCCAGTCCCTCTCCCACGATGTCCCCTCGAAAAGCCCTAGCCACTTTGTGTGTCAGGAGGATGGTGGTTCTTTTAAGGCAGGAGCCTGCCACTCTCTCATTTGCTAGCAAGTCAATAAACTATTCTTTCCTTTCCTCAAAACCTTGTCATTGTGTTTTGTGAGTTGACCTCAGGGACGAGGACCGGGTCTTGGTATGAGGAGCAGCAACCCCCCCCACCCTGACCACGTGCCCGCAGTGCCGCTCCTTCAGTGTCAGAGCCCACAGGGCCCAGGTGCCCTGGAGGGATGCAGAGCTCCCGCCTTCCTCCTTGCTGGCCACAGGGGACTGTGCTGGCAAGGAATTCCTGCTGTGTGGTAGGTCAAGTACAAGCCTCTAGAACTCCCTCTAAAGTATATATTTAAAGCAGTAATACATTCCAGGAGAGGTTACATAAACCGGTGTCACCACCAAGGATTTGAAAGATGAAGCTGGTGATTTCCACATACCCTTACTGAAGTCACTCATTTGGCCTACTCAGAAAACAGATGAATCTTGGAGATGACAGTGCATGATTGTCAGTGTCATCAGAGTGTCTCAAATTGCAGTTACTGCTGCACATGGGGCTTCATCACTTGATCCCCAAGCACCCAGTGTGTAAGTATTGATCAGGAAAATGCTCTTTGTTCTCTTCCTGTTAGTAAAGACCAGCAGAGCAGTTAGCTCTCAGCCAGCAAGGAGAGAAAACTATCTCAGCGATATATCAAATCTCCAGACTTCAGCTGTAATTTAGCCAGAAGGAATGTTCATCTCCTTTTCTTTCCAGAAGATGTCACACTGGCCCATCCCATGGATGGTATTATGCTGACTGGACCCAGTGATCAGGAAGTACAACTTGTCTAAGCATATGGATAGCACAGTCACGTGTCAGAAGTGGGAAATAAATCCAACAAACATTCAGGGGCCTTTCGTCTCAGAGAAGCTTCTATAAGTCTATCATGTGGGCATGCCAAGCTCTCCCTTTCTAAGGTGATGAATAAGGTGCTGTATCTGGCCTCTCCTCCCCCCACACACAAAAGAGCACAGCAGCCTGGTGGACCACCTCGGATTTCAGAGGCAGCATAGACTTCATTTCCAGTGTGCTACTCTGACCCATTCACTGATTGGTCTGAAAAGCACCTAGTTTGGGAGCAGTCTGGACCATTGGAAGTAGGATGCCAGTAGATGGCAACACCTGGATCTGCTCTCATTGCCACCCCTTCAAGCTGCACCCCTGGAAATGGCCTAGTGGGGGAGTGACTTGCCCAAGATCACAAGGCCCAGACCTGGGCCTGACTCCATGGTGTTCCAAGCTCCATGCCAAGCCTGGTCAGCATTCTTCCATCTCTGAGTCTGTGCATCAGACACACGTGACACCAACCCCCAGGAGCTGAAGGTATCATCCATATATCCCTGAGGATGTCCCTAGGGAGGAATGTGTGGCATGACCCTGCCTGTGCAGGTTGGGATGTTGGGCAGCTCCTGGGAGGTACTGTGGCTTCAGCAGGACAGGGAACTGGTGAGAAAAAGAGGCCTGAGCTCAGCTCTTGTCTCCTCAGAGCAGGACCCTGGTGACATTGCCAAAGAGCGAGGGAGGGCTCTGGTGGAGATTTGGGTAGTCATGCATGGCAAGGGCTAGGAGGGTGGGCAGTCAGCAGCCCAGAGGGGCATGTGGGCATGTTTGAATGCAGGAAGGGGCCCAGGAAATGGACCCTTGAAGAAGTGATGTCACTGATGACATGCCCAGTAGAACCTGAATTGTGACCCGGTGTCCAGTTCCTGGTCGCAGACCCCCGTCCTGCTCACTTGACCGGCGACGCTCGACAGAGCAACATGCGGTCTTGTTGTGCGGAGTCTTCTGAAAATGTGGGAGGCAGGGAAGCCGAGAGGGACAGTCTTCCTGCTCACTGTGGGCATTGGCTCAGTGACCACCTCCAATGCCTCTGTCCGTGTTGCCCAAGGGACCCCAAGGTAACACAGGGCAGCCCAGAGCAGATCACTCCAGAGCCAGGCCACAAGTGTGACCCATCCTAGGCTGACCTTCCCCCTGGCTCCTCTGTGTGTGTGTGGTGTGCGTGAGGCATGACTGGGACTGAAGGCTGGGGAGGAGGGAGGCAGTCAGTGTCACAGCTCTGGTCTCATCATTCAGGATGTGGAGGTGAGTGTTGGGACCAGGTACTTCCACCCACATGTTAATCCTGAGCCCGGGGAGGTGTCCTCTCTTTCCCTCGGGGACTGGATGTCTCTGCAGATGGCCTTGTGTGCCTGACCTTGGGGGCAGGGTTTGGGGCCCACATTGCCCCCTGCGGGGAGGTCCAGGCAGCCCCAGGTGCCACCTCCCCAGCTACTAGGCTCCGGGCTTTGCAGAGCTCCACCCTGGGGAGCGTGGAGGAGCTGGTGGATGGATTCCCCTACGCCATCTCCCTGGACCTGGGGCAGGCTGCCTACCCCCAGGACCCTGTTCCAAACCTGGCAACCTGCCAGGGCCCTCCCAGGGCTTCCCCGCAAGAGTGGCCAACAGTCCCACTCCAGAGGGCCTGGAATCTCGTTCCCTGGGGGCACCCTGTCCCTCTCCTTGCTCGCATCCCAGAGGGCTAGTGGGGGGGGCTCCTGGATTTCCCACTGACTATATCCCTGCTGCCCCCCTCAGCATCAACATGAGTCACCTCTCCATGGGACTAAGGTCCCCAAGTGCAGGGCTCCCTGGACAGGCGTGATGGCGAAGTGGAGGAAGTGCACGGCATGAGTGGATCTGGCTACAAACATCACCCGGAGCCCTCCTGAGTCCACACTCTCTCCTGCAGACGCTGACCAGCCGACAAGTGTGAAGGAGGTGCAGGAACTGTTCACTGCAAGAGGGTCTTCGGGTTTAACCATCAACCGGAGCGCTTCTTGGTCCCTACTCCCTGTAAAGGATACTGACCAGCTGGCCACAGGCCAGCTGTGCCCCCGGTGAGCATCCATCCCCTCCTTGGCACAGTCGGGCCTCTGCCCACAGCCGGCTGTGTGTCTTGAGGGTCCCCACGTGTCTGAGCCGCAGCGTGCTCCTCGGACAGGCAGGGTGGCTGGCGATCAGCCTGTTCGGGTGCCCACGGGGAACATGGGAGGAGCCGCAGAGGGCCTCCCCTGGCACTGGGTGCTGCAGAAAGGACTGCCAGCCAAGCTGGGCCACTTCGGAGCTATTTCTTCTCTGTACCCGATGAAAAGCCTTTGGCCTCACCCATCAGTGGCCTGAAGCCTAGCTCAATTTGTAAAAGCACATAGAAAACAGCCTTTGGAACAGAGGCTCGCCATTCCCTGTGGCAGGGCCTGGTCCTTGTCCTCACCATGGCCACATGAGGGACCTGTGGGCAGCAGAGGGGTACCTGGACAGGTTCTGGTAGGACTTCCTTCAGCAACAATAAGGCACGCAGCACCCACTTTCTGCGGGCCCTTTGGGGACACTTAGCATAACTCAGTGAAGGAAGTAGACGCAATACTGGGACCCCGTCCCAGGTGGAGTCGGGCAGTCACTTCAGGCGTCCTCCGCAGGTCATTGCCGGGGACCATCAAAGGTAATGCCCTCACGGCCTCTTCAAGCAACAGCGGGCATGACGGGCCAGAGGAGGAACTGAAAATGTGAGCCTTCACTGGGCCCAGAGGGGGCACCGCCCATCTCACAGAATGTGGGGGGAGAGCTTGGGGCCTGGGGCAGGGGGAGCAGAGCAGAAGCCAGCAGGTCACTCATCTTTGGATTCCCATGGGTGGCCTGATGACTGGGGACTTCCTATTTGGGAGGATGGAAAAGGATGGGGTCCCAGGACAGACACACAGGGTCAGGAAGGGGGAGGGGCAGTTGCTTGGACAGGCAGGGGAATGCAGAGTGGCCAAGGCCACACAAGGGTGCGCCAGGAGGGCAGTGTGGCTGGAAAGACCAGGCTTCTCACTCTGCCACCCCCAGGCCTTCTCCCAGCCCCCAGATAGGACAGGCTAGGCACCATGCCTGGGAGCCCAAGGATATGGTCAGCATACTCTGTGACAGCCAGGCTTCATCCGACCTGAAGGGCCAAGTCCTCCACCACTTGGTCCAGGAGCTCATAAGTTCCACTGTGGCAGAGCTGGAAGGTGAGGGGCTGCGGCCAGGAGACCTAGGGCGGACTTCCCGGACTGGGATTCCCTTCAAGTGAGTGAGGGCTTTTCTGTCCTTGGTAAGGTGTGGGGAATTCAGCCCTGGGTGACCCTTTCTCTGTGTCCTGCTCCAGAACAACATCGGTGGGAAAACAGGTGGAACACCGGGTGTTCCTGGAGGCATCTGCCTCTAAATCCAACTCAGGAGCTCCTTGAGACCCCTGTGCTGCAGCTAAAGCTGATGTCACCTGCTGAAGCCCCTGCAGAGCCAGAGATGTCCCAGCAGTGGCCTCAGCCCGGTGCTAGGCCCTGAGCTACAGCCCCACGAGCCTTTGGGCCCTGGGCCTGTGGCACCTGCAGGAATCGCACCGGGCCTGGCAGAGCCAGAGGTGGGCCTGGAGCCCACCAGCCCCTGTGCCGCGAGCACCTGGGACATCCCAGGAGTGGTCTCAGCCCCAGTGCCAGGCCCCAAGCTGGAGCCCCATGAGCCCTTGGGCCAGGGGCCCATGGCACCTGCCGGAATGACACCAGGCGCCTGGCAGAGCGAGAGGTGGGCCTGGAGCCCACCAGCCCCTGTGCCGCGAGCATCTGGGACGTGCCAAGGGAGGAGGAGCCGACCATCCTGGCGTTTTCCCCCCACCTGGTGGCGGAGCCGCTGACCCTGATGTGTACAGTGAGCGGAGCAGGCTCTCAGGGTCAGGGGTGGGCCTTCCCTGTGTCATGGGCTGCCCCAGACCTGCCGTCCCCTGATGTGGACTCCTGTGATCTGGGCCCAAGTCCTAGCTTCCCCAAGGACTCACCATGTGCCGTGAGAGACTCTCCTCACCCCCAAGCCTTCACTGACCACATGGGGACAGTAGGGCTAGCACTTAGGGATCCTTGAGTCCAATGAGGAGGAGCAGAGGGAAGGTGGGCAGGGCTTGGCCAGGCAGGGGAGGGGCAGGGCAGGGGAGGGGTGCTCAGCGAAGTGCTGCCAGGGCCGTAGGTTCCCCACCACTGTGGGGTCCTGTGCATCCGGTCCTGGGTGCCTCAGTGGATGCGGTCCGAAGCCCAGATGGCCACAAGTCTCACAGCACATCCTCAGTTCCCTGGGCTCCAGCTCTGACCTAACTCTGCCTGGCAGAGGGGCACCAGGGGCACAGCTGGATGACCACCCCGTGTCATTCCCAGGAGCTGTTCACCAAGGCAACATGTTCTCACTGCAAGGCCTACTTTTGGTACCAGCCACAGACGGAAGGCCCTGAGCTCTGGGCCCCCACCATCCATAACATCACCAGGCAGTTTGATGCCACGGCTAATGTGGTCACCTCCTCCTGCCTCAGGGCCTCGAGCATGACGGCCCGGGACAGGGCCCGAGTGGTGGAGTTCTGGATCTGGGTGGCCAAGGTGTGTCACGGGACGGCCCCTGGGATCCATCCTGGCATCTTGGGACCTGCTGCCCTCCTTTGCCAGCTCTCAGAATGGATGCCTGCGGTCTGACCCTGCACGGTCCCTGGGGCCCTCCTGCCAGGGGCGTGCAGACCTGGACTCACAGGCCCCAGGGTGGGACAACCATACCTGGCCCCTTCCTTGGGTTGAGCTACAGTCCTCCACCCAGGAGGGCAGCTCACCAGGTACCAGGTGTGCTGGGCTCCCTGGGTGTCTGTCTCCTTAAGGACAGGAGTTCATGGGGGGACAGAAGCAGAGAAGCAGGTCACACTCTCAGCTCTGTCTTCCCTCCCAGGAGTGTCTGGACCTCAGAAATTTCGTGTCCCTCCATGCGATTCTCTTGGCCCTGAAGAGCCCGCCATAGGTCGTCTGCAAAGCACGTGGGGACATGTTTCCTGGTGGGTAGTCCTGTCCCCAGGACCAGAGCACCTGAGAGGACAGGGACACCCCTAGGTCTGGCAGTGTCCCTTCGGTTGGCTGGGACGTCCTGGGAGGCAGCAGAGCCTAGGGAAGGGATGGTGGGCTCTTGGAGCCCCTGCGGGTTAGGTCAGGGGTACCCCCGCAGGAATCAGTTTCCTTCAATGTCAGGTGTGGGTTGAAGCCAGCTGGAGATTTTGAGCATGTATTCTGCAGCAGGAGGTCTCTGCGCCAAGGACAGCGACCTGGCCCAAAGCAGATCTGTCCCCGAGAGAACTGGGAATGGAGGCCGCAGGTGGAAACATGCACCTCCCTCCCCAGGTCATGGATTCCCCAGGGCTTACGGCCGTGATGGACAGCCTCATGCAGGCTAGTGGATCTCCTGGATGCCCCTGGAAAACAGGTCTGCCCCCAAACTCTCCACCTACTGGCCATGTGTCTCTTTCCCCCTCTCCCCTCCCCTTAGGAAGAGCTTCTGGATGTACAAAAAAATAAAAGATGGACAAGGGGCTTAACAGGAAGCAGCTCCTCAAGGTAAATAGAGGCTAGAGACAGTTGAGTGCCCAGCCAGGAAAGGTGAAGGATGGAGGCAAGACCCTCTGGGCAGGACCCTGTCCGGCCCATCCCCTGGGTCTATCGTGTCTTGAGAGAGTTAAGACACGCAGAGCTGAGGACACTAAAGGCTTGGTCAGGTGGGGGATGGGGTGGGCATCAAAGCCGCCTTCCTGGAGGAGGAGCTGGAGACCCAACAGTGGGAACAGGCAGGGCTGGATGGCATTGGAGGGAAGGCAGGTTCCCATGTTAGCAAAGATCCGGGACCGTCCCAGTGCCCCACTCCTCACCCCCCTCCTTGTCTGCATCCTGTCCTTCCTCTGCCCCAGGTCATTCCTGTCCTGTGTGAGATCATGATCTACAAGCACATGGCTGCGCTGGATGACCTGGAGTCCAAGGAGCGCTTCATGCCCTTTTTCCAGGCCGTGGAGCCCCTGGATGAGCAGGAGAGGTGAGGCCCCACAGGAGTCAGGGGTGGGCTCCAGCTGCTGGCAGGCTCTGGGAGAAGCACCCCCTGACAGGTGGCTCCAGGGGCTCACAGGTGGCCCTCTGTCCTGCAGCTACACCCTGTCCTGCCAGCTGGAGCCCCCAGGCCAGAGGCCCAGCAGAAAGGAAGGAAAGGGACTGTTAGAGTTCCTCAGGTCCCACAATATTTAAACTTCTTGGCCAAGCCCAGATGAGTTTCTGGCTGGGGGCCATGGGCAAGGGGTGGGCTGCTCCCCAGCCTCAGGGAAGCTTCGGGCCACGTTCGGTGTGGGGGAGTCCTACAGACGGGTGGGGCTGGGATCCCAGCTCCCCTGCCAACCAGTCCTGTCAGACTGAAGGGTGAGTCCCCTTCCTCTCTGGGACCCAGTTTCCCCCTCTCTGAGTAGGTCATGCTCATGAGCCTTCCCGTGACAGGGACCCCACGGGTGCTGGTGATGGACAGACCCTCAGCACAGGGGGCAGTGGGGACGGGGTAGAAGCAGGATAATGGGGGGAAGCCGGGGTAACCTGCCTCTTCTGTTCACCTGTGTGGCCCTGTAGCTGCTGTCATCGGGCCCGTGGCCCAGCTGGTGCCCTGGCTGCGTGCGGAGGAGAGCTTCCCCTTCAGGCAGGCGGCACCTGGTGCCCCAGGACCCTAGTGGGCTTCCTGCTCCTCTTCCTCCCGCTGCTCCTCCTGAGCCTCTGCTGGGGCAGGTGCTCTGGCACCTCCTCCGTCGGCAGACTCCACAGCTCCCCAGGCTGCCGCTGCATCCTCAAGGACCCGTACGTAGCTGCAGCCAACCTGTCCACCTTCGTGCTGTGTTGTCCCCTCTGCTCCTGGCCCGCTGGACAGAGGCGAGCTGCCCCACCATGCAGAGGGTGTCACCACCCGTGCACGAGGCCTCCCGCGTTGTTGATGCTACCTGCTGCCTGGGTGCCGTCAGCCACTGAGGTGTAGCCACAGGGTTCCAGGAAGAGGTGGGTCTGTCCTCACCAGGCCCGGCCTTTCCCGGGATGGACACAGACACGGTGCAGTGCTGCATGGGACCACCAGCCTCTGGGCACCCAGCAGAGGCATCTGAGGATGCAGGGGTGGCCAGCCGCCGCAGGTTCCTAGGGCATGCTCCCAGGGGAGCCCCCTGTGCAACTTCCCTCATCCCTGAGAAATAGCCTCCCTAGGGATTAAAGGTGGTGGTGTGAGAGGTGACACAAGACACCTCCTCCTAAAACCACACATAACACGAAAATATAATTAATACAAGTCATCCTGAAAGAGAAACAGGAAAGAAGGCTGCACCAGACGGCTTACACCTGGAGAAAAGAGCAGACCTCAGGGAACAGGGTAATGTACCAAAGCTGTGACTTGGCGGGACCAAAGCCCTCCCCCACCCTAGCTCACCGGCAGGAGGAAGAGACACAGACCAGGGAGGGAGCGGAGGCTTGGGACTGCTGAACACCTAGCCCTGGAGATCTGTTCTGGGAGCACGAACCTACATTGCATGGCGCTCTGGTTGGAAAGCTAAGACAGGCAGAATACCTGGAGAGATGGAGATTCCAGCTGCTTGTGGAAAACAGGGATTCATATCCAGCTGATCTGGATGGGCAGTCTGAAAGACTTCCTAAAAGCAAGAGGGCTGCTAAAGGGGCAAGCATTGCACAGAGCTTACTGCTCAGGAAAAAGGACAGGCAGACAAAATTGTCCGGGTCCACTCTGCCCAGCAAGTTGGGAACTTAACCGATCTTCAGGTGCTCCATCCCCCTGGCTGGCTATGCAGCTCCAAGGCCCCCTGCTGTGATATGCAACCTGCTGTGTCTTCCTCCCAGCTGGCTAGCCTGCACCTGGCTAGCAAAGCAAACCGGCAGCCCCTACGCTGGCTTCAGGCCAGCCAGAGGGAAGCCCCGCCTACTGCAGTTACAAAGACAAAGCATAGAGGCTTACATCTGTGTGTTCGGCCACTGGTTCTGGCAGTGGAGACAGGCATAGCAACCGGAAAACGGAACAGCTCTTTCCTCCCCCCAGGCACCAGCACCACTTCCCTGCCACCCCGACATCACTCCGGGGGCTGAGCAGCTCCAGAGAGTAGAGCTTCTGGGCACTAGAGGGCGCCACATACAAATATGAAACGTCAAAGGAACCTGGTTCAAAGCCAAATCTCAACAGCAGAGAAAGGATTGAGACTGAATTAATAAATCTTCCTGAAAGAGATTTCAGAATAAAAATCATAAACATGCTCATGGAGGTACAGAAAAATATGCAAGAACTCAGGAATGAGTTTAGGTTGGAGATCCAATCATTGAAGAGCACAATAGAGGATGTTAAAAGCAGGTTAGATACAGTGGAGGAGATGATAAATGAAATGCATATTAGGGAAGAGGAATACAAAGAAGCTGAGGGACAGAGAGAAAAAAGGATCTCTAGGAATGAAAGAATACTGAGAGAAATGTGTGACCAATCCAAATGGAACAATATTCGTATTATACAGGTACTAGAAGAAGAGAGAGAAAAAGGGATAGAAAGTGTCTTTGAGGAAGTAATTGCTGAAAACTTCCCCAATCTGGGGAAGGAGATAGTTTCTCAGGTCATGGTAGTACACAGATCTCCCAACACAAGGGACCCAAAGAGGACAACACCAAAACATAATAATTAAATGGCCAAGATCAAGGATAACGACAGACTATTAAAAGCAGCCAGAGAGAGAAATAAGATCACATGCAAAGGAAAGCCCATCAGGCTATTCATCAGACTTCTCAGCAGAAACCTTACAGGCCAGAAGGGAGTGGCATGATGTATTTAATACCATGAAGCAGAAGGGCCTTGAACCAAGAATACTTTATCCAGCAAGATTGTCATTTAAATTTGAAGGAGGGATTAAACAATTTCCAGATAAGCAAAAGCTGAGAGAATTTAGCAGCCACAAACCATCTCTACAGTGTATTTGGAGGGACTGCTATAGATGGAAGTGTTCCCAAGGTTAAATAACTGTCACCAGAGGTAATAAAAAGGGACAGACAAAGAGTACAGAATATGATACCTAATATATAAAGAATGGAGGAGAAAAAAAAAAGAGGGAAAAAAACACCCTTTAGATTGTGTTTTTAATAGCATACTGGGTGAGTTAAGTTAGATGGTTAGATAGTAAAGAAGCTACCCCTGAACCTTTGGTACCACGAATCTAAAGCCTGCAATGGCAATAAGTACTACTATACCTACCAATAATCACCCTAAATATAAATAGACTGAATGCACCAATCAAAAGACATAGAGTCACTGAATGGATAAAAAAACAAGACCCAACTATATGCTGCCTACAAGAGACTCAGTTCAAACCCAAAGACATACACAGACTAAAAGTGAAGGGATGCAAAAAGATATTTCATGCAACTAATAGGGAGAAAAAAGCAGGTGTTGCAGTACTTGTATCAGACAAAATAGACTTCAAAACAAAGAAAGTCACAAGAGAGAAAGAAGGACATTACATAATGATAAAAGGGTCAATCCAACAAGAAGATATAACCATTATAAATACCTATGCACCCAACACAGGAGCACCTACATATGTGAAACAAATACTAACAAAATTAAAAGGGGAAATAGAATGCAATGCATTCATTCCAGGAGACTTCAACACTCCACTCACTCCAAAGGACAGATCAACCAGACAGAAAATAAGTAAGGAGACAGAGGCACTGAACGACACACTAGAACAGATGGACCTAACAGACATCTACAGAACTCTCCACCCAAAAGCAGCAGGATACATATTCTTCTCAAGTGCACATGGAACATTTTCAAGAATACTTCATATACTAGGCCACAAAAAGAGCCTCAGTAAATTTAAAAAGACTGAAATTGTACCAACCAGCTTCTCAGACCACAAGGGTATGAAACTATAAATAAAATATGCAAAGAAAACAAAAAAGCCTACAAACACATGGAGACTTAACAACATGCTCCTAAATAACCAGTGGATCAGTGACCAAATAAAAACAGAGCTCAAGCAATATATGGAGACAAATGACAACAATAATTCAACACCACAATATCTGTGGGACGCAGCGAAGGTGGTGCTAACAGGGAAGTATATTGCAATACAGGCCTACCTCAGGAAAGAAGAACAATCCCATATGAGCAGTCTAAACTCACAATTAATGGAACTAGAAAAAAAGAACAAATGAGGCCCAAAGTCAGTAGAAGGAGGGACATAATAAAGTTTGGAGCAGAAATAAATGAAGTCAAGAAGAATAAAACAATAGAAAGAATCAATGAATGCAGGAGCTGGTTCTTCAAGAAAATAAACAAAATAGATAAACCCCTAGCCAAACTTATCAAGAAAAAAAGAGTCTACACACATAAACAGAATCAAAAATGAGAAAGGAAAAATCACTATGGACACCAGAGAGATACAAATAATTATTATAGAATACTATGAAAAATTACATGGTAACAAACTGGATAACCTAGAAGAAATGGACAACTTTCTAGACAAATACAACCTTCCAAGGCTGACCCAGAAAGAAACAGAAGATCTGAACAGACCGATTACTAGCAACAAAATTGAATTGGTAATCAAAAAACTACCTAAAAACAAAACTCCTGGACCACATGGCTTCACCGCTGAAGTTTATCAAACATTTAGTGAAGACCTAATACCTATCCTTCTTAAAGTTTTCCAAAAAATAGAAAAGGAAGGAATACTTTCAAACTCATTCTATGAGGCCAGCATCACCTTAATACCAAAAACCAGGCAAAGACAACACAAAAAAAGAAAATTACAGACCAACATCAATGATGAACATAGATGCAAAGATACTCAACAAAATACTAGCAAACCAAATTCAAAAATACATCAAAAGATCACCCATCACAATCAAGTGGGATTCATCCCAGGGATGCAAGGACGGTACAACATTCGAAAATCCATCATCATTATCCACCACATCAACAAAAAAGGACAAAACTACATGATCATCTCCATAGATGCTGAAAAAGCATTCGACAAAATTCAGCAGCCATTCATGATAAAAACTCTCAACAAAATGGATATAGAGAGCAAGTACCTCAACATAATAAAGGCCATATATGACAAACCCAGAGCCAACATCCTACTTAACAGTGAGAAACTGAAAGCCTTTCCTTTTAAGATCAGAAACAAGACAAGGATGCCCACTCTCTCCATTTTTACTCAACATAGTTCTGGAGGTCCTAGCCATGGCAATCAGACAACACAAAGAAATAAAAGGCCTCCAGATTGGCAAGGAAGATGTTAAACTGTCCCTGTCTGCAGATGACATGATGTTGTACATAAAAAACCCTAAAGAATCCACTCCAAAACTACTAGATCTAATATCTGAATTCAGCAAAGTTGCAGGATACAAAATTAATACACAGAAATCTGTTGCATTCCTATACACTCATGATGAACTAGCAGAGAGAGAAATCAGGAAAACAATCCCATTCACAACTGCATCAAAAGGAATAAAACACCTAGGAATAAACCTAACCAAGGAAGTGAAAGACCTATACTCTGAAAACTACAAGACACTCATGAGAGAAATTAGATACCAATAAATGGAAACACATTCCGTGCTCATGGATAGGAAGAATTAATATTGTCAAAATGGCCATCCTGCCTAAAGCAATCTACAGATTCAATGCGATCCCTATCAAAATATCAACAGCATTCTTCAATGAACTAGAGCAAATAGTTCTAAAATTCACATGGAACAACAAAAGACCCTGAATAGCCAAAGCCATCCTGAGAAGGAAGAATAAAGTGGGGGTGGATTACGCTTCCCAACTTCAAGCTCTACTACAAAGCCACAGTGATCAAGACAATTTGGTACTGGCACAAGAACAGACCCATAGACCAATGGAACAGACTAGAGAGCCCAGATATAAACCCAATGATATATGAATTAATATATGATAAAGGAGGCATGGATATACAATGGGGAAATGACAGCCTCTTCAACAAATGGTGTTGGCAAAGCTGGACAGCTACATGTAAGAGAATAAAACTGGATTATTGTCTAACCCCATACACAAAAGTAAACTCAAAATGGATCAAAGACTTGAATGTAAGTCATGAAACCATAAAACTCTTAAAAGAAAACATAGGCAAAAATCTCTTGAATATGAACATGAACAACTTTTTCCTGAATACATCTCCTTGAGCAAGGGAAACAAAATAAAAAATGAACAAATGGGACTACATCATGCTAAAAAGCTTCTGTACAGCAAAGGACACCATCAGCAGAACAAAAAGGCATCCTACAGTATGGGAGAATATATTCATAAATGACATATCCAACAAGGAGTTAACATCCAAAATATATAAAGAACTTACAGGCCTCAACAGCCAAAAAACAAATAACCCTATTAAATAGTGGGCGGAGGAGATGAACAGACACTTCTCCAAGGAAGAAATTCAGATGGCCAACAGGCACATGAAAAGATGCTCCACATCGCTAATTATCAGGGAAATGCAAATTAAAACCACAATGAGATATCACCTCACACCAGTTATGATGGTCAACATAGAAAAGACTAGGAACAACAAATGCTGGCGAGGATGCCGAGAAAGGGGAACCCTCCTACACTGCTGGTGGTAATGTAAACGGTTCAACCATTGTGGAAAGCAATATGGAGGTTCCTCAAAAAACTAGAAATAGAAATACCATTTGACCTGCGAATTCCACTCCTAGGAATTTACCCAAAGAATATAATTTCTCAGATTCAAAAAGACATATGCACTCCTATGTTTATTACAGCACTTTTTACAATAGCCAAGATATGGAAGCAACCTAAGTGTCCATCAGTAGATGAATGGATAAAGAATAGGTGGTACAGATACACAATGGAATACTATTCAGCCATAAGAAGGAAACAAATCCTACCATTTGCAACAGTGTAGATGGAGCTAGAGGGTATTACTCTCCATGCAATAAGTCAGGGAGAGAAAGACAAATACCAAATGATTTCCTTCATTTGTGGAGTAAAACAGCAAAGCAAAACTGAAGGAACAAAACAGCAGCAGACTCACAGACTCCAAGAAGGGACTAGTGGTTACCAAAGGTGAGGGGTTGGGGAGAGTGGGTGGGGAGGGAGGAGAAGGGGATTGAGGGGTATCACGATTAGTGCACATGGTGTGTGTGGGGTCACGGGGAAGACAGTGTAGCTCAAAGAAGACAAATAGGGACTCTCTGGCATCTTACTACACTGATGGACAGTGACTGCAATGGGGTATGGGGAAGGACTTGATACTAAAAGTGAATGTAATAACCACACTGTTTTTCTTGCGAAACCTTCATAAGAGTGTATATCAATGATACCTTAATAAAAAAAAAAGATTTAATGGGAGTGGAAGCATTACAAGAAAAAAAAAAACAGGTTGATGGCTGGACTTAGCCTGAGGGCCATAGTTTGCCAACTCCTAGACTAGAATTAAAGTCACTAAATTTTGGCCTACTGTAAAAGTCAATCTGAAAGCAGAGTAGAAATCAAGTTGGAGGTCCCTGGCTGTACCCAAATCTCCTGAGACATAGCTCTGTGTGGAATGGTCCATAGCAAAAAGGGATCAGGCAGCCACATGGCTTCTTCTATGAGCTGTTTGGGGCTGAGTAGAAATTGGCCTGTCATCCCCTAGACAGTTCATGTACTCACCTAACCAAGACATTAGACTTTAGTGATCAGAACCTCGTGACTGTTTATAGGAAAGGTCAACTATCAAGGGAGCCAACCCAATTCCAAAACCAAGATACAAAGCAGACAACCCTCTGTAGAGTACTGTGAGAAATACCGGTCCATCAGAGGGCAGGGCCAGAGTCACCTGCAGACAACCATTTCTCCTAATATCCTGGTTCACTCAGCTTGAGTCAATTGTCCTGGACCAAGAACTGGCCAGGGAGGTGAGGTTGTGTCTTTCCAAATGGCTAATAGTATGAGATTGGATAAAGCACCAGGGGCCTGTTACTTTAGGGCACTGTAGGCCATACTGAGGAGGTTGATTAATTAGAAGAGCCTTGAGCAGCCAGAGAAGATTGTTAAATAGGGTATAACTCCAGGGGGGGAATCCCAGGGCAAATAACTTTGAAACCAAAATCAGTCAAATGGAGAAATAAAAGTGGGAGAAACCCGTTTATATCTTACAAGCAATCATCCACTTCTGCTCTCCCAGGTCTCTCATGACCCGGCTGCAGAAGAGACCCCACCCAGCCTCTCTGGTCCAAATATGTCCTTGACTGCCCTTGTAATTACCTATTGATATGGAGGTGGACTACTTCTCTCCACCCCTTGGAAACACCTACTGATATGGAGATGCACTAAGGCCAGGTGAGACATTCTGGAAATACTGCAATTTTACCCACAGTAAGTGTTTTCCTCAGTTCTGTGAGCCACTCTAGCAAATTAATCAAATTTAAGGGGGAGATCATGGGAACCTCCAATCTGTAGCCAGTAGGTCAGAAGCACAGGGGGGCTGCGGCCAGCATCTGGAGTTGGGGGTGGAGGGCAGTCTTGTAGGATGGAACCCTTAACCTGGGAATTGGGTGCTGTCTCCAGGCAGATACCATCGGAATCGAGTTGAGTTCTCCAACACCCTGCTGGTGTTCGAGAATTGCTAGGTGTAAATATGTGTGGGAAGACCCTCTCCCACATATTTATACACATTGGAATCCTGTCCAGGTACGTGAATGAAGTTACACTACTATTACTGCTGTGTATAATATTGTTACTGTTATATGTAGGGAAAAAATACACCGTCTCATATGGTGTCAGAGATGTTACAGAGCTCCTGGGTTTCAGTGAGAAACCCTCAATATCCTTACAATAGTGTACTTATTTTTGGTTACGATAGAGTAGGTTTCTGTCACCTACAGCTTCCCTCCTCATACATACCCTCCCGATAGATGTTTAGGCTTCAGAAAACACAATCTACAATCTGCCTGCTGTGGCATGTGTAGCTGAGGTCCCGACATGCCCCATGTTTACCAGAGGGGTCCAGAAAGCTTCTTGAGTTCAGGCCTCTGATTCAGGGCCTCATTGCCTCCAGCCACTTCTCAAAAATTTTGACCTCATCCCCATCCTCTCCTGGTCTCCTATCTCACCACACCCTTCCGGTTTGTCAGGAGAGCCCCACCGCTGCTTTCCTCAGAGGCAGAGGGTCTCTCTCCCAGACCCCAACCCAGATCATTCCATTTCTCAGGAGTCACCCTCCAAATTGCACATAGTGCATCTCACTTAAGGGAGGTACTCTTGGAATTAGGGCTGCTCATTTGAGACCAAAGTGCTGAGTTCTGGCTGCAGGAGGCCTCAGCTTCTCAGGAGCTGTACTGAGGGAAAGGATGTAAAGTGCAGGTGATGGTGACCTGGTGCCAGCATGGTCCCTGGAGACCAGGTGAGGGAGGCCGGGAGTTGGGGTGTCTGGCTGAGTTTAATGGAAGGTGCAGTTATTCTTCCTGCCACAAGAGAGAGCACTGGGGGGAAGTCTGGATCCAACCAGTCAAGGAGGCAACTGGCACACAGGCGGAGGCAGTATGTTTTCAACTTACATCAGTGGTCTTTCAAGTATCACCATTAGAGGGTCACTGCATTGAGTAGTACAGACCCCACCTCTCAAGTTATTCTGGAACACACACCAGAAGGTCTCATTCTTCCAAGGAGAGGCAACAACACAGTGACTTAACAAGACAATGTTATGGCCAAGGAAATAGGATTGCCAGATTTAGCAAATAGAAATCCACCTAACACCCATCTAAATCTGAATTTCAGGTAAACACAAAACATCTTTAGTATAAGTATATCCCAAATATTGCATGGGACATAATTACACAAAAAAATTATTCATTGACTATCTGAAATTCAGATTTAACTGAACATCCTCTATTTTATCTGACAAACTTGCAAGGGGTTACATCTGCCTTAACAGTTTTCCAAACTAAAATGCTTGTAGCCTTGCTGTGATGACAGCCCTTCTGGTGTACGTTAGAGCTGATACCCCAGATTCCTTTCTGGGTAGATATATGGCCTTGCCTACAAGATCTTCACAGAGTAGCCCTGACCAGAAGTGGAGTGGCTTCCAATTTCTGTGCATCCTTTTATAAGGAGATACATGCTGCCCAACTTAGCTGATGAAACCTGTGAAACAATCTCCTGCTCCCTTTGTTCAGCCCCTTGCAAAAGCTTGGCTGACAGAAACAATATATTTTTTCCAGTTTTAATGTGGGTTCGTGCTCCCGGAGCAGATCTCTGGGGGTGGGTGTTTAGCTGTCTAGGGCTTCTACTCCCTCCCAGCTCCGTTTCTCTTCCTCCTGCCTGTGAGGTGGGGTGCAGGGAGGGCTTGGGTCCCACCAGATAGTGACTTTGCTACTTTACCCTTTTCTGTGAGGTCTTTTCTTTTCCCCAAATGTAAGCAGTCTGTTCTGCAGTCTCCAGGTCGCTTTCAGGATTAGTTGTATTTGCTGTATTTCTTGTGATATGTGTTGTTGGGAGGAGGTTTCTGCCTCACTTCTCATGCTACCATCTTTTTTTCCCTTCTGTTTTTTCCAGTTTTATTGATAAATATTAACATACAAAAGAAACTATTTTTTAAGGATTATCTGAAGAATGTCTTTTTTTGCTAGGTCAGTGATAATCAACCTTTTAATGAGAAGTCCAGTTCAGAAAAAAGTAACCTGGTAACCAAATTCTTAAAAAAGAAATTATCCTTTTAATCAGGAATACAATATCAACAACTGTGTTTAAATATGCTTTTATTGTTTCTCCAATTGCTAACGGATTTCATTATTTTGGCTAAATTTTCAGAAATTATATAACATGCAAGCCCTGGTGTATCTAATGTAATGCTCCACCTTTTATCAAAGTTTGTGGTCTAGGAAACCATTTTTGGAGCTGGTTCAGTGTGTTTTTCCTTAACTGACCCTGGAATTCACTTAGTTGGAAAATGTGTTTTGTCTCTTTTTGAGACAGGATGATACAGTAAAGTGCATAAAGTAAACTAATCTTAATGGTACAGCTCGATGAAATTCTGTATTTGTATAAACCTTTATAGCCACCACCTTGATGTAGAACTTTCCTACACTCCAGCAAGTTCCTCTGTGCTCCTTCCTGGTCAATATTTCTACAGAGGTAACCATCATTCCGATTTCTATCACCATCAGTTAGGTTTGTTTGTTCTTAAGTTGTGTATAAGAATGATCCTTCTATTCGTTGAACATAATTTCTATGAGATTCATCGATGTTGTTGCACATATCAGTAATTCTTTTTTTATTGCTTCACAGAATTCCACTGTATGAATGTGTCACAATAATAAATTGTGGCACAAATTGTCAATTTTCCTGTTACTGGACATTTATATTGCTTCTGAATTTTGGCTTTTGTGAATGAAGCTGCTATGGACACTACACTGTGCTTGTGGCTTTGGTACACTCATTTCTCTTGGGTCTAGTCATAAGGGTATGATTGTTGGGCCATAATACAGGTATACATTTGGCTTTGGTCAATATGGCCAAACCATTTTCTGCTCACCCTCCCCACCCCACAGCAGTGTATGAGAAGTTTAGTTGCCCCACATCCTCACCAACTTTGGTGTTGTTGGCCTTTTTAATTTCAGCTATTTTGGTGGTATGTGGTGGTACCTCTTGGTTTAAATTTCCATTTCTCTCAAGTGATGTTATGCAACTTTTCATCTGCATATTGGCACTGTATTTCCTCTTTTTGTGAAGAACCCGTGAAAGTCTGTGGTAGCTCGTCTCCAGAGATGACCCACAATGAACTATGCCTCCTAGTATTCATGCCCTTCACTGAGTCTGGGCAGGGCTCTGACTCACATTAGCCAATGGAATGCTGCGCAAGAGGTGCTATGCCAGTTTCAGGCCCAAGCCTTAAGAAGGCATGGCAGCTACAGCTTTGGAGCTCTCAGGAATTCTGAGCCACCACTGCGAAGTCCAGCCACTCTGCTGGAGAGACCATGTAGAATGACTGCATGGGGAGGAGAGACCTTGAGATTCCATGGAGGAGGAGACAAGCTGAGCCATCCCAGGTGAACACCCTGCAGTGTTTCCAGACCCAGCTGCACCTGACTGCAGCCTCATCAGAGACACCAAGCAAGACCAGCAGAAGTACTGCCCAGTGGAGCCCAGGCACACCACAAAACCATGAGATAATAAGGGATTTTGTTGTAACTCACTAGGTTTTCAGGTGGCTTATTACACAGCAATAGAAAGCTAAAACAATCTTTGCCCTTTTTTTCAATTGTCTTTTTCTTAGTGTGCATAAGGATTTTTTTAAAACAAGAGTTTTCCCATTGCAAATAAAATACATAGTCATTCCAATTCACTCATTTTTAAATAATACAGGGTTTTCATCAGCTACTTTTCATTTTTTGGTGGCTGTCAGAGCTATGTTAACTTTCATTCATAAAAATCAATACTCTTTTCCAAAAATGTACATTACCTGTTCCATAAACCACCCTCCTGACTGCACAATGCCCAAATTGAATATGCATTCACAACCAGCATGTCCAAGAATACTAGTGCATATCTAGGTCGACACTGGTCCCATTGGAGCCTCAATTTTCCCATCTGAATATAAGGGACTTCTAGAATTTGACCTCAGCACACACTGGGAGACAGGTGACATAGTAGTCACCAACTCTCTGGCTGTAGAGGGCAGAATAATGACCCCTAAAGATGTCCATGCCCTAATCCCCAGAAACTGGGATACTTTACAAGGTGAAAAGGACTTTGCAGCTGTACTGAAGGTATGGATTTTAAGATGGGGAGATTATCCTGGGTTATCCAGGTGGGCCCAGTCTAATCACGTGAATCCTTAAACTCAGAGAACTTTTCTTGGTTTTGTTTAGAGAGGAAGATGTGAAGACAGAAGTTTCAGACAGATGTAACCTTTCTGGCTCAGAAGATGGAGGAAGGGAGCCATGAGCCAAGTAGTAAGAGCAGCCTACCAAAGCTGAAAAAGCCAGGAGATGGCATCTCCCTTAGAGACTCCAAGAAGGAACTCAGCCCTGCTGATACCTGGGGTGATTTGAGCCCAGTTGCTACCAGTGTCAGACTTTTACCTCTCAGAACTGTAAGATAATAAATGTGTGTTGTTTTAAGTCACTAACTCTATGGTAATTTGTTATTATGTCAGCAATAGAAAACAAATACACTAGCTGACCTGAAATTTACCCTTCCACTAATCAGACCAGGAAAGAACCGTGTATATGTATTGCCTTTCTTACCCAGAGGCAACCCCCATATAATTATTTTATTGACTGTGGTTTGATTATGATGTTTTTGGCTGACATGGACCTGCTCATGCCATAATGATGTTTTCTTGAGGAAGATTTCATTATACTAAAGTTTCCTCTCAATAAGAACCCGCAGGAGAAATTTATTTCCTGTGCTAGAACCTGGAAGAGAGACTCCCATTTGGGTTTCCCTCTTTGTGTTGGTTGTTCTGAATCTTAAAGTAGTGATTCTCAAGAAAGGGCATCTTGGGGTGCAAGAACTATCAGAATGACCTGGGCAGCTTTTGCAAACTGTATTTGCACCCCCCAGAAATTCCTATCTGTCTCCCTAGAGGAAAGTGCTCCTGCTTTCTCCCACAAGGGTCATTGCTTTGGTGAGCCACTGCTATTTAGAAGAACAAGTCATCTTCTTCAGGTCTACGGTTAAGGGAAATGGTTAAGAATTATTTTCTTAGAGCAGCAGTTCTCAAACATGGTCTCAGAACTCCTGGAGGGGTTCCCAGGACCCTATCAAGGGGTCGAAAGGCCAAAGCTATTTTCATGATGTCAAGTGTACAGTGTAGGTTTCCAAGGGCTGCTTGACACATAATATCCCAAGAAGCTAGATGCAGAAGCAGATATGAGAATCTAGCAGTATTCCATTAATCTGGACACTAGAAGGGTTTGCAAAAATGTAAAACAGTACTACTCATTGCTTGTCTTGGAAAATAGAGTTATTTCTTAGTATTTAAGTATTTCTCAGTTTTAATTTCAAATTCAGTAAATATTCATAGATACACCCCACCTAGGCAAAACTCTTTGGATTCCGCAATAATTTCAGAGTGTTGGAGGTCCTGAGACCAAAATGTTTGGGAGCTACTGAACTGGAGCAAGCAGTTTGTAGGTGAGGGTCCTCATGACCTACACATTTTGCTTCAACCACCTACACACTCTGTCTCCTTTCCTATCTTTGCCCACTGCCTCGTTTTTGGAGTGTTTGTTGAATAAATGACTCGTTTTTATCCTTGGAGGGGGAAATGCCTACAAATGAGGAGGCTTAGAAATTCCAGGATTGTGTTAACAAGTCTGAAGTTGTTACCACCAAGTTTACCTTCATTTCCGCCATGGACCAGCTAAGGTTAACAAGATTAACAATGGAATGCAGGCAACTGTTGAGTCCGTGTATCTGTACTTCCTCCCTCCCTGATCCCTTCTCATTTTCCTCACTCTTGCTGCCCAGGGTTGTACCTCCCAATCAAGCATGTAGGCTTTGTCTGGGCCTCTGTTTTCTAGGGAAACTGGATTAATAGAATTGAATTATTATTATTAGCTTATATTTTGGTAAGAACATAAACATACATATATCCCTGCTTTTTGCAAGTTTTCATTACGCCACTTCACTTTTACTAAAGATGTTTTTTACTCCTCCTACGTTAGGAGCTGTTTTCACTAACCGAAAGAAATCTGAAGAGGATTTTCACTTTTATGAAAAAAAGGTCAAAAAAAAAGCAAGAACAAGAGTTAAGCATTTGTTCTGCAGCAAACCCTTACAGAGGCATCACATGCCCAGAGCAGCATGGGAGACCCCTCCAAGCCCCTTTCCCCAGGAAACACTCAGCATCAGGACGCTGCAGCTTGAGCTGTGTCTGTGAGCATCTGTGCTTTATCTTGATTTATTTTGTGCATCCATCAGCTAGATTTATCCTAAACTATCAGAAAAGCCTAAGAAAGGTTATTGTCTTGCCAATGGGTTTCAGCCCCAGGCAATTTCGCTATGGACTCAATGTGACCAAAGAAACTGACAGCAGAACGTTCTTGGGGTGAAAGGGTTATACCCAACTTTATTTCCACGGTGGCAGGTCAGTCACTAAAATCCTGTTCACTCAGTGAGTCTGCATGCAGCAAGCCGGTCTCTGCCTCTGGGCCCCTCTGTCTGCACAGCCGTCCCACACAGCCGTCCTCTGAGCCTCTGTCCTTGGGGCTGCCACCACTTCAGCCTCTGCCCCGTTCTCCCGCAGCCGTGCCACCGTGTCGTGTGCAGAGCACTGGGCGGAGCTCCTTATATAGTCAACAGCCATGTATTGCCCACAGGTGTGCAGTGAGCTAATCAACCAGGGGCAGGTGAGAATCCTGGCCACAGGAACTCTCATTTTATCAACACAGTTATTTTTGGGATCTGGGAATGCTCAAAAACTTTTCCATGTAAACGAATTGCTTCTTTGCTTTACTCCATTTCAGTTAAGGAAAGGTTTCATAGAAATGCTCTACTTCTGGATGGAGGGGGAAACCTGCATGTGCGGGGATATCTTTGACCCTAATTTCCACTCTCCACCCTTCTCTGTTCTGATCTGTTCCCCCAGAGTGATCTTTATGGGCCACTTAACGGCTCCCTTGCAAGCTGGATTCTCGTAGGTTTCAGATAGGGGAAGAGCTGGTAGGTGATCAGAGGGTAGAAGTGTAAGGCAGGAAAATAGGTATGAGCCGGGTGGAAAGAGAAAAAGGCCAGGAAAGTCCACTAAAAAGACCCAGAGTTAATCAATTAAAACAAAAAGCCAGGAGTAACTTAGCCTGGAATGTGTGAATATTCCCCAGATAAAGGAGGGCACCTCAGCATAGCCCATGTCTTTATAGTGTGAATTATGCAGGCCCAGCTTATCTTTTAACTTACCTGTATGCTGGTTTTTTTCTTTCCCGCCCTAATCAAGTAGTTTGTAACCTAGGCAACTAATTTAGCACGCAGGCCCAGCTGTAAACAACACAGTAAAAGGCAGGAAGGATTCCATCTTAAAGATTGCATTTTAATACCCAGGAAGTTAAGAAGTAAGATTCTGACCTTACTCTTTAGCAAACAGAATAACTCAGCCCACCTTAGGGGCCGGGCAGGCAGCCTTGTTTGCTCTGCTCCCAGACCAAGACGCCCCGGATCCCAGGGAGTTCCTTGTGTTACGTTAATTCTAAGTATTCAGAGACCACTTAACAAGTCTGCACCCCAGGCCTTAGTCACATTACTAAAGAATCCTTACAAGGGGGAACCCCCAACCTTTCGGGGCGCTCCTCTCTCTGAGGTTGCCGGCACTTTCTAAGTGTGTGATCTTTTAACTTTAAACTTTCTCTTTCCAACCTTCCAGGGTGCCTCTCCTCGCCGAGGTTGCCTGCTGCACTTTTTCTCTAAGTAACTTAAAATAAAACTTTTACTCAGCTTCACTACTGTGTCTCTGCCCTTCAATTCTTTGTTGCAGCAGGGACAAGAACCGAGGAAAATACACAATGCTCCCCCAACAGAAGGGGAGGGAAATGGGGACTTTATTTCCCAGCTCCCTCAGTACTGAGCCACACACTGATAAAGGCTCCATCAAAGGTGCTCTCATTGTCTGGCCTAACACTGCAGCTCTCTGTTTCAGCAGCTGCTCCCTGTCTTCTTTCTCTGCCTCTTCACGCAGGGCCATCCATTACTGCTAGCCCCAGGGTGCGTCACCATCTGATGTTGTTTTCCCTCAACTCTGCCCACATCTCTGTAAATAGTTACTTCATTAAACTCTCCTCAGTTCCTCTTTAAGGCCCCGTATGTTTCTTAAGTGAACTCATTGATAATACACCGAAGGGTTGAGTGACTTTCCCAAGGTCACGCAAAGAGTAAGTAACAAATCACCTGAGAGTCCTCTAACACTGAGAAAGGTGTAGTCTTTTTAGGCCTTGCCAGGCTGCCCAAACCCCTCCCAGAACCCCATGCCTTGCCCAACCTGCTGGAATCTGTGATCTGTTTGTTGGGATGGGATTGAATTCCCTGGGGCTCCAGTCCCAGACTTGGCCAGTAACTCCAGTAACCAGAGCTGTGTGAGAACAAAAGACCAAGCCATTGGGGCAGCCCCACCCAAACAGAGGTTAGGTCTCAGGTGAGTTACACCGATGAGGGGCTACCTCCTGCATCCCAAGGGCCACTACGCACCTGTAGCCCTGCCTCCCCATGGCCTCAGAACATTGGCCTCCCAGCCCCTGGCTGTCCTCTCCTGCTGCCTCTGCCCACAGGGTTCTCCACTCTTCCCTCCCCGTCCTGAGAGGTGTCCTGGAGCTACGCCTTCTGCCTCCCACCCCCACCCTGGGCCACCACAGATGTGATGTACACAGGGCCCTGGGTGGGGACTTCAGCCTCCCTACTTCCCCCTTCCAGTCCCAGATCTCAAATTCCCGGAGATGGGCTCTAGCCAGGGAGGGTGGGGCAGCTCTGGGGACCATCAGGAGTCACGGCTACCAAGGCAGTGACAGAGCTGTGGCAGGAGCGGAACTTCACCCATCTCGGTGCCTCCAGCTGACTCACATGGGCCATGTCCCAGCAACTGCTCCTCGCACTTGTGATCCTCGGTAATCTCGGGGGACAGAGAAGGATGCAAAGGGCCTGGGTCCTGGCATCTGGGGAGCTGGAAAGCAGGACTCCTGGGTTCTGCACGGGGAGTGTGGTGTCAGAGGAGGAAGGGAAGGGGAACATCAGAAGGAGGGCGTGAGGTGTATGGGAAAGGAGGCCTGGGTGCCATCAAAGATGGAGTAGGCATAAAGCTTCAGGGGAAGGAGTCAGGGAGGGCACGTAGGTCTCCAGTCTCTTCCTCCCTCCCTCCTTCCAGCCATGTGCCCCATCCCAGGAGCCTTCCGGGACTCAGGTGCAGAGGCAGGAAAGAGAGGAGTAGCATGGGTGCTGGCAGGAGGGCTGGAAGGGCAGGGAATTGGGGAAGAGGGGGAAGGGGTGCAAAGCAGGAAAATGGGGGCTGACTAGTGTCTGGGACTAGCAGTCACCAACATCTTCCTCTCTACCCCAACTCTCAGCTCTCAGCCCTAGCCAAGAAGAGCCTGAAGATCTGGGTAAGGAAGAGTGGGTGTTCCTCAAATCTTAAAGGAGGTTAATGCTGGCTGGGCGATGAGGGAGGCGGAAGCGACCAGAAACTCAGAAGTGTCTGGGTCCTCTTTGTTCTTTGATCAGGGAGGCAAACGGAAGCAGGGTGGGGGACAGGCTTTGTCCTCAGTTACCTGGGCCTCTGGCTTGGGGGACAGGGGCGGGCTATGACCTCCACGTACCCCATCGCAGACTGCGGTCGCCCTGAGCCCTCGGACCGCATCACAGGGGGTTCAGATGCGCAGCCTGGCACCTGGCCGTGGCAGGTGAGCCTGCATCACAAGGGTGGGCATGTCTGCGGGGGCTCCCTCATCGCCCCTTCCTGGGTCCTCTCCGCTGCTCACTGTTTCGTGGAGTGAGTACTTGCCCTTGTCCAACCCCTCTCCTTCAAAAGGCCAGGCCACCCCGAAGCTTGAGCCCGCATACTTAAGCCTAACTTGGAGCCCAGCTACCCCGCCCTCCGCCCCACCCTCCCCCGAAGCTAGGTACTCTGCCGCCTGTCCGGGTTTTCAGTGCGGTGAGGCCGTCTGCAGACTCGTCCAGTCACTCCACCAAAGTTCCCAGTAAGAACTTCAATGACCCCAATCAACCACCACCAGATCGCATCCACTCCTCCCGCTTTTAGGAGCCTAATTCAACCTCGACCTCCCCAGCCCCAAATCTGGATCCGGCTCCGCCCTTCCGGGGATCCTGCTTCACCCTGTCTTCTGTCTCTGAACCCCCACCCCCACGAAGGTCTGCCCCCTGCATAGGACCCACCTAACCCCCTCCCACCTCGGCCTTGGCGCAGAAACGGGACGTTGGAGCCCGCGGCCGGGTGGTCGGTACTGCTGGGCGTGCACTCTCAGGAAGGGCCCCTGAACGGCGCGCACACCCGCGCAGTGGCCGCCATCCTGGTGCCGGACAACTACAGCAGAGTGGAACTGGGCGCCGACTTAGCCCTGCTGCGCCTGGCCTCGCCTGCTAGGCTGGGCCCTGCTGTGCAGCCCGTCTGCCTGCCCCGCGCCTCGCACCGCTTCGCTCCGGGCACTGTCTGCTGGGCCACCGGCTGGGGGGACGTCCAGGAGGCGGGTGAGTGAGGGGTGCACTCCTTGGAGGTGTGGTATCGCAGGGTGGAGCCTACCAAGCAGTTCTCAGGGCGGGACCTCGGGGGCGGGTCCTAGAAGCTGGGGGCCTCCGGTGGGCGGGCGCTGGGGCAGGGGCGAGGCCCGGGGCCTGGGCCGGAGGACAGGTTTGTGCCAGGTCACGGCGCAGTGCGTACCCGTTTTCATCCATCCTCCTCTCCAAGGGCTCTCAAGCTGAGACCACTGAATCACCCCCCATTCCCTCCTCACCTTTCCTTCCAGTTCTTTCCGGGATTTAATTTTCCGACTAGGGTTCCCATCCCAGCTCTATTTCAAAGCACTTCACCCAGTCCATTTCCTCCTCCTCTGAAAACTGAGGAAAATAGTGCCAGTTAATGGGGTTGTTGGGAGGATTAAATGGGAAAACCCATGTGAAGTTGATAGCACAGTGTCCAACATAGCAGTAATTAATGCATTTTAGGTATTTTTACCTTAGGTAATCCTTGCACTAAAAAAGCACAGCACCTGGCATATAGTAGACATTCAACAAAGGTCAGTTTATGCCCTCCTTTCCTCGGGACCCTCTTCCTCCCACCCTCCCCTCCCCCCACTCTGCTCTCCACTTCCCCACCCTCGTCTTTTCCCTCCATGGCCTCATTCCTTCAGTCCATCTTTCATTATTCAGCGGACATTTCTTTTTTTTTTTTTTTGGTATCATTAATATACAATTACATGAGCAACAGTGTGGTTACTAGACTCCCCATTATCAAGTCCCCACCACATACCCCATTACAGTAACCACATCAGCGTAGTAAGATGCTATAGAATCACTACTTGTCTTCTCTGTTATACTGCCTTCCCCGTATACCCCCCCCAGCTACATTATGTGTGCTAATCGTAACGGCCCTTTTTCCCTTTATCCCTCCCTTCCCACCCCTCCACCCCCCAGTGCCTTTCCCTTTGGCAACTGGTAGTCCATTCTTGGGTTCTGTGAGTCTGCTGCTGTTTTGTTCCTTCAGTTTTTCCTTTGTTCTTATACTCCACAGATGAGTGAAATCATTTGGTACTTGTCTTTCTCTGCCTGGTTTATTTCTTTTTTTTTTTTTAATATAATTTATTTTATTATCATTAATTTACAATTATGTGCAATATTACGATTATTAAACTAAACCCTTCATCAGGTCCCCCCACCAACCCCATTCAGTCACTGTCCATCAGCATAGTGAGATGCTATAGAATCACTACTATCTTCTCTGAGTTGTACTGCCCTCCCCGTGCCCTTCAACATTACATCTGCCAATCATAATGCCCCTCTTTTTCCCTCTTATTCTCCCTTTCCCGCCCCATTTTCCCCCAGTCCCTTTCCCTTTGCAACTATTAGTCCGCTCTTGCTCCTGTGAGTCTGCTGCTGTTTTGTTCCTCTGGGGTTTTTCTTTTGCTCTTATACTCCACATATGAGTGAAATCATTTGATACTTGTCTTTTTCGGCTTGGCTTATTTCACTGACCATAATACCTTCTAGCCCATCCATGTTGTTGCAGATGGTAGGATTTGTTTTCTTCTTATGACTGAATAATATTCCATTCTGTATATGTACCACATCTTCTATATCCATTCATCTATTGATGGACACTTAGGTTGCTTCCATTTCTTGGCTATTGTAAATAGTGCTGCAATAAACATAGGGGTGCATCTGTCTTTCTCAAATTGGGCTGCTGCATTCTTAGGGTAAATTCCTAGAAGTGGGATTCCTGGGTCAAATGGTATTTCTATTTTGAGTTTTTTGAGGAACCTCCATACTGCTTTCCACAATGGTTGAACTAATTTGCTTTCCCACCAGCAGTGTAGGAGGGTTCCCTTTTCTCCACATCCTCGCCAACATTTGTTGTTGTTTGTGTTTTGGATGTGGCCATCCTCACTGGTGTGAGGTGATATCTCATTGTGGTTTTAATCTGCATTTCTCTGATGATTAGCGATGTGGAGCATCTTTTCATGTGCCTGTTGGCCATCTGAATCTCTTCTTTAGAGAAGTGTCTATTCATGTCCTCTGCCCATTTCTTAATTGGATTATTTGCTTTCTGTTTGTTAAGGTGCATGAGTTCTATATATATTTTGGATGTCACCCCTTTATCAGATACGTTTTTTTTATGAATATATTCTCCCATACCGTAGGATGTCTTTTTGTTCTACTGATGTTGTCCTTTGCTGTACAATAGCTTTTCAGCTTGATATAGTCCCACTTGTTCATTTTTGCTTTTGTTTCCCTTGCCCGGGGAGATATGTTCATGAAGAAGTCGGTCATGTTTATGTCCAAGAGATTTTTGCCTATGTTTTTTTCTAAGAGTTTTATGGTTTCATGACTTACATTCAGGTCTTTGATCTACCTTGAGTTTACCTTTGTGTATGGGTTAGACAGTAGTCCAGTTTCATTCTCTTACATGTAGCTGTCCAGTTTTTCCAACACCAGCTGCTGAAGAGGCTGTCATCTCCCCATTGTATATCCAAGGCACTTTTATCAAATATTAATTGACAGTATATGTTTGGGTTAATGTTTGGATTTTCTATTCTGTTCCATTGGTCTGTGGGTCTGTTTTTGTGCCAATACCAAATTGTCTTGATTTCTGTGGCTTTGTAGTAGAGCTTGAAGTCGGGGAGTGTAATTCCCCCTGTTTCATTCCTCCTTCTCAGGATAGCTTTGGCTATTCGGGGTCTTTTGTGGTTCCATATGAATTTTAGAATTATTTGTTGAGTTCATTGAAGAAACCTGTTGATAGTTTGATAGGGATTGCATTGAATCAGTAGATTGCTTTAGTTAGTATAGCCATTTTGACAATATTTATTCTTCCTAGCCAGGAGCATGGGATGCATTTCCATTTGTTAGTGTCCTCTTTAATTTCTCTTAGGAGTGTCTTGTAGTTCTCAGAGTACAGGTCTTTCACTTCCTTCGTTAGGTTTATTCCTAGGTATTTTATTCTTTTGATGCAATTGTGAATGGAATTGTTTTTCTGATTTTTCTTTCTGTTAGTTCATCATTAGTGTATAGGAAAACATCAGATTTCTGTGTGTTATTTTGGTATCCTGCAACTTTGCTGAATTCAGATATTAGTTCTAGTAGTTTTGGAATGGAGTCTTTAGGGTTTTTTATGTACAGTATCATGTCATCTGCAAATAGTGACAATTTGACTTCTTCTTTACCAATCTGGATGCCTTGTATGTCTTTGTTTTGTCTGATTGCTGTGGCTAGGACCTCCAGTACTATGTTGAATAACAGTGGAGAGAGTGGGCATCTCTGTCTTGTCCCCGATCTTAGACGAAAAGCTTTCAGCGTCTCACCGTTAAGTATGATGTTAGCTGTGGGTTTGTCATATATAGCCTTTATGATGTTGAGATACTTGCCATCTATACCCATTTTGTGGAGAGTTTTAATCAGGAATGGATGCTGAATTTTGTTAAATGCTTTTTCAGCATCTATGGAGATGATCATGTGGTTTTTGTTCTTCTTTTTGTTGATGTGGTGGATGATGTTGATGGATTTTCGAATGTTGTACCATCCTTGCATCCCTGGGAAGAATCCCACTTGATCATGGTGTATGATCCTCTTGATGTATTTTTGAATTCGGTTTGCTAATATTTTGTTGAGTATTTTTGCATCTGCGTTCATCAGGGATATTGGTCTGTAATTTTCTTTTTTGGTGAGGTCTTTGTCAGGTTTTGGTATTAGAGTGATGCTGGCTTCATAGAATGAGTTTGGAAGTATTCCCTCCTCTTCTATTTTTTGGAAAACTTTAAGGAGAATCGGTGTTATTTCTTCTCTATATGTCTGGTAGAATTCAGAGGTGAATCCATCAGGCCCGGGGGTTTTGTTCTTGGGTAGTTTTTTGATTACCAATTCAATATCATTGCTGGTGATTGGTCTCTTTAGTTTTTCTGTTTCTTGCTTGGTCAGTCTTGGAAGGTTGTATTTTTCTAAGAAGTTGTCCATTTCTTCTATGTTTTCCAGCTTGTTAGCATATAGATTCTCATAATATTCTCTTATGATTCTTTGTATTTCTGTGGGGTCCGTCGTGATTTTTCCTTTCTCATTTCTGATTGTGTTTATGTGTGTAGATTCTCTTTTTCTCTTAATGAGTCTGGCTAGGGGTTTATCTATTTTGTTTATTTTTCAAAGAACCAGCTCTTGGTTTTATTGATTTTTTCTATTGTTTTATTCTTCTCAATTTTATTTATTTCTTCTCTAATCTTTATTATGTCCCTCCTTCTGGTGACTTTGGGCCTCATTTGTTCTTCTTTTTCCAATTTCAGTAATTGTGTCTTTAGACTATTCATTTGGGAATGTTCTTCCTTCTTTAAATAGGCCTGGATTGCCATATACTTTCCTCTTAGAACGGCCTTTGCTGCGTCCCACAGAAGTTGTGGCTTTGTGTTGTTGTTGTCATTAGTCTCCATATATTCTTTGATTTCTGTTTTGATTTGGTCGTTAACGCATTGATTAATTAGGAGAGTGTTGTTAAGTCTCCATGTATTTGTGAGCCTTTTTGATTTCTTTCTAAAATTTATTTCTAGTTTTATACCTTGGTGATCTGAGAAGTTGGTTGGTAGGATTTCAATATTTTTGAAATTACTGAGGTTCTTTTTGTGGCCTAGTATGTGGTCTATTCTGGAAAATGTTCCATGTGCACTTGAGAAGAATGTGTATCCTGTTGCTTTTGGGTGTAGAGTTCTGTAGATGTCTGTTAGGTCCATCTGTTCTAGTGTGTTGTTCAGTGCCTCTGTGTCTTTACTTATTTTCTGTCTGGTTGATTTGTCCTCTGGAGTGAGTGGTGTGTTGAAGTCCCCTAAGATGAATGCCTTGCTGTCTATTTCCTCTTTTAATTCTGTTAGTATTTGTCTCACATATGCTCGTGTGTCTGTGTTGGGTGCATATATATTTATAATGGTTATATCTTCTTGTTGGACTGACCCCTTTATCATTATGTAATGTCCTTCTTTATCTTTTGCTTCTTTCTTCGTTTTGAAGTCTATTTTGTCTGATACAAGTACTGCAACACCTGCTTTTTTCTCTTTGTTGTTTGCATGAAATATCTTTTTCCATCCCTTCACTTTTAGTCTGTGTATATCTTTGGATTTGAGGTGGGGTTCTTGTAGGCAGCATATAGATGGGTCTTGCTTTTTTATCCATTCTGTTACTCTGTGTCTTTTGATTGGTGCATTCAGTCCATTTACATTTAGGGTGATTATTGATAGGTATGTACTTATTGCCATTGCTGGCTTTAGATTCGTGGTTACCAAGGGTTCAAGGGTTGCTTCTTTACTATCTAACAATCTAACTTAACTTTCTTGTTAAGTTATTGTAAACACAGTCTGATGTTTCTTTATTTCTCTCCCTTCTTATTCCTCCTCCTCCATTCTTTCTATAATAGGTGTTTTATTCTTTGCCTTTAGTTAGTATTTGGATGGTCTGCTTTCTTTGCTATGATTTTATTTTCTCTGGTGACATCTTTTTAGCCTTAGGTGTGCTTCCATCTAGAGCAGTCCATTTAAGATATCCTGTAGTGGTGGTTTATGAGAGGCAAACTCTCTCAACTTTTGTTTATCTGGAAATTGTTTAATCCCTCCATCATATTTAAATGATAATCGTGCTGGATACAATATTCTTGGTTCGAGGCCCTTCTGTTTCATAATTTTAAATATATCATGCCATTCTCTTCTGGCCTGTAAGGTTTCTGTTGAGAAGTCTGATGATAGTCTGATGGGTTTTCCTTTGTAGGTGATCTTTTTTCTCTCTCTAGCTGCCTTTAATACCCTGTCTTTATCTTTGTTCTTTGCCATCTTAATTATTATGTGTCTTGGTGTTGTCTTCCTTGGGTCCCTTGTGTTGGGAGATCTATGAGCTTCGGTGGACTGCGAGACTTCTTCCTTCCCCTGTGAGGGAAAGTTTTCAGTAATTATTTCTTCAAAGACACTTTCTATCCCTTTTTCTCTCTCTTCTTCCTCTGGTACTCCTATAATGCGAATATTGTTCCGTTTGGATTGGTCACACAGTTCTCTTAATAATTCTTTCATTCCTAGACATCCTTTTATCTCTCTCTACCTCAGCTGCTCTGTACTCCTGTTCTCTGTTTTCTATTCCATTAACAGTCTCTTGCATCTCATCCATTCTACTCTTAAGCCCGTCGATCCCTTGTCTGATTTCTGCATTGTCTTTCCTCAGTTCCCTCACTTCCTCCCTCAGCTCTTGCACATTTCTCTGTAGGTCCATCAGCATGGTTATGACTTTTATTCTGAATTCTTTTTCAGGAAGTCTGTGCATTTCCATCCCTTCAGGCTCCCTCTCTGGGGTTGTCTGGTTGATTTTGGTCTGAACCATATTCCTCTGTCTTTTCATGGCTACAGAATTGGTCACTGATAGTTGCCACATATGTCAGCTGGGCTCTTTAAGACTTTAAAAAGAGAATAAAAAAAAAGAGAAAGAAAAGAAAGAAGGAAAGAAAGAAAAAAAGAAAAAGAGAGAGAAAAGAAAAAAAAACAAAACAAAAAACAAATCAACAAAAAAACAAAAAAATACGCCCCCCGGACGTAGATTCTGTGGGAATGCTGTAGGTGGCGGTATTGCCCCACTATTCCACAGCTGTGGCTGCGCCGCTCCGCAGGGCCCTTTATCGCTCTGGCAGGGGTGGGAACAAATAGGAGGCTGTTGATCTCAGTGAGAAGTGGAAGTATGGCTACGCTTTCTCAGTCGCCAGCTAAGGCGTCTGAAACTCCCCAGGACTCTCAGCCTGCTGGGCTGAGTGTGCTGGGGTGATCTGGCTCCTCCGCTGGGCTCCTGTCTCTTTAAGACTGCTGAAGAAAGCGTGCGCTTTTTTATTTTCCTTCCCGGGAGCCGGCTGTAAGCACCCTGGTGCGTTCCCCGCTCAGATCCTGCCCCTCTGTCTCTCCAATCTCCGCTGCACTGTGCAATGTGGGTCAGCGCTCCCCGCGCAGATCACCGGGGCTGGCTACTTGGCGGTGTGTACTTCCACTCCCTCCCGGCTCTGAATCCCTCCTCCCGCTGGTGCGCTGGGGTGGGGGAGTGCTCGGGTCCTGCCGGTTCGCGGGTCCGTATCTTACCCGCCTCTTGGGTGCCGAGTCCTCTCGGGTGTAGCTGCACGCTGTGCGCTTTCCTGTGTATTCTCGTCTGTCTTTTAGAAATAGATGTATTTGCTGTGTTTTCGTAGATAAATATAGTGTTGGGAGGAGATTTCTGCCGCCCTGCTCGCACCGCCATCTTCCCGGAAGTCCTGATTTGTACCTTTTTAAACTGAGTTGTACCTTCTGTTCTTTTATAATCCAAAATGATGTTGGTCTTCAGTTCTTAACTTTAATTTTTTTATTTAATTTTATTTTTATTGGACTGTAGTTCATAATACACTATTATATGGATTCAGATGTACAACATAGTGACTCAATAATTATATACATTACTAAATGCTCACCACAGTAAGTGTCGTTACCCCATTACCATACCAAGATATTGTAATATTATGGGATGTATTCTGTATGTTGTACTTCCATTCTTATGACTAATTTATACTTTGAATTTTGTACCTCTATTCCCTTCACCGCTTTTACCCATCCCACCGCTCCCCTCCCTATGGTAGCCAACAGTCTGTTGTCAGTATTTATGAGTCTGTTTCTTTTTTTGTTTGTTTTTATTTTAGGTCATATGGTATTTGTCTTTCCCTATCTGACATATTTCACTTTAAGCATGGAAACAACACTTTTTTTCCATAATGATGTGTATTGCTTCAGTGTCTCAATAGACAATATAGCATAACAAAAATAAAAGATCCCTTATGCTAAGGAATATATAAAATTTTGAACTTTAAAAATTGATTAAATTAATGGATTTGTTATACCTTAAATAAAATCTCATTGTTAAAAACCTTTTCAAACTGTTGTTCTTAGTAATACCTCCTAAAAACTACCCTGATATAATTGGTCATTTTGAAATAATCAAAACAGAGGTATAACAAAAATTTCAGTTAACTATAAATTTGATTAATTTATTAAGGGGCATTAATTTAAAAGGATTCTTATGGTTCATTTCAGAAGTGAAGAGGCATCTGAGAATATGACCTATGCTGAAAGGATTACAGTACTCAAAAATCTGATTCAAAGGATGAATTTCTAGGAAAAGATTATGAATTCCTGAAGGCATGTTCTGCTTATAGTCTATAATATTTACACTTCTTTGAAACACATTGCTAAGCCTTTCTACAAATATTTTTCACTTAGGTTATTAAGAACTTTTTCAAGAAACTATCAAAGAGAAGAACTATTTTATAAATTTGTTATAATAAATTTGTTGAAATTTATATATTTCATCATCTTAGGTGTCTTAACTAGTCAGGTACCATTTTATTTAGTCATTAACTATTTTTCTTTCTTACATTATAATGCTTCAAAAATGAGAGTACTGTGTAAGTAAGAGGAAGGAGACATAATTGACCTGAGTTACTACTGACTACACTAAAATGATTCCCAATTTGTGACTCATGAAAATTAGTGAGAACTGACATTTAAGAGATTCATAAAGTTAACAATGGACATATTTTAACAATCAGAAAAACTGCCATTATAGAATCATACAAAACATCATGTTTAATAATTTCTGTTTGTGAAAGAAAATTTGAGCACTAAAAATTTATAGTTATTTTCTAGTCCATATAATATTCTCCAGAAAAAATTACTTCTGGAAAAATTTCATATACTGATACTATAGAACCCTATAAATACTTAGTTTATAATTTTAGGCTTGTTTTGACTAAAATTACCTGTTGTACATGGTAAAGCTAATAATAACCATATTGAACTGAGATTTTGAGTATCTTAAAATGGTTCTGTATAAATAGGATAACTCAACAACATAAAATCGATAACAGAGCAGAATAGTAGAAACCCTTGTACTTGAAATACTTAAAATGAGACTGAATAAAGTACAGCACTCTTCTATAGTCCGATAAGGTTATATTTTATGTCATTTTAAGGATCTCTTCCTTTACTTTCTACAAGTAGTCCTGTACATGGGAAATATAGTACCATGTCTTATCTTTGTCTGAACATGTAGGGCTGCTGTATGATACAGTAGAAACACTAACACTATAGAGTCAGACCAGAATTGATTCCCAACTCTACTACTACCTTATTGTGAAGTTAAGGCAAATTAACCTGCTTAAACTTCAGTTTTCTCATCTGCTAAATTAGCTAGTGTCTACTTCCCCAAAGTGGTGGTTCTAATAATCTAGATAATAAAAATAGCCAACAATAATAATTAGCACATATACAACACTTACCACGTGTCAGGAGCTGTTTTAAGGATATGTTAATTCATTTAACCTTCAAAACAACATGAGGCAGGTACTATCATTACATCTATTTTAAAGATGGGGAAACTGAGACAGAGATCAATGAATTGAATTGTCCAAGGTTAACCAAGCTAATAAGTGACAATGCATGTAAAGGGATCTAACATATTGGTTGGTACCTTTGTAGATACTCAGTAAATGTTCATTTTTTCTTTAGCTTTGTCTTCCTCATTTAATTATTAACACTAATTAGATATAACAGCCCCCAAAATTTCTGTTACTAACCATTGTACTTCTGGTATATATTGTTGGCTACTAACATACCTGGTGGATATGTCTAAAAAATAAAGATGTAAGTCAGCATTTCCCCGCTACTACTTTAAGGCTTGGAGAAAAAAATGATAATAAGAATTTCTGTAGTCTGTTGGATATGGGGAATGTGGATTAGGAGCACAGTTGTATTAAGTACCTCCTGATATGCTGCCTGAACTTACTATTTATTTTGTTGTAGGTCACTAATTCCTCTGTATTTTAAAATTTTTCGAATATGACTCAGAACAGCTCAGATATAGTCAGGGTGGCTTTTAGTAATAGTCCACTTTATTTCTAGAGTTTGTAGTTATTTTGCATTATCTATTGAAAGCAGTGTATGTCTCAGAGAATAAGCACACTTATGACCTACCATTTGCTAAAAACAATTAAAAAGTATTTATTGAGTACCTTGAGCTTTATTTTATGCTCCTAAAATAGTCACCTAACAAATCAAGACAGTATCAGAAATATTCAGCCAATTCAGACCAAAAGATTTCTTTAAAGGAAAAGATTAAGAAGGTTCTGAGTAATCACTGAAATTTTTATACATGTAGAATTTAAGCTAAAAATGGAGAGAAATAGGATTCAGATTTAGAACAGAATAGGACATAAATGGGAGTTAGAAAGAAGGAGAAATGTAGGCTACAGGGAAAAGATAAAATTGTTAAAATCTTTCTGGATAGAGCAGAGGATTCACTTTACATAGAAATATGGATAAGCTAGGCCTGTGTTATTTTAATCCCTCTCTGAACAGCTAGAATAGTACCATCTACAGAGATGAAAAACAGCAACTGTTATTATTCAGAGATTGCTTAGAAGCCAGAATTCAGTCTACTATCAACCATGTAAAATCATGCCATCAGGCTTTATAAATATAGACGCTTTTGAGAATTGGCATTTATTCAAAAGCACATCAACACATTCCCCAGTAGGATCAATGTCATCCTCTTAAAAAAATTCTCAAGCCCTGTTTTTTGTTTTGTTTTTAAGTCCTGATTTCATCTGCAAACCTAGTGGCTATCTACACCATTATTTGTGTATAAAATTTAAACTGCTGTGAAGCACCAGGTTCTAATTTGTTGATCTGTTGTGTGAAATTCTTTTCAGTCAATACTTAACTTATAATCAAGACAATCAAGGAATGTTTTCTTATCATAGAATTTGTCAGTGCTGTCTTAAGTTAGCTTAGTATTTTATGTAAAATTACAAACTATATAATAATAAAGAAATCACAGTATCTCGGACTTTGAGGAGAATTCAAAGGCCATTCTGTTTCTTCTCCAAAGAAGAAATACAAATGGCCTTAAGTATATTTCTTAATTGCATGCTTACTCTGTGCCAGAATACATGCTCAGCTTTCGGTGGGGTTCCCATGTGAAGAAGAGAGATCATATCAATAAACATTACAAATAAGTATAAATATACTAACTATGGTAAATTCTATGTCTAATTAGAGCTCTTACTGAAAAGGTAGTTTACTTGTATAATCTTTATGAGGCAACATCACATTCCATTAATTGTTAAGAGTACAGACTGCTTGGGTTTGTCTTTTGAATCCTAGATCCACTTATTAGTGTGTGCTCTTACACTTACCTAACACCCAATACCTCAGTTATCTTATGTGTGAAAGAGAGCGAGCAAGAGTACTTAACTCACAAGGTAGTTATATTATGTGAGTTAATCGAAGTAATACATCACTAAAATACTAAAAACAATATTTTCTGTTTAAATATTTGCTGTTATTACCTATAATATAAAGAGCTTTAGCTTAAAAAATAAGTAGACAATGGCTGAATAAATACTTAAAGAACTTAGGGGAAAAAAAACAAGCAGGACAGGACCTAAAGTATACAATAGTATAGTTGTGGGAAAGGAAAAAGAAATGGAGATAGCATGTTAAATATTTTTACCTTGAAATTATGAGTGATACAGTCTTGAAATCACCTTTCAGTTCATCCTTACAAGCCTACTGTCATAAAATGAAAATATGTTAGCACACCAGAATACTTTAGTTTTGCAAAATATGTGCTATGACATTGACAACATAGTATCATTTAACTATTTTACAAATACAAAATGCTAAAAGCATATTTATCTATATATAGTTTTGGGAATGAAGATTTCAGGATATTCCTTTCTTCATTATTGTCTGAAATCAAGAATATAAATTAATCTAATACTAGTTCTCCACCTATAAAATGGACTTAAGGTAATAAAAGAGAGATCCAAGATCAAAGGCAACAATGCAGAAGAAGCAGTTGATTGTGCTGCAAAGACCAATTGATAAAAGAGGACATAAAGTATACTCCTCTGTGAAGACTGAAGATAGCATTATAACGATGTATGTCATTGGGATAACTTAAGTGTTTTCCCACTGCAGCTTCTTCACCCCTTTCTGTAAGTTTGATTGCAGCATATGATATAATATCCTTGTATGTAATAATCCTTAGGGTGAAACTTTATGTAAAGAAGAGATAGGTCAGTTTTTATTAGGAGATGATTACTGAATAGGGTTTTGTAAATTTTTTAAATACTTTTCTGCAAAATATAGGCATTTGAACCAATGAGAAAGTAACTGTTAAGTTTTGAATATTGTATAAACACAGTATAATGTGTCCTTACTGTGATTCACAACTACATTTTATAGGAGTCCCCCATTATAATGAGTTTACTTTAGTAACACCCCATTGATGAGGTTTAAAAAAGATTCATTTAATGCCAATTTCCCACTATTGTTAAGTGCAGGATATTTAGAAATTTGGTTAATTATGTGATACTCTGATATGAGTTCTATTTGTGGACCTATTTATTTTCCTTTCTCATTTCCTCCTTTTCTGACATTTCCAAGACTTACCTATACTGTACCTAGTGCCTTAAGATAGGCTGCTCTGTAGGGTGGACAGATGTATGAATATCACCATCAGTATTAAATAACATTTAGAGATTTGAGAGGGCTGTTTTTATGTAATATTGAAAGCAAGTCCTAGGATAAATGTACCTTGACTTGGACAACACTAACAACATTATTAACAATAATGCTTTATCTTATTTTGCTCAAACTTCAGTTATTACTCTTTCCTTTCTAAATATAAAATACTTTTGGATGGGGGTCAGTAAACTTGTTCTTGAGAGATACGGATAGTAAATATTTTAGGCTTTGTGGGCTATATATAGTCTCTGTCATAACTACTCAATTTTGTCAGCCCTGTGGCACAAAAGGTGCCATAAAATGATATATATGAATGGGCCTTGCTGTGCCTCAATAAAACTTTATTTATGGATACTGTAATTGAATTTCATATAATTTATACATGTCATTAAATATTATTATTTTGATTCTCTTTCAATCACTTAAGAATGTAAAGTTCACTCTTAGATTGTAGGCAAAAGAAAAAAACAGGCAGCAGGCAGGATTTGTCCCATTGGCTGGGGCTTGCCAACCTCTATTTTAGAATATTCCTATTCTACAATGTACTAGCATCTGTTCTGTTAATCAAAAGCACATAGTATGTGAGCTTTCAGAAAAATGCTCTAAGAATTTAAGACCGAGAAAGGAGATGCCCCACAAAGAAATTAACTCTTCATAGACTGAAATATGTCCTGAGTGCCTACTGTATATATGCCAGGCTCTGTTCAAGATATTGGGGATACAACAATGAACAAAGAAATCAAAAGTCCCTGCCTTTGTGAATTTACATTTTAGTGGGGTGACAAAGTACATAAGTGAACAAGTAAATGTATAGTACCAAAAATGGTGATAAGAACTATGGATAAAAATAAATTGGGGAACGTGGATAGGTAGTGCAGGAGGGACAGAGGATTGTAATTTTAAATAAGGCCATCAAGAAAGGCTTCATTGATAAGGTGACATCTGAGCAAAAACCTAAAGGAGGAGAGGGAGGAAGCCATGACTCCTTAATACAATGGAGAGTTTTGAGCAGAGCTGTTACATGATCTGATTTATATTTTAACAGGAAGATCATTTAGGAAGCTATTGAAATAATCCAAGTGAAAAATGATAGCCACTTAGACCAGTGATAGAGGTGGAGGTAGTGAGAATTATTGTTATATTTTTAATGTAGTGGTACCAGATGGAATAAGAGAATGAGAGAAGTCAAGTATAAGACCCAGGATTTTGACTTGGGCAATTGGAAGGATGGAGCTACCATTTCCTGAAGTGGAGAAGACTGGAAGGGTTATATTTGAGAAGGAAGACTGCCTTTAGATATCCAAGTAGAGATGTTAAGTTGGCGGTTAGTTATATGCATCTGGAGTTCAGAGGAGAAGTCTGAGCTAAAGATATTATCTTTTAGAGTCATCTACATCTTAATGGAATTAAAATACATGACAATTGATGAGATCATCAAAGTATTTACTAGTATTACTATTTTTTTATTTATTAATAATACTGCCCCTGCTTCCTTTCCCATCCTCTTGCAAAGAGGTAGATAGTTACTAGTAACCTATCCCCTCTGCTCAGTCACAAAGAGTGGAAGGGATTCCACTGAATCAGAAACCTGACCTACACAGGAAGTACTGTTAGCTGGCCATCCTCAAATTTTGTCATGGTGTAAACATGGGAGTGAATGTGAATTTTCCCAAGTACCTCCTTGCTGGAAACTGTTTGCACTGGAGGTAAGTGTGAAAGGGGAGGTTGTGGGAAATGATGGGGTGAGGGCTTCCTAAACCTTTCCCAAGCCTCAGAAATGGCTTGATTCTGAGGAACGGAGAAGGTTCAGGCTGGTTCTTATTGCCCTGAACCAGTTCATACAGCCCTAAATTGACTTGCTTTCCTCAAACTGGGAGTCAGAAATCCCTTTTCTCTTCTGTTTTTCTGCTGCAGAAATTCCCAACACTCCCATTTTGTGGGCTCCAGAAAGGGGTAAGCGAAGACTTCAATCCCAGCCAATCATTTCCAGATTAATAATTTTTAGTGTTTTGGTTTCTTTATCATCATAAAAAATGCTTGGACCCATTTTTCCCATCTGTTTAATTTCCTTGTGGACTGTTATGTATCTATGTTCTAGGGTCATTCTGTATCCCTGGGCAATAGAGTTCAGATCCATCTGCTTTTTCCATTTGTGTGCTATTCTCTTGTGGATTTTCATTTGCAGTTTATCAATGACTGTTTCCTAGGTGGAAGATACCCCAATTCAGGAGACTTCTACACTCCCAATATCATCTTCTCCTGAATGGTGTTTGTTCCCCTGCTGACAGCTTTTCACTATCCTACCCAACTGCTTTTACTGATATGTCATTGCTTCTCTGCTGTCCTGTCTTCCTGCTCTGAGTGCCTTTGATTTTGTCTCTACTTTTTGCCCCACTTTATTCATCTCCTGAACTATTTGCATTCTTCACTCACTGGTGCTTTGTCCATCAACAAATGGTCTAGAACTGCCATAAACATCTGATATTTTAGCATTTTAGACTTCCCAGTATTATCTATCCACCCTCCTACCATTCTTCTATACCATGGCCTTCCAATTGCTATGCAACCCACCTGCCTGATCTTGCCCTACCCAATCTATGCCTGTAATATTATAAATAGGTTCACATTGTTTAACACTTCTGCTACCTATCTACCCTTTCCTTGTGCCACTAAGTTGGACTACTGACTGAGTTTGCTTGAATACTGTCTCTTCTACCTATTTTCCACATATGGCTGCCCCATTAATTACCTTGAGACATTGCATTCATCTGTGTACTCAGCCTTGAAGCTTGCTGATTGTCCCATATTGGCTCCTTTATACTTCTCTGTATCTGACAAATCACTGGCACTGTTCCTCTGTTGTCTTGTAACCCTGATCAGATTTGATTTCCAAGAAAAGTGTTGCCTAAATATTGTCCAAACATACCTTAGAAATAGGAAAATGCTTCACTATTTAATATTCCAGTCCAGTTTACTCCTAAACTGACTTTGAAACTCACTACCACCCATCCTTTGTGCTTTTTTAAATATAATTCCACATTCTTCCCTTTATTTAGAAATAGGTTTTTTTTTCTAAACCATTTATCATCTTTGCTTCCATTGCCTTTTCACATCATATATTATGTACTTTTGCTCCTTGTGTATGGGATCTTTCAATAACTTTCCATATACTAAATTTATTTCCTAATTCATTTTCCCTGATTTTTCCAGAGCTTCATGAGAACAAAGTAGCTTTTTACTCTGCTCCATTTTTTTCCTATGAGAATATAATTTCTCAGCCACCCCATAATTTATGTAATATCAGTTCTTTAGAGGTTATTTTGATGTATTTATCTTTCCCTTCTTTTAGATTATCTTTCTTTTATGTGGGTAAACTTTTCAAATTGACATTTTCCCATTATTTCCTAAGTACTTGGCATCAGAAAAGAACTTGGAATACAAAATTACTTGCACTATAAAGATTGTTCTCTTATTCACTTACGTTCAAATGAAAGACAAGATCAAACAAGAAGTGAAGAAGAATTTTGGTGAAATGTGCAAACAATTTCAAGAGTCTAAGGAGATTTAAAGTAGGGTCTGTACAAGTGCATGCAAGTGTTTGTGTGTGTAGATTTTGAAGTATTCTATATATATAGCCACAACATAATTGTACTGAAAGTGTGGAAAACTCTGAGTATCCATATTAATTTTATTTTATGCTAAAGATGAAAGGGAAAGGAAAAAGGTAGAAAGAGTAATAAATTTAAGGAATTAAGAAAAAAGTATGGGCAGGGATTTTTTTCCCCCTTTAGTAATAGAGATAAAATTAGTGTGACAAAAAATGCTGCTGTAGGAAAGTCAAGAAAATTATTTTGGTAACTTTTTTTTATTTTGATTAAAATACACATAACATCAAATTTTCCATTTAACCATTTTTAAGTGTATAATTCCGGGGCACTAATACATTTACAGTTCTGTGCAACCATCACCACTGTCTGTTTCCAGAACTTTTTCATCATCCCAAACAAAAACTCTGTACCCATTAAACAATAACCCATTCCACCCTTACCCATTCCGTGGTAGCCTTTATTTTATTTTCTATCTCTGAATTTCCCTGTTCTAGATGCCTCCTATAAGTGGCCTCATACAATTTTTGTCCTTCTATTTTAACTTATTTCACTTAACAAAATGTTTTCAAAGTTCATCCGTGCCATAGCATATATCAGAATCTCATTCCTTTTTAGGACAAATATTCCATTGTACACATATTGCACACATAATTAACACAAAAGACAGATAAGTCCAACATAGTATTTTAGGAGCAGAGTAAATTATAAACTTTTAGAAAGGCTGCATGCAGAAGGCCAAATGAGATTTAGAAGATCCTATGTTCTAAGAATGAGAGGTAGGATGAAGTTGAAATAACAGATGTTGGATATTTGAAGGACAGTAAGAATTATTCTGAAGAAGGTTGAATTAAAAAAATATACCAACTTTAGGACAGAAGGTTGGATGTATTTGAAATGAGATAATACAGACTTTTAAAGAAGAGACATAGACATTTAAAAGACAGGTCATAAATGAAGATAATGGGACTGAGAACCAGCAATGGGAATAGGAATTCATTTCAATTCAGTGGTCCTCAATCCTGGATACCTATCCTTCTGCTTACAGAGATTTTTTTTTCTAAAAAGATTCCTGGGCCCAACTCCCAAAACTCTGATTCAGCAGGGTGGGGATATGATTTAGGTAATGAGTGCATGCATGTATGTGTTGTTTTACTTCACTGGTAAAAACACAATTTGAGTTAAATTGAGCTCTGTATCATAGTGTCCTAGACCTGATAAGAGTTACAAAAGTTGAAAAGAATTTGTCCTTGTCTTCAAGGAGTTTAAATCTGGAGTTAAATATGCAATAATAATGGGTTTAGTAAAGAAGACTAAATCCATTAGGTCATAATGTTTTCAATTGTTAACTCAACATTTTTTTTTGGTGATTTTACGTACTGCATCTAGCTTTTCTCAGCTAAAGTTTCCCATCTAAACCATCAAAAGCACATCTCAATTCTCTCAAGGGTGGTACATATACTAGTACTATTTTATATTCATAGGAGAGAAACTAATTCTTATATCCAATAATTCTCTCAGAACCTATTTAAAAATGCTTGCTCTATGACATGAGGTCTTTTAGGTGTTATGTGCCACAAAGATAAGGCTTTGTTCTCAAGGAGCTTACATTCCAAGAGAGGGAAAAGACACTTAACAACAACAAAATGCATTTCTAATATCATCTACAAAATTTTGTTATTTTCTTCTAATTCTTCAGGGGAAATGTTCAGTCAAAGAGATTATACATAAGGAAGTCCTTTCACCTCTTCTCAGCATCACTGACTCAGGAACAACAATATCTTCTATATTAATTTCTCACAGCTGAATGATCCTGCTAATAGTTTAAATGCCAGTAAGAATCTCTTTAATTTTAAAACCTAGCAGATTCAGTGTTAGACTAGTGATTTCATTGACAGCTGTTAATAAACAACATTAACTAAAACCGAAGTTATTAGTTTAATAGTGGAAGAGTAGAGAATGGCTAGAGATAGGTAACTAATGTTCAGGAGGTTGTTCTTGTATATAATTAAAAGCACGAGGGATTTCCCTTCTTGAGGTAGAACCATATACTAATATGGAAAATGTTTAGGAATTTAATTTATTCTCAGTGTCAACTAAAGCTCACGTGAATTCTTAGTGTCAGAAGTTTCAGCCATATTAGTTTTTATTTTGTATTTGATTAATTAGTCATTTGAATTAGGAATTTATTTGTCCTCCCTATATTGATGCATACTTTCAAACTTGAGAGCAGTTAGCTTCATTCCTATTGCTCACTACTTCATACTGATTCTGTTAAAGAGATCTCTTTAAAGTGCTGCACTTAAGTTTCCATAGCCTACTTTTCTTCCCATGTCCTACTGAAATTATTTATTTGAACAGCACAGCTAAGGGAAAATCGAAGTTCTTATGTCAGGAAAGAAGCACTAAAATAGAAATTACATCCAAATTTAACTTGTTTTCTTAACAGCAAATACCTTTAAAAGATTTTGCTTTACTTTTATTCTAAAAAACATTTTTAATGCAAAAATAGAATAGGTAGGTACTTTAAAGTGTAAGATCTGGGGTGAAAGAAAATATAATACTAACATTTTATGAAATTTGTTTTATTAATAATAAATATAATTTTACTTCTTGTAATTTCTGAATCCTATTTTTAAGGAAAACTACATGAAAAGAGTTGTATAATGTGTTTATTTTTTGTGAAAGTAAACCTTTCAGACAGTATTTCTACCACTCTTATTTGGCTTCACATCCTTTTTATATTTAATAACAAGAAAATCTTCTAAATTTCTTTGCAGTCAGGAGATTCTTTGTAGGCAACTACTCCTAACAAACAAGTTGTCCTCTAATTTTTCTTTTTCTTTTTTTTCCTTCCTCTCCTGAAGAACAATAGAACATATTCAGGACCTTGCTAAGGAAGATGTAGCTTCCTTACATGAACATTTTATAGAAGTAATTTCACTCCTTTGGTTTTGAACATAGACAGTGACATGCAGGCACTAATAACCAGTTTCTTTATTACCTAATCTCTTTTTCTCCCCTTTGCCTTCTTACCATCAAATGTTTCAGTGTCACAGGCAAAAACTAATACATTACTCCTGTGGCACAAGTGGAGCAAGAGATACTTGGATGTTTATAAAATACAGACCACTCCCAAATTTTTTGTATTTATCTCTGAATGCTTTCTAGATTTCTTAAAATATTTAGTACTTAGAAGAAATAGAAATTATTTTCTATTTATATAAGCAGTTTAAAAGTATCTCAAATATTCAGGAATCAGTATTTCATTGCTTTGTTCATAGCCATATTATAATGGTATATGTGTATTTACTCTGCAATCAAGGGTAATATAAATATTTAAGCAAATACTCTGAAAGAAAATACATCTTATAAGTTAAATTATTTTCTCATCCCCAACTCAATGCCTTCTGGTCAGAATTGAGATTGATCTTGTGAGGGATAAAACTCAAAGCCTTTTTGGATATCCTGCTTTTCATGATGGTTAGTTACTAAAAAATAAAACTTAAGACAATCTGCAGAAAACTCCTGTTTTATTAACAAGAAAATCTGCCTTTAAATTTCCATACTTCCAGTAAGTGTTAGAATATTAGGATCACAACATTTTGCATATAATAGGAATTCAGTAAGTGTACACAGTGGTACCTTTTTATTGTGATGTAGTATTAGAGATGAGATTTTAATAGACAGTATGTGATCATTTAGAAGAAAGAAAAGATGAAGAATTTTTTTACTGTTTATTCTTGCCTTTTACCAGTAGCTTAAAAAAAAAAAAAACAACTCCTATTTTTTTCTGAATATATTTCTGATTGTATGGCTTTGCCAAGAAAGAATCTGGGAAATACAGAAAAGCAAAGTGAAGAATATAAAAACCACCAATAAACTAGATACATAATTATTAGCTAGGACTAATTGATTTATTTGCACAATTGGGAACCATCATAGCTTGAGTTTCATAATATCATGTCAATTATTATAACCATTAAAATCTATTGTGTACTTACAGTAACCAGCATTGTGATGAGCACTTTATGTAATATTTAATTTTCACAAGAAAACCACACAATAAGTACCACTTTACAGATAAGAAGATTAGATTTAAAAAGAATAAATCGTGAAATAACCTAGATCACAGCTAGTAGAAGATAATAGAACTAGAATTTGAATTAGGTAGTTTTGACTCTAGAGCCCTTGCTTTTAAATGCTCTTCTTTTCATATAAATTAAGAACTAATAATGAGATTGAACACTTTTTGTATTTTCCAATTTTGTTTCTCTTTCATACACTGTTTCTTTTTTTTTAGCTCAGTAGCCTGTTCTTTAGTTTTCTTTTAGCTCAGTAGCCTGTTCTTAAAGACTGATGCTAATTACAAAGAGAAGTTTAAGGAATTGCTTGTCAGGAAATGATTTTGGCAGAATCAGATTTATGTTTTAACTTTATCATTTTGACACTTAAATATAAACCATTTCATTTACTATTTTCTCATTAACATAATAGTACTCAATTATTTCATTACCCTCTTAAAACAGGTCAAGCTCAAAACATCCTAGCTCAAAAGCATGTGGTTAGAAAAATACAAAATGTTACTTTCTAACAAGCTAGTTATGCCTTTTGTGAGTTTTTTGCATAGCTGATTCACAATAGTTTAATTTCTATTTACTTAGGGAACGTTCATGTTAAATATTTTATGGATAGAAAATTATTGAATTTTAATTTTAGAATTAGTGGAACATTCATATATATAAACCTTGGAAATAATTTATAATTAGGACATTGAATATATATAGCTAACATTAGCAGTCATTTAAAAAAATTCCCAATACCCAATCCCACTTATGCAATTATTTTGTTTAGAAAACTCATTTTTTCATAGAAATTCTGAAGGAAACAATATTCTAGCATGCAATTAATGTGAATTACAGTTGATTATGTAGACATTTAAAGCATTTTATAAACTTATCTGACAGAGCTAAACTTTCGCTTCAATGTTCAAAAAACCTATTTTGTTTTAGTTGCCCCTAACATGCAAATTATTTCATGACCAAAGTTTTTTGGTAACTGAATTGTTTTAACACTTGGCTTGTATTTTTCCACAGAAAAATACTTATTTATGTAAGTGATTCTCAACCAGGGGCATTTGTGGTCCCCAGGGTTCATTTGACAATACCTGGTGACTTTTTGGTTGTCAAAACTGGAAGGGTGCTACTGACATCGGGTGAGTAGTGAGTGACTAGGGGTACTGCTAAATATCCTGTAAGGCACCAGACAGCCCCTAAATCAAAATGAGGGTCCCAAAATGTTAACAGTGCAGAAATTGAGAAACCATTTACACAGTATTTATTGAGTACTCACTAACTGCCAGGCACCGTGCTGAGGACACATGGATAGAATGTTATGATCTTAACACTCAGGGAAGTTACATTATGGTTGGAAAATGGAAAGAATTGGATAAATAAAATATAACATGATCATCAATATAGTAGTGATATGTATGTGATATTAGGAGCAAGATAAAGTTCGTCTGAAGGACTTAGGGGAATTTTTTAAGTAGTGATGCTGGAACTGCTTTTGTTGTTCTTGTTCTTATTGTTTACCTTTTACTTAAATGTACAAAAGTGTACAAATAGTATAGTTGCAGCTTCATAGATTTTCAAAAAAATAATATATCTGTGTAACTAGCATCCAGATCAATACCCCCACAATATTATCAGTATCCCAGATTGTGCCCCATCTTGTACCCCTTTCAGTAGCAGCTAAACCTTCGATAACCACTCTTCTGACTTTTAGCATCATAGATTATTTTTTTAATTAAATTTTATATAAATGAAATTATATACAATGAATCTTATGTCTAGATTCTTTTGCTCACTATTGTTCTCATTACCATACAGTAGTCCATAGTATGAATATGTCAATATTAATCTACTGTAAATAATGTATTTATTCTACTGTAAAGGCACAATAGCTGAAATTATAAGATTGACCAAATAGGTCCGTCTGGCTGCAGAATGGGTTTGAGACAAAAATGACAAGAGAGAGCCTGGAGAGGTAGTTATAGGGCCAAATGATGTAGGCTCTTTGTATTAGATAAAAGGCATTTGGATTTTTTCTAGTAAAAAATTAAGATTTTTTTGAATGATGTTGAACAGCAATGAATTTAACGACGTTTTCATTTTAGAAAAAACTCTTTGACAACAGATGAGACAGTGGGTTGAATGGAAATAAACTTAGCTATGCCAACAGTCAAGAGGTTATTTAAAATTCAAACAAAAGACACTGAACACTAAGGTGCAAGTGAGGGTAGAAACGGATAGGTGACTCTCAGAATAAAATTCATACCACTTTTTGACTAACAGGGTTTGGAGATTGTAGAGGGCTGTTTCCTGAGCCAACCTTCAAAAGCCTTCAGTATATTACTAAAGTATAAAATATGTGCAATGAAGAAAAATAATACAATTCAATGTTAGTAATAAAATTGAATTTTAAAAATGTCCAAATTTATCTTTACACTTCAAACTTGTAGAAAAACGTATATCATAGTCTAAAATGGAAGTCATTATGACAATCTGTAGGGAAATTGGTAACTGTCTATACTAAAGTCATTAGCATTGTCCCCTTGTTTTCATTTTAATTTAAAATTTATGGCTTTCTTTTTGTTTCAGAATTTCACTATTTTTAATTTTCACTAAATTTATACATTTAGTCACGAACAAGGTAGTTTTCAGCTCAAGAAGAAAAAATGAGAGAGAGAAGATGGGTTTCTGTACACACTAAAAACGGAAAGTTAAAAGAGAGAGAAGGTTTGAGAGTTGACAGGGGTTAAAATATTGCATCTTTAGGATAGGAAAGAAATTATCTGTAGTAGAATGAAGAGTTCCCAGTTGTAATCTCTAAGTGGGAAGATTACTGTTGTAATTTTGTTTTTGCATACATCCCTAAAGAGAATAAAGACAGTGAGTCAGAGTGTTCCCTATAGTTACCAGGCAATAGCATCACTTCAAAGATGTATTGATTGCTATCTAAGACATGGTTAAGTTAGACAGCTAATTACTCTAGTTGTCTCTTTGTGACTTAGAGAATGAATACAATTAACTTTTGATAACACATCACTGCCTATCACTGTTTTTGAAGATGAAAACCTCTAAGTCATAAACTCTTTGTTTATAGTTGTAAACCCTATTATTCAACTAGAAAACCCAAAAGAATCAATTGATAAAGCATTAGAATCAAGAATATTTCAGTATGATGGCTGAATACAGAGTATTTTATTTCATAAAAATCTGTATACTACCCTGAAACTTTGGTAGCCACAAATCTAATACCTGCAATGGCAATAAGTACATACCTATCGATAATCACCCTAAATATAAATGGTCTGAATACACCAATCAAAAGATGTACAGTCACTGAATGGATAAAAAAACAAGATACTCACTTCAAACCCAAAGACATACACAGAAAAAAAGTGAAGGAATGGAAAAAGATATTCAATGCAATTAATAGGGAGAAAAAAGCAGGAGTTGCAGTACTTGTATCAGACAAAATAGACTTCAAAACAAAGAAAGTCACAAGAGACAAAGAAGAACATTACATAATGATAAAGGGGTCAGTCCAACAAGAGGATATAACTATAAATATCTATGCACCCAACACAGGATCACCTACATATGGGAAACAAATACTAAGAGAATTAAAGGGGGAAAGAGAATGCAATGCATTCATTTTAGGAGACTTCAACACACCACTCACTCCAAAGGACAGATCAACCAGACAGAAAATCAGTAAAGAGACAGAGGCACTGCACAACATATTAGAACAGGTGGACCTAATGGACATCTACAGAACACTCCATCCAAAAGCAGCAATTACATATTCTTCTCAAGTAAACATGGAATATTTTCAAGAATAAATCATATACTAGCCCACAAAAAGAACCTTAGTAAATTCAAAAAGATTGAAATTGTACCAACCAGCTTCTCAGATCACAAAAGTGTGAAACTTGAACTAAATTACACAAAGAAAATGAAAAAGTCCACAAACCCATGGAGGCTTACTAACATGCTCCTAAATAATCAATGGATCAATGCACAAATAAAAACAGAGATCAAGCAGTATATGGAGACAAATGACAACAAACAATAATTCAACACTGCAAAATCTGTGGGACGCAGTGAAGGCCATGCTAAGAGGGAAATATACTGCAGTACAGGCTTACCTCAGGAAAGAAGAACAACCCCAAATGAACAGTCTAAACTCACAATTAATGAAAGCAGAAAAGGAAGAACAAATGAGGCCCAAAGTCACTAGAAGAAGGGACATAATAAATATTAAAGCATAAATAAATAAAATTGAGAAGAATAAAACAATAGAAAGAATCAATGAAAGCAGGAGCTGGTTCTTCAAGAAAATAAACAAATAGAAAAAATCCCTAGCCAGACTTATCAAGAAAAATAGAGAGTATACACACATAAAAAGAATCAGAAATGAGAAAGAGAATCACTATGGACACCACAGAAATACAAAGAATTATGAGAGAATACTATGAATAATTATATGCTAACAAACTGGATAACCTAGAAGAAATGGACAACTTTCTAGAAAAATACAACCTTCCAAAGCCGACCCAGGAAGAAACAGAAAATGTGCATAGACCAATTACCAGCAAAGAAATTGATTTGGTAATCAAAAAACTACCTAAGAACCAACTCCTGGACCAGATGGTTTCACTGCTGAATTTTATCAACAATTTAGTGAAGACCTAATACCCATCCTCATTAAAGTTTTCCAAAAAGTAGAAGAGGGAATACTCCCAAACTCATACTACAAAACCAACATCACTCTAATACCAAAACCAGGCAAAGACACCACAAAAAAAGAAAATTATAGACCAATATCCCTAATGAATATAGATACAAAAATACTTAACAAAATATTAGCAAACCGAATTCAAAAATACATCAAAAAGATCATCCATTATGATCAAGTGGGATTCATCCCAGGGATGCAAGGATGGTACAACATTAGAAAATCCATCAACCTCATCCACTACATCAGCAAAAAGAAGGACAAAAACCACATGATCATCTCCCTAGATGCTGAAAAAGCATTTGACAAAATTCAACATCCATTCATGATAAAAACTCTCAACAAAATGGGTAAAGAGGGCAAGTACCTCAACATAATAAAGACCATATATGACAAAGCCACAACCATCGTTATACTTAACAGCAAGAAGCTGAAAGCTTTTCCTTTAAGATCAGGAACAAGATAAGGATGCCCACGCTCCCCACTTTTATTCAACATAGTTCTGGAGGTCCTAGCCATGGCAATCAGACAACACAAAGAAATAAAAGGCATCCAGATTGGTAAGGAAGAACTCAAACTATCCCTGTTTGCAGATGACATGATATTGTACATAAAAAACCCTAAAGAATCCACTCCAAAACTACTAGATCAAATATCTGAATTCAGCAAAGTTGTGGGATACAAAATTAATACACAGAAATCTGTTGCATTTCTATACACTAATGGTGAACTAGAAAAAAGAGAAATCAGGAAAACAATTCCATTCACAGTTGCATCAAAAAGAATAAAATACCTAGGAAGAAACCTAACCAAGGAAGTGAAAGACTTATACTCTGAAAACTACAAGACACTCATGAGAGAAATTAAAGAAGATACCTATAAATGGAAACACATCCCGTGCTCATGGATAGGAAGAATTAATATTGTCAAAATGGCCATCCTGCCTAAAGCAATCTCCAGATTCAGTGCAATCCCTATCAAAATACCAGCAGCATTCTTCAACGAACTAGAGCAAATAGTTCTAAAATTCATATGGAACCACAAAAAACCCTGAGTAGCCAAAGCAATCCTGAGAAGGAAAGATAAAGTGGGGGAATTACACTCCCTGACTTCAAGCTCTACTACAAAGCCACAGTAATCAAGACAATTTGGTACTGGCACAAGCACAGATGCATAGACCAATGGAACAAAATAGAGAGCCCAGATATAAACCCAAGCATTATATGGTCAATTAATATACGATAAAGGAGCCATGGATATACAATGGGGAAATGACAGCCTCTTCAACAGCTGCTGTTGGTAAAACTGTACAGCTACATGTAAGAGAATGAAACTGGATTATTGTCTAACCCCATACACAAAAGTAAACTCAAAATATATCAAAGACCTGAATGTAAGTCATGAAACCATAAAACTCTTAGAAAAAACATAGGCAAAAATCACTTGGACATAAATATGAGCAACTTTTTCATGAACATATCTCTGGGCAAGGGACACCAAAGCAATAATAAGTGGGACTATATCAAACTAAAAAGCTTCTGTACAGCAAAGCACACCATTAATAGAACAAAAAGACATCCTACGGTATGGGAGAATATATTCATAATGACATATCTGATAAGGGATTGACATCCAAATTATATAAAGAGTTCACACACCTCAACAAACAAAAAGCATATAGCCAATTAAAAAATGGACAGAGGAGCTGAACAGACACTTCCCCAAAGAAGAAATCCAGATGGCCAACAGGCGCATGAAAAGATGCTCCACATTGCTAATCATCAGAGAAGTGCAAATTAAAACTACAGTGAGATATCACCTCACACCAGTTACGATGGCTGCCACCAAAAGACAAACAACAACAAATGTTGGTGAGGATGTGGAGAAAGGGGAACCCTCCTACACTGCTGGTGGGAATGTAAATTAGTTCAACCATTGTGGAAAGCAGTATGGAGGTTCCTCAAAAAACTAAAAGTAGAAATACCATTTGACCCAGGAATTCCACTCCTAGGAATTTATCCTAAGAATGCAGCAGCCCAGTTTGAAAAGATATATGCACCCCTATGTCTATCACAGCACTATTTACAATAGCCAAGATATGGAATCAACCTAAGTGTCCATCAGTACATGAATGGATAAAGAAGATGTGGTATATATACACAATGGGATATTATTCCACTATAAGAAGAAAACATATCCAACCATTTACAACAGCATGAATAGAGCTAGAGGGTATTATGCTCAGTGAAATAAGCCAGGCGGAGAAAGACAAGTATCAAATGATTTCACTCATCTTTGGAGTATAAGAACAAAGAAAAAACTGAAGGAACAAAACAGCAGAGACTCACAGAACCCAAGAATGGACTAACAGTTACCAAAGGGAAAGGGACTGGGGAGGATGGGTGGGAAGGGAGGCATAAGGGGGAAAAAGGGCTATTACAGTTAGCACACATAATGTAGTGTGCCTTGGGAGGCCGGATACGGGGAAGGCAGTATAACACAGAGAAGACAAGTAGTGATTGTATAGCATCCTACTATGCTGGTGGACAGTGACTGTAATGGAGTATGTGGTGGGGACTTGAACATAGGGGGAGTTTAGTAACCATATTGTTGCTCATGTAATTTTACATTAATAATAACAAAATTTTAAAAATTTCTCTGCCAAAAAAAAAAATCTATATGCTAATATTACTTAAATTAGAAACAACCCGTTAGAAAATGTAATGGAAAAATATCTCATTTGCAATAGCAGAAGAAAGGAAACTTCATAATACCGAAGAATATACTTAAGAAATTTGCCAGGCCAGAATAAAGAAAACTTTATTAACAGATATAAAATATAGCTTGAATGATTAGGAAGTCATTCTGTATTCTTATATTCAGTTATTATCTGTGAAATTGTGCATTTTTTACTTAAATCTGTTGATAAATGTGATATAATTCCCAATGGGTTTTGGGAGGACTATACCAAGTTGATTTCTAACTGTTATTTTAATAGAACAAATTAGGCAAATAGATAGTGAACAAGGTATTTTTTTGAGAGCCTTACTCAATCTGATGTAAAAACATAAGGCATAATGATTAAAATATTTGGTATATTACAGGATAATAAACTCAGGGATAAATGCAACCAAATGATATTTTGTTAATATACCTATGTGTAAAATTGGAATTTAACATATTGTTAGTGTGATATTTCAAAGCACTCGAGGAAAGAAGGAACATTAAATAAATATGTTGAGAAAATTGGCTATCCACTTTAGTGAAGAAGATTGATAATGCAACATGAAATTAAACTACAGACAATATTTAAACATTAGAAACTGTAAGTTTATGATTTTAAAATTAAGAGGTTATTTTTATGACCTCTAGGTAAGAGGAACTTCTGTAGGTGAGACAAGAAACCTAGAAAATATAGTAAAAATAGTGATAGAATCCCCTTTATAAGCACTTAAAGTGTCTTAATGGAAACATTAACTACACAAAAATTGTTACAAATGTCAAAATTGAATATTAGTATTTGTAAAAAGCTGATGAAGGTTTAATATTTTCAGTATATAAAATTTTCTAATAATTCAGTAGCAAGAACACCTCCACTTAAAATAGAATGCAAAGTATATATATAGACAGTTTGTAAGGGGAAAGAAGCAAGTTGCTTTTAAATACATACTCAGTATAACTTAAGAAACATAAATTTAAAAAATGCTCTATTGCTTTGTACAGATCAAATACCAATTTAAAACTGAGATTGCCTAGATTGGCAAAGATTGGGTAAAAAGATCTTTGTTTGGAGTATAAATTGGTACTTTCTGTAGGCAGTCCGCAATATATCAAAAATTTAAATGATGATGTAAAAGTCATCCATTTTAGAGGGTAATAAAGCAGTTGACAAATAGTGTATGCTGAAATAATTGTTGATTTGGCATTTTGAAAAACCTTCCCACTGTAGAAAAATTTGACCCAGTAAAAGGACATACCCTGTTAGACATACCCTGTAAAAATACGTACACTGCCAGGCTTTAGATTCATTCCCCCCAAAAAATTTGAGGTAAAGTTCAGAGCAGCATGGAGCAATAGCCAGAACTGTAGTAAGCCAGGACTTGGTAAAGGGAGGAGATACCCTAAGGGATGCTTACAGTAGTACTGCTGATGAGACACTTAGCCTTGGAAAAGCAGCAAAGCATAAATTTCACCCTGGGATTCCCAGAGACCATGAGACCCTTGTCGGAGGCTAAAGTGGAACCAGTCAAAGGTGCCCTCTGGCTACAGATAGAAGCAGAAATGAACTTTCTCCACAGGAAGCTTTCCCCAGTTTAGGTTAGCCATACTACAACAGGTTATGATGAAGTAATGAATGAACTACCAAAACTCACCAAGCACAAGTTGTCAGCAAAACCATTAATCAATAGATGAACTGAAAAAGATGATACCTGCTAGAACTGTCAAATATAAAATACACGACAGCTAAGAATTAGGTGACCCATTATTATTGTCCATAGTAGGGAATTTTTGTGTAAGACAAGTGCTAAAAAACATACAGGATGCAGGTACAACAGAAGTATATAAATTGTCCTTGGCAAGCCAAGATGTATGGTTAACCTATGATGAAATGTCCAAAAAAAAACAAAGGCACACTCAAAGATAAAGACATAACAAGAGACTATCATTTGTGAATGAGCAGACTGGGGAGAAAATGGGAGTCTTAGAAATGAGAAATAAAAGTTAAAATTTTAAAAATATTTGAACAGATTAAAACAGATTAGACTAGCAGAAGAGAGAATTAGCATACTGAGAGATAAATGTGAGGAAATTACCTCATTTTGTAATAATTATATAGAGAGATGATGTAATGAAATTATGAGAGAGGCATATGGTTTGGAGAATGAAATGAGAAGGTCCAAAATATATTACATCAAAGAAGAGAGTGGAGGAAAGGCAACAATTAAAGAAATAATAGCAATAAATTTTACAGAACTGCTGAAAAACATGAATCCACAGGTCCTGGAGATATAATGTGTCTCAAGAAGGATAAATAAAATAAACTGATGCCTGAACAAAGTAAAAACTTAAGAATCAGAATAAGAGAGAAGGTCTTAAAAGTGTCCAGAGATAAAAGAAAAATCATTTATATAGGAATGACATCAGGTCTTTAAACAATATTGGTATAAAACAGACAAGAGAATAATATTTTCAAAGTATTGAAGAAGTTATGTATTATCTTATACAAATTTTATTTTTGTGTAATGTGTCAAAACTGAGTTAGACATCTAAGTATTGTATTAATTTTTCTTCCTAATATACTCAATATTATCAATTTTTCAACTGCTACCTCTCCTCTCACGTTGATGTTTGGTGGAGCAATTTTTAAAAATCTTCCATCACATAATAAAGACAGTACATTTTCAATATAAAAATATATTAAAACTTTTGCTTCTCCCACATAATTTTGCCTCTCGCTTATAATAATTTTACTGTTCCACTTAAATTAAAAACCTTTCAAAAATCTTAAGAACAATCCATAGAATGATCTTAATGTGGTAGGATTGAAAACTCACTCATTTTTGAGTGTCATGTCACAGTTATCAGTAGTTAAACCAAAAGCAGTGTACTTTTATCTAAGGATTTATGCTCAAAATATATCATATTAGACTCAAAACATTATAGTATCTCATATTGCTCTGAGGTAGGACCTAAATAATTCTGAGGTTACTTTGAATTACGATAAGAAGCCATATCACTTTTCCCTTGTTTTATAAACTTTACTGCTTTTAACAGACTGTTTTAAATTTCTATTAATTACTATTTATTTAGTTTCCTGACCTACCTCTCTCAATGACACAAGAAAAACTCATTTCATTCCATTTTTATAAATAACTTTAAGAGTAGACCTACCTTTGCCCTGATTCACTTACCAGCTCTATTATGATATGCTGGAAATGAATATTTTTTCATAATTTCATTCTTTTTTTCTGATTAGTTCCAAGGTTAAACAACAACTGTTTCTCTTTGATGTCTTCTTGCCATTGCTGCTGACAATCAGTCACAGGTCAGGAAGATTAATGAAAATATTCCTTACATAAATATATCATTTTGGAATATAAAAAGCTTTTTTGAAAAATAAATTTGCAAAAGCTGTGGTATATGATAAATTATTCACAGGAAATTACAAAGTCTGATAGCTTCTGGCCAATTTGCATTAAGGAAAAAAAGAAGAAAAAAATTCTCTTGGAACGGAGGACATGACAGAATCAACTGTTGCCACTCTCTACATCCCCACCTATTTCTTTTTTTTTTTTTTTAGGTTTTTTTTTCATGTTGCATTCTTTCTTTTTCCTTTTGGTATCATTAACATACAACCACATGAGCAACATTGTGTCTACCAGAATCCCTCCATTATCAAGTCCCCACCACATACCCCATAACACTCACTGCCCATCAGTGTAGTAGGATGCTAACAGAGTCACTACTTGTCTTCTCTGTGTTATACTGCCTTCCCCGTGCCCCCCTCTACGTTATGTGTGCTAATCACAATGCCCCACATTCTCCTTCTCCCTCCCTTCCCACCCATTTTCCCCAGTCCCTTTCCCTTTGGTAACTTTTAGTCTGTTCTTGGATTCTGTGAGTCTGCTGCTGTTTTGTTTGTTCAGTTTTTCTTTTTCTGTTATTATACTCCACATATGAGTGAAATCATTTGATAGTTGGCTTTTTTGGCTTCGCTTATTTCACTGAGCATAATACCCTCTAGCTCCATCCATGTTATTGCAAATGGTAGGATTTGTTTTCTTCTTATGGCTGAATAATATTCCATTGTGTATATATACAACATCTTTATCCATTCGTATACTGATGGACACTTAGGTTGCTTCCATTTCTTGGCTATGGTAAATAGTGCTGCGATAAACACAGGGGTGCATCTGTCTTTTTCAAATTTGGCTGCTGCATTCTTAGGGTAAATTCCTAGGAGTGGAATGCCTGGGTCAAATGGTATTTCTATTTTGAGTTTTTTGAGGAACCTCCCACTGCTTTCCACAATGATTGACCTAGTTTACATTCCCACCAGCAGTGTAGGAGGGTTTCCCGTTCTCCACATTCTCGCCAACATTTTTTGTTGTTTGTCTTCTACATGGTGGCCATCCTTACTGGTGTTAGGTGATATCTCACAGTGGTTTTAATCTGCATTTCTCTGATGATTAGCGATGTGAAGCATCTTTTCATGTGCCTGCTGGCCATCTGAATTTCTTCTTTGGAGAAGTGTCTATTCTTGTCCTCTGCCCATTTCTCAATTGGACTATTTGCTTTTTGTTTGTTGAGGTGCAGGAGTTCTTTATATATTTTGGATCTCAACCCCTTATCGGATACGTCATTTATGAATATATTCTCCCATACTATAGGATGTCTTTTTGTTCTACTGATGGTGTCTTTTGCTGTACAGAAGCTTTTCAGCTTGATATAGTCCCACTTGTTCATTTTTGCTTTTGTTTCCCTTGCCCAGGGAGATATGTTCATGAAGAAGTCGGTCATGTTTATGTCCAAGAGATTTTTGCCTATATTTTTCTCTAAGAGTTTTATGGTTTCATGACTTACATTCAGGTCTTTGATCCACCTTGAGTTTACCTTTGTTTATGGGGTTAGACAGTAGTCCAGTTTCATTCTCTTACATGTAGCTGTCCAGTTTTGCCAACACCAGCTGCTGAAGAGGCTGTCATCTCCCCATTGTATATCCAAGGCACTTTTATCAAATATTAATTGACTGTATATGTTTGGGTCAATGTTTGGATTTTCTATTCTGTTCCACTGGTCTGTGGGTCTGTTTTTGTGCCAATACCAAACTGTCTTGATTTCTGTGGCTTTGTAGTAGAGCTTGAAGTCAGGGAGCGTAATTCCGCCTGTTTTATTCCTCCTTATCAGGATTGCTATGGCTATTCGGGGTCTTTTGTGGTTCCATATGAATTCTAGAATTATTTGTTCCAGTTCACTGAAGAAAGCTATTGGTATTTTGATAGGGATTGCATTGTATCTGTAGATTGCTTTAGGTAGTATAGGCATTTTGACAATATTTATTCTACCTAGCTAAGAGCATGGGATGAATTTCCATTTGTTAGTGTGCTCTTTAATTTCCCTTAGGAGTGTCTTGTAGTTTTCAGGGTACAGGTCTATCACTTCCTTCGTTAGGTTTATTCCTAGGTATTTTATTCTTTTTGATGCAATTGTGAATGGAATTGTTTTTCAGATTTCTCTTTCTGTTAGTTCATCGTTAGTGTATAGGAAAGCAACAGATTTCTGTGTGTTAATTTTGTATCCTGCACCTTTGCTGAATTCAGATATTAGTTCTAGTAGTTTTGGAGTGGAGTCTTTAGGGTTTTTTATGTACAATATCATGTCATCTGCAAATAGTGACAATTTGACTTCTTGTTTACCAGTCTGGATGCCTTGTATTTCTTTGTTTTGTCTGGTTGCCGTGGCTAGGACCTCCAGTACTATGTTGAATAACAGTGGAGAGAGTGGGCATCCCTGTCTTGTTCCCGATCTTAGATGAAAAGCTTTCAGCTTCTCGCTGTTAAATATGATGTTAGCTGTGGGTTTGTCATATATGGCCTTTATGATGTTGAGGTACTTGCCCTCTTTACCATTTTGTTGAGAGTTTTAATCATGAATGGATGCTGAATTTTGTCAAATGGTTTTTCAGCATCTATGGAGATGATCATGTGGTTCTTGTTCTTCTTTTTGTTGATGTAGTGGAAAATGTTGATGGATTTTCGAATGTTGTACCATCCTTGCATCCCTGGGATGAATCCCACTTGATCATGGTGTATGATCCTCTTGATGTATTTTTGAATTCGGTTTGCTAATATTTTGTTGAGTATTTTTGCATCTACGTTCATCAGGGATATTGGTCTGTAATTTTCTTTTTTGGTGAGGTCTTTGCCCGGTTTCGGTATTAGAGTGATCCTGGCTTTATAGAATGAGTTTGGAAGTATTCCCACCTTTTCTATTTTTTGGAAAACTTTAAAGAGAATGGGTATTATTTCTTCTCTATATGTCTGGTAGAAATCAGAGGTGAATCCATCTGGTGCAGGGATTTTGTTTTTGGGTAGTTTTTTGATTACCAATTCAATTTCATTGCTGGTGATTGGTCTGTTTAGTTTTTCTGTTTCTTGTTTGGTTAGTCTTGGAAGGTTGTATTTTTCTAAGAAGTTGTCCATTTCTTCTATATTTTCCAGCTTGTTATCATATAGATTCTGATAATATTCCCTTATAATTCTTTGTATTTCTGTGGGGTCTATCGTTATATTTCCTTTCTCATTTCTGATTCTTTTTATGTGTATAGATTCTCTTTTTCTTTTAATGAGTCTTCCTAGGGGTTTATCTATTTTGTTTATTTTTTCAAAGAACCAGCTCTTGGTTTCACTGATTTTTTTCTATTGTTTTATTCTTCTCTATTTTATTTATTTCTTTTCTGATCTTTTTATGTCCCTCCTTCTGGTGACTTTGGTCCTCATTTGTTCTTTTTCAAATTTCAGTAATTATGTCTTTAGACTATTCATTTGGGAATGTTCCTCCTCCTTTAAATTGGCCTGGACTGCCATATACTTCCTCGTAGACCTGCCTTTGCTGCGTCCCACCGAAGTTGTGGCTTTGTGTTGTTGTTGTCATTAGTCTCCATGTATTCTTTGATTTCAGTTTTGATTTGGTCGTTAATCCATTGATTAATTAGGAGAATGTTGTTAAGTCTCCATGTATTTGTGAGCCTTTTTGTTTTCTTTCTAAAATTTATCTCTAGTTTTATACCTTTGTGATCTGAGAAGTTGGTTGGTAGGATTTCAATATTTTTGAATTTACTGAGGTTCTTTTTCTAGCCTAGTATGTGGTCTATTCTGGAAAATGTTCCATGAGCACTTGAGAAGAATGTGTATCCTGCTGCTTTTGGGTGTAGAGTTCTGTAGGTATCTGTTAGGTCCATCTGTTCCAGTGTGTTCTTTAGTGCCTCTGTGTCTTTACTTATTTTCTTTCTGGTTGATCTATCCTTTGGAGTGAGTGGTGTGTTGAAGTCTCCTAAAATGAATTCATTGCTCTCTATTTCCTCTTTTAATTCTGTTAGTATTTGTTTCACATATGCTGGTGCTCCTGTCTTGCGTGCATATATATTTTTATTGGTTATATGCTCTTGTTAGACTGACCCCTTTATCATTATGTAATGTCCTTCTTTATCTCTTGCTACTTTCTTCGTTTTGAAGTCTAATTTGTGTAATACAAGTACACAACACCAGCTTTTTTCTCTTTGTTGTTTGCATGAAATATCTTTTTCCATCCCTTCACTTTTGTCTGTTTATCTTTGGGTTTGAGGTGAGTCTCTTGTAAGCAGCATATAGTTGGGTCTTGCTTTTTTATCCATTCTGTTACTGTGTGTCTTTTGATTGGTGCATTCAGTCCATTTTTATTTAGGCTGATTATTGATAGATATGTACTTATTGCCATTGCAGGCTTTAGATTCGTGGTTATCAAAGGTTTTAGGGTTGCTTCTTTACTATCTAACAATCTAATTTAACTTTCTTGTTAAGTTATTGTTAACACAGTCTGATGTTTCTCTCCCTTCTTATTCTTCCTCCTCCATTCTTTATGTACTAGTTGTTTCATTCTTTGCCTTTAGTTAGTATTTGGGTGGTCTGCTTTCTTTGCTATGATTTTATTTTCTCTGGTGACATCTTTTTAGCCTTAGGAGTGCTTCCCTCTAGAGCAGTCCGTTTAAGATATCCTGTAGAGGTGGTTTATGGGAGGCAATTTCTCCCAGCTTTCGCTTGTCTGGAAATTGTTTAACCCCTCTGTCATATTTAAATGATAATTGTGCTGGATACAATATTCTTGGTTTGAGGCCTTCTGTTTCATTTTGTTAAATATATCATGCCATTCTCTTCTGGCCTGTAAGGTTTCTGTTGAGAAGTCTGTGATAGTCTGATGGGTTTTCCTTTGTAGGTGATCTTTTTTCCCTCTCTAGCTGCCTTTAATACTCTGTCCTTATCTTTGATCTTTGCCAGTTTAATTATTATATGTCTTGGTGCTGTCTTCCTTAGGTCCCTTGTTTTGGGAGATCTGTGGGCTTCTGTGGACTGCGAGACTATTTCCTTCCCCAGCATGGGAAGTTTTCAGCAATTATTTCTTCAAAGACACTTTCTATCCCTTTTTCTCTCTGTTCTTTCTCTGGTACTCCTGTAATGCGAATATGGTTCTGTTTGGATTGGTCACACTGTTCTCTTAATATTCTTTCATTCCTAGAGATCCTTTTATCTCTGTCTGCCTCAGGTTTTCTGTATTCGTGTTCTCTGATTTGTATTCCATTAGCCATCTCTTGCATCTCATCCATTCTGCTGCTGAGCCTGTCAATCGCTTGTCTCATTTCTGCATTTTCTTCCCTCTCTTCCTCCCTCAGCTCTTGCACATTTCTCTGTAGATGCATCAGTATGGTTATGACTTTTATTCTGAATTCTTTTTTAGAAATATTGTGCATTTCCATCCCTTTAGACTCCCTCTCTGGTTTCTGTGTGTGGATAAGCTTTGTTTTTAGCATATTCCTCTGTCTTTTCATGGCGATAGAAGTGGTCACTGGTAGGTGCCGCATATGTCAGCTGGGCTCTTTAAGACTTAAAAAAAAAGAAAGAGAAAGAAAAGAAAGGAAGAAAAGAAAGAAAAAAGAAATGACAAAAAGCTCCTAAACAAAAAAAAACAAACGAAAAAAAAGAGATGCACACCAGGAGTAGATTCTGTGAGGATGCTGTAGGTCGCGCTATTGCTCCACTATTTCGCAGCTGTGGCCGCGCCACTCTGCAGGGCCCTTTGTGGCTGTGGCCAGGGCGGTAACGAATGGGAGGCTGCTGATCTCTCTGGGAAGTCTATGTATGGATACTTTTCCCCAGTCGCCTGCCAAAGGGTCCGAAATTCCCCAGGTCTTCCAGCCCGCTGGCCTGAGTGTGCTGAGACAATCCTGTTCCTCCATTGGGCCCTATCAGTTTAAGACCGCTAAAAAAAGCGCTCCCTTTTCTTTTGTCCTGGGGAGCTGGCTGCAATGACCTGGTGCGTTCCCCGGCTCAGATCCTGCACCCTCTGTCTCTCCAATCTCCATTAAACCGCATGATGTGTGTCAGTGCTCCCGGTGCAGATCACCAGTGCTGGTTATTTTGTGGGCCTGTACTTCCACTCCCTCCCCGCTCTGAATCCTCTCCTCCCACCAGTGCGCTGGGGTGGGAGAGTGTTCGGTTCCGACGGGACGCAGCTCCGTATCTTACCCGCCTGGTGGCGTTCTGAGTCATCTGAGTTGTAGATGCAGGCTGTGTGCCATCCTGTATCTCTGGTCTCTCTTTTAGGAATAGTTGTATTTGTTGTGTTTTCATAAATATATATGGTTTTTGGAGGAGATTTCCGCCGCCCTGCTCATACCGCCATCTTCCTGGAACTCCATCCCCACCTATTTCTTTGTTTTTTGTCCTTTCCCTAGAGGCAAACTTAGGTATAGAAGAAGTTTGCCCTCTGTATTACAGTGTTTAACAATATGACAGTTTCCATCTGTCCCACTTAATGTTCCTACTTTTAGCACCTTCTGCTCTTAGATGCTTATTTTTTATGTGAAGAGAGAGCCTGAGTTAACACCGTGCATAATTTCTCAATATAAAATAATATTGCCTAGTTACCACATCCTTCAGGTTTGTTTTATAATCCTAAATTTTTTATATTCTTTGTTGGTTGATTCTTGTGAATTTGGTTTGGCTCTTGCATATCTGAGCCACTCTTAGGGGTGCAATTTCTAGAGCATATCACTGAGCTATCATAAATATAAAGGTATCATTGAAAGAAGAAATGTTACAAATGAACAGGCCTCATGAGTATGTGTGTATGTTTGTGTGTGTTGGGTGTATGTGTTAGGATGGATAATCATTTCTACTGATTCTGACTAGGTGATGGAATTTTTTTAGTGCCGGTAGATTCAACCATCTTCCTCCACTCTATTCCCACCAGTTGCCCAGTAAAGTCAACTATTCAGTTGCCTACAGCCCTAAACTGAAGAATTCAATCCCCATTCCCAGGACATGTGTACATGTTGCACATACACATACATATTCTCAGTTTATGAAGTAGATATATATTTTTTCTGTTCAATGATGGATGGACCCTATTTTGACTTCTTCTAAATCTCAAACTTGAAAGCAACATAGGCTCTTTACTTGGATAGCGAACTACCTTTTTCTAGGTACCATAGTCTGGATATTCTGAGAGTCTGGGATCTTAAGAGGTTCAATTACAGATCCTGATTCTGAGGTACCAGCCCAAAATACTGTGATTCCTTGGAAGAAACTCATAATTATAGAGTGAAATGATTCTTTTAGTTTTCAAATTAGCATGTATATAAGAACTGTAATTTTATTATTTTTTTTTAGTTTCTATGTTCTTTTTTGCATTCCTGCAGTAGCAAAAGATAGCTGCACCTCTTTTTAGAACACTTTTAAAAAATTAGGCCTCTGCCTATTTTTAAGTCCCTTGTTAAAAAATGTCTCTTCCAATAAAAGTAAAGATTTTCTTTCACCTAACATATCAGTTTTGTTTAATAATGTATTCTTTCTTTTATATTTCTTGAAGGTTATAACTCACTAAATTTTTTTATTCATTCTTAGATTTATAGAGACTCCTAGAAAGTAGATTTTTCTACTATGAAATAGAATAATGTTTGATTTAAAATGTTTAGGATAACATCCCTTTGTTTAGTACGAGCAGCAGAACTTTAACTTAAGTGGAGTGAAACACTGTCTGTTTGTTTTGTGTTCCCCCATTTTATAACTTCCTGAGTCTTACTCCCATCCTGACAAGAAAAAAAGGGTTAGGCTGCTGTTGTTTTTGCAGCTTAATTTTTAGAGAATTGTTACAGAAATTTAAAATTTGATATAAACTTACTTGGCTCACCAGTTTGCACAATTTATTTACCCCAAGTAGTTATGGATACTTCCTTATATTTTTTCATCTTTGATAAATACATAATTACATTGCCGTTTTCTATTGGACTTAGATGAAAGCATAAACCCAGGAGGTTCTATTCGTTTTTTTCTTCAAAAGATATTTTCAGTCTTCTCAGGTTCTTAATCTACTTCTGTGGTTTTACAGTAATGTCCAAGGCTATATTCCTGATAATTGGTGTCTCCAAAACTGCTACTTCTTGATAAGTCTTCCTTAAGTTCTCATGATTGTTCCTGGCATGTTGCATTCATCAAACACCTTCTGGTAATTCATACACATTAGAAAACAGACATACTCATAGCTTCTGTTGTACACTGCTCTGATAGAACTTTTCAGTTTACACAGTTTGCTTTAACTACAGTTTATATGGCAACTTCTACAACATAGGTGACTTCAGATTTGTGCTTTAGTATAAATAATACCCAGCATTTGTTAAGCGCTTCCTATGTGGTAGAAAGGATACTGCACATTTTATATGTTCTGCCCTTTTAAGAAGGGTACAAAGATCCTTCCTATGTCTTAATAGAGTGTAGTGCCTTATAAACTGAAAGCACTTAATAACAGATTAATGGATTAAGTTCAGAATTGGAATCTATAGGCCTGAGTTCTCTTCTGGAGTTTTCTATTGATTTACTCTGTGGTGGATCAGTCATGGAATTTATTGGTGTGGCTATTTCTTCACTTACAAAAAGAGAAGTAAGAAAATATCTCCCCTCTGTATTATGTAATACAGGAATATGTTAGCTAAATAGAGAATATCTATAGGTGTTTTATAAGAAAAAGACCATAAATTCTGATATAAACATTTCTTCTATTATTGAATTATGTGGCTAAATAATATTCATGTTTAGCTCTCCAATTTCATGAATAAGAGAAATGAGAGCTTTTTCAGTGTTTTAAATTTATATGATGTATAATGTTACCATACTAACATTATAAATATTATGACATGCTTTGAGTTAACTGTTTTGTAGTGTTAACACTTTCATAAGGAGAGTAACATATCATACCCCTTTTTACAAATGGAATACAGAGAGAGAAATTTCTGGGAGCATAGACCAAAAGCTGATGCTCATTTACTATGTGAATAATGAAGGACCCTGAGGATACAAATAATGAATAAAAAGCCAGATTATTAAAGGGGAGAGGTTAGTACCATTTTAAAATCACTCTTTAGACAAGCAAAATCAGAAAGCAAGTTATTTAATTCAAGTTACAGCATTCCATAGCCTCTAAATACTTACATACTTAAATTTTTCTCTCATCTTTACTAGTGAAATTTCAACGTTAGTTATGCTTATCACAAAACCACAGAAATACTGGATTTCTTTGTTTTTAGGACGTACTCTACTCATTTTTCTCTTTCCGAATTGGCCTCTTTTCTCTTTTCAAATTTCTTCAGATTTAACTAAATTTTAAACAGGTGGCATGAGATGACAGAATGCAACACCTTTTAATAATTACAATAAAGGAGCTGTTTTTGGTTTTTTTTTCTGCCTAAGCAAGTCTTCCATTCATTCCATTGCCTTTATCTCACCTATTTCTTATTCCTCTCACTTTGTCACATGTTCTTGTTTTAGTGAGAATCTAGTATGGGAGAAAGAGAACTTCAAAAGTTATAATTACATTACTTCTAATGAGGATACTATCTAAAGAAGCCAACAGTGGGAATCATCAGTTCTCAGGACAAAAGAGCAAAATTTTAAACTTTCTAAAATAAGTTCACAGTGAGCTCTTTGCAAATAGTGCTTATAAGCCTAAAATAGAAGCTTGTTTCATTTATTTTCAATAAAGATGTTTAAGCACAGCTTAAAGTGATGTTATATGAACATTAGAAACTCACATTACATTGAGTAAGCCAAGTAATTGTGTGGGAGCATTAATAAAGTTCAAAACCAATGTATAGACTGTTTTAAATGGCTATTATGTTTCTCCTTCTATCTTACACTACTGGCCACATAAAAAGACAAAACTGGGAGAGGATTAAAGATGGTGGTGTGAGAGGTGAGACAGAGGTTTCTCCTAAAACCACATATAATATGAAAATATAACTAATACCACTATTCTTGAAAGAGCAACAGGAAAGAGGACTGCAACAAACTGCATACGCCTGGAGACAAGAGCCGACCTCACGCAAAAGTGTAATGTACTAAAGCTGTGCTCCTGTGGAATCCAAGCCCTTCCCCTACCCCAGCTCACAGGAAGGTGGAAGAGGATTGGAGCAGGGAGGGAGTGGAGAACTCTGACTGCTGAATACCTAACTCTAGAGATCTACTCTTGGAGCACAAACTTACATTTCATGGTAATTGCATGATACTCTCATAATTAGGGGGTTGGAAAGCTAAGACAGGCAGAATTCCTGGAGATACTAAGATTCCAGCTTGTGGAAAGCAGGGATCCATGTCCAGCTGCACTGGGACAAAAGAAGGGCAGGTAGTCTGAGAGACTTCCTAACAAAGAAGCCCTTAGCAAGAGGGCTGCTAAAGGGGCAAGGATTGCACAGAGCTTACTGCTCTGGAGAAAGGACAGGTAGACAAAATTGTCCGGGCTCACTCTTCCCAGCAGATTGGGAGCTTTCGCGATCTTCAGGTGCTCCAGCTCCCAGGTGTATACACAGCTCCAAGAACCCCTTTCGTGACAGGCAGTCTACTGCACCTTTCTCCTGGACAGCCCCACTGGACTTGTAAACCGGGAAAACCTACCCTGGTGTTAGGCCAGCCAGAGGGAAGATCTGTCTACAGCAACTAAAAATGCAAAGCACAGAGGCTTATACGTATGTGCTCGGGCCACGGGTACAGCAGTGGAGACAGGCATAGCAGCCGGGAAGCAGGAAACAGTTCTTTCCTCCTCCCAGGCACCAATAACACTCCCCTGCAATCCCCGACATTGCTTCAGGGGCCGAGCAGCTCCAGAGAGTAGAGCTTCTGGGCACTACAGGGCGCCATACACAAATATGAAATGCCAAGGGAACCTGGTCAATGGTAAAATTATTAATACAACTCCTGAGAAAGATTTAAATGATATCGACCTCATAACTCTCCCGGAAAGTGAGTTTCAAATAAAAATCATTAACATGCTCATGGAGGTACAGAAAAACATTCAAGAACTCAGGAATGAACGACGGTCAGAGATCCAATCATTGAAGAGCACAATGGGCAGTATGAAAAGGAGAATGGATACGGTGGAGGAGATGATAAAAGAAATAGAAGCTAGAGAATAGTGATACAAAGAAGCTGAGGCACAGAGAGAAAAAAGGATCTCTAAGAATGAAAGAATATTGAGAGAACTCTGTGACTAAACCAAACAGAACAATATTCGCATAATAGGGGTCCCAGAAGAAGAAGAGAGAGAAAAAGGATAGAAAGTGTCTTTGAGGAGGTGATTGCTGAAAACTTCCCCAATCTGGGGAAGCAGATAGTCTCTCAGGCCATGGAGATGCACAGATCTCCCAACACAAAGGACCCAAGGAAGACAACATCAAGACATATAATAATGACAAAGATCAAGGATAAGGATAGACTATTAACAGCAACTAGAGAGAGAAATAAGATCACATACAAAGGAAAGCCCATCAGGCTATCATCAGGTTTATCAGCAGAAACCTTACAGGCCAGAAAGGAATGGCATGATGTATTTAATGCAATGAAGCAGAAAGGCGTTGAACCAAGATTACTTTATCCAGCAATATTATCATTTAAATTTGAAGGAGGGATTAAAAAATTTCCAGATAAGCAAAAGCTGTGAGAATTTACCACCCACAAACCATCTCTACAGTGTATTTTGGAGGGACTGCTATAGATGGAAGTGTTCCTATGGTTTAATAGCTGTCACAAGAGGTAATAAAACCACAGTAAAAAAGTAAAACAGCTAATTACTAAGAAAATACAAAATTAAATTAACTATCCCCAAAGTCAACCAAGGGATAGACAAACAGTACAGAATATGATACCTAATATAAGAAGAATGGAGGAAGATGAAAAAGGAGGAGGAAAAAAAAAAGAACCTTTAGATTGTGTTTGTAATAGCATATTAAGTGACTTAAGTTATACTCTTAGACAGTTAGGAAGTTAACCTTGAACCTTTGGTAACCACAAATCTGAAGCCTGCAATGCCAATAAGTACATACCTTTCCATAATCACCCTAAATGAAAATGGACTGAATGCACCAGTCAAAAGACACAGAGTCACTGAATGGATAAAAAAACAAGACTCATCTATATGCTGCCTTCAAGGGACTCACTTTAAACCCAAAGACATACACAGACTAAAACTGAAGGGATGGAAAAAGACATTTCATGCAACTAATAGGGAGAAAAAAGCAGGAGTTGCAGTACTTATATCAGACAAAATAGACGTCAAAACAAAGAAAGTTACAAAAGACATAGAGGGACATTACATAATGATAAAAGGATCAATCCAACAAGAAGATATAACCATTATAATTATCTATGCACCCAACACAGGAGCTCCTCCATATGTGAAACAAATACCAACAAAATTAAAGGGCTAAATACAATCCAATGCATTCATTCTAGGAGACTTCAAAACACCACTCACTTTGAAGAACAGATCAACCAGACAGAAAATAAGTAAGGAGACAAAGGCACTGAACACATTAGAACAGATGGACCTAACAGACATCTACAGAACTCTACACCCAAAAGCAGCAGAATACACATTCTTCTCAAGTTCACATGGAACATTTTCAAAAATAGATCATATAGTAGGCCACAAAAAGAACCTTAGTAAATTCAAAAATATTGAAATTGTACCAACCAGCTTCTCAGACCACAAAGGAATGAAACTACAATAAATTACACAAAGAAAATGAAAAAGCCCACAAACACATGGAGGCTTAATAACATGCTCCTAAATAATCAATGGACCAATGACCAAATAAAAACAGAGATCAATCAATATATGGAGACAAATGACAACAATAATTCAATACTGCAAAACCTGTGGGACGCAGCAAAGGGCATGCTAAGAGGAAAGTATATTGCAATACAGGCCTACCTCAGGAAAGAAGAACATTCCCATATGAGCAGTCTGAACTCACAATTAATGAAACTAGAAAAAGAAGAACTAATGAGACCCAAAGTCAGTCGAAGGTGGAACATAATAAAGATTAGGGCCGAAATAAATAAAATTGAGAAGAATAAAACAATACAAAGAAACAACAAAAGCAAGAGCTGATTCTTCGAGAAAAAAACAAAATAGATAAACCCCTAGCCAGACTGATCAAGAAAAAAAGAGAGTCTACTCACATAAACAGAATCAGAAATGAGAAAGGAAAAATCACTATGGACAGCACAGAAATACAAAGAATTATTAGAGAATACTATGAAAAATTATATGCTAACAAACTGGATAACCTATAAGAAATGGACAACTTTCTAGAAAAATACAACCTTCCACGGCTGTTCCAGAAAGAAACAGAAAATCTGAACAGACCAATTTCCAGCAAACAAATTGAACTGGGAATCAATAACCTACCAAAGAACAAAATACCTGGCCCAGATGGCTTCACTGCTGAATTTTATCAAACATTTAGTAAAGACCTAATACCCATCCTCATTAAGGTTTTCCAAAAAGTAGAAGAGGTAATACTTCCAAACTGAATCTATGAGGCCAGCATCACCCTAATACCAAAACCAGGCAAAGAGACTACAACAAAAGAAAATTACACACCAATATCACTGATGAACATAGTTGTAAAAATACTCAACAAAATATTAGCAAACCGAGATTGGACTAAAGATGGCAGCATGAGAGGTGAGACAGAGGCTTCCTCCTAAAACCTCATATAATATGAAAATAAAGCTACTACACCTACTCTTGAAAGAGCAACGGGAAAGAGGATGGCAACACACTGCATACAGCTGGAGACAAGAGCAGCCCTCACAGAAAAGGGTAACATATTAAAGCTGTGGTCGTGTGGGATCCAAGCCCTTCCCCCACCCTAGCTCCCTGACAGGAGGAACAGGAACGGAGCAGCCAGGGAGTGGAGATGTGGGACTGTTGAATACCTAACTCTGGAGATCTGCTCTGGGAGCACAAACCTACATTTCATGGTGCTTGCATTATATTCTTTAAATTAGGGGGTTGGAAAGCTAAGACAGGCAGAATTCCTGGAGAGACTAAGATTCCAGCTGCTGGTGAAAGCAGTGATCCATACCCAGCTCTCTGGAGACAAAAGAAAGGTGGGCAGTCTGAGAGACTTCCTAACAAAGAAGCCCTTAGCAAGAGGGCTGCTGCTAAAGGGGCAAATATTGCACAGAGATTAGGGCTCAGGAAAAAGGACAGGTAGACAAAATTGTCCAGGTGCACTCTGCCCAGCAGGTTGGGAACTTTCACAATCTTCAGGTGCTCCAGCTCCCTGGCTGCCTACAGAGCTCCAAGAACCCCTTCTGTGACAGGCAGACTAGTGCACCTTTCTTCTGGCCAGCCCTACTGAGCTTGCAAACCGGGAAATCCTCCCCTAGTGTTAGGCCACCCAGAGGGAAGATCTGTCTACAGCAACTAAAAACGCAAAGCACAGAGGCTTATACCTGTGTGCTCAGCCCACTGGTTCAGGCAGTGGAGACAGGCATAGCAGCCAGGAACGAGGAAACAGCCCTTTCCTCCCCGGAGACACCAATACCACTCCCCTACAATCCCCGCATTGCTTCAGGGGATGAGCAGCTCCAGAGAGTAGAGCTTCTGGGCACTAGAGGGCGCCATTCAAATATATGAAATGCCAAAGGAACCTAGTCCAGAGAAAAATTATGAATACAACTCCTGAGAAGATTTAAATGATATGGACCTTATGGCTCTCCCTGAAAGGGAGTTCAAAATAAAAATCATTAACATGCTCATGGAGGTACAGAAAGATATTCAGGAACTCAGGAATGCATTCCAGTCGGAGATCCAATCATTGAAGAACACAATGGACGGTATTAAAAGCACATTGGATATGGTGGAGGAGACAATAAATGAAATAGAAACTAGAGAAGAGGAATACAAAGAAGCTGAGGCACTGAGAGAAAAAGGATCTCTAAGAATGAAAGGATATTGAGAAAACTGTGTGACCAACCCAAACGGAACAATATTCGCATTATAGGGTCCCAGAAGAAGAAGAGAGAGAAAAAGGAATAGAAAGTATCTTTGAGGAGGTGATTGCTGAAAACTTTCCCAATCTGGGGAAGGAGATAGTCTCTCAGGCCATGGAGGTGCACAGATCTCCCAACACAAGGGACCCAAGGAAGACAACAGCAAGATATATAGTAATTAAAATGGCAAAGATCAAGGATAAGGATAGACTATTAAAAGCAGCCAGAGAGAGAAATAAGATCACACACAAAGGAAAGCCCATCAGGCTATCATCAGACTTCTCAGCAGAAACCTTACAGGCCAGAAGGGAGTGGCATGATGTGTTTAATGCAATGAAGCAGAAGGGCCTTGAACCAAGATTAATTTATCCAGCAAGATCATCATTTAACTTTGAAGGAGGGATTTAACAATTCCCAGATAAGCAAAAGCTGAGAGAATTTGCCTCCCACAAACCACCTCTACAGTGTATTTAGGAGGGACTGCTATAGATGGAAGTGTTCCTACAGTTTAATAGCTGTCACCAGAGGTAACAAAACCACAGAAAATAAAATAGAACAGCTAATTACTAAGCAAATGCAAAATTAAATTAACTATCTCCAAAGTCAATCAAGGGGTAGACAAACAATACACAATATGATACCTAATATATAAAGAATGGAGTAGAAAGAAAAAGGAGGAAACAAACAAACAAAAAAAGAACCTTTACATTGTGTTTGTAATAGCATATTACATTCGTTCTTAGACTTTTACATAGTAGAGAAGTTAACCTTGAACCTTTGGTAACCACGAATCTGAAGCCTGCAGTGCCAATAAGTACATACCTATCCATAATCACCCTAAATGTAAACAGACTGAATGCACCAGTCAAAAGACATAGAGCCACTGAATGGATTAAAAAAAAAAAGACCTATCTATATGCTGCCTTCATGAGACTCACGTTAAACCCAAAGACATACACAGACTAAAAGTGAATGGATGGAAAAAGATATTTCATGCAAACAACAAAGAGAAAAAAGCAGGTGTTGCAGTACTTGTACCAGACAAAATAGACTTCATAACGAAGAAAGTAGCAAGAGATAAAGAAGGACATTACGTAATGAGAAAGGGGTCAGTCCAACAAGAAGATATAACCATTATAAATATATATGCACCCGAGACAGGAGTGCCGGCATATGTGAAACAAATACTAACAGAATTAAAGGAGGAAATAGACAGCAATGCATTCATTTTAGGAGACTTCAACACACCACTCACTCCAAAGGACAGATCAACCAGACAGAAAATAAGTAAAGACACAGAGGCTCTGAACAACACACTAGAACAAATGGACCTAAAAGACATCTACAGAACTCTGCACCCAAAAGCAGCAGGATACACATTCTTCTCAAGTGCACATGGAACATTTTGCAGAATAGATGACATACTAGGCCACAAAAAGAACCTCACTAACTTCAAAAATATTTAAATCCTACCAACCAACTTCTCAGATAAACAAGGTATAAAACTAGAAATAAATTTTAGAAAGAAATCAAAAAGGCTCACAAATACATGGAGACTTAACAACATTCTCCTAATTAATCAATAGGTTAACAACCAAATCAAAACAGAAATCAAAGAATATATGGAGACTAATGACAACAACAACACAAAGCCACAACTTCTGTGGGACCCAGCAAAGGCAATTCTAAGAGGAAAGTAGATTGCAGTCCAGGCCTTTTTAAGAAGGAAGAACATTTCCAAATGAATAGTCTAAAGACACAATTACTGAAATTGGAAAAAGAAGAACAATTGAGGCCCAAAGTCACCAGAAGGAGGGACATAATATAGATCAGAGAAGAAATAAGTAAAACTGAGAAGAATGAAACAACAGAAAAAATCAGTGAAACCAAGAGCTGGTTCTTTGAAAAAATAAACAAAATAGATAAACCCCTAGCCAGACTTATAAAGAGAAAAAGAGAATCTACACACATAAACAGAATCAGAAACGAGAAAGGAAAAATCACGACGGACCCACAGAAATAAAAGGAATTATAAGAGAATATTATGAGAATCTATATGCTAACAAGCTGGAAAACAGAAGAAATGGACAACTTCTTAGAAAAATACAACCTTCCAAGACTGACCAAGTAAGAAACAGAAAAACTAAACAGACCAATCACAAGCAACGAAATTGAATCGGTAATCAAAAACTACCCAAGAACAAAACCCCCAGACCAGATGGATTCACCTCTAAGTTCTACCAGAAATACAGAGAAGAAATAACACACATTCTCCTTAAAGTTTTCCAAAAAATAGAAGAGGAGGGAATACTTCCAAACTCATTCTATGAACCCAGCATCGCTCTAATACCAAAACCGGGCACAGACCTCACCAAAAAAGAAAATTGCAGACCAATATCCCTGACAAACGTAGCCGAAAAAATACTCAACAAAATATTAGCAAACCAAATTCAAAAATACATCAAGACGATCATACACCATGATCAAGTGGGATTCATCCCAGGGATACAAGGATGGTACAGCATTCTAAAATCCATCAACATCATCCACCACATCAACAAAATGAAGAACAAAAACCACATGATCATCTCCATAGATACTGAAAAAGCATTTGACAAAATCAGCATCCATTGATGATTAAAACTCTCAACAAAATGGGTATAGACAGCAAGTACCTCAACATCAGAAAGGCCATATATGACAAACCCACAGCTAACATCATACTTAATAGTGAGAAGCTGAAAGCTTTTCATCTAAGATCGGGAACAAGACAGGGATGCCCATTCTCTCCACTGTTATTCAACGTAGTACTGGAGGTCCTAGCCACGGCAATCAGACAAAACAAAGACATACAAGGCATCCCGATTGGTAAAGAAGAAGTCAAATTGTCACTATTTGCCGATGACATGATACTGTACATAAAAAGCCCTAAAGACTCCACTCCAAAACTACTAGTACTAATATCTGAATTCAGCAAAGTTGCAGGATACAAAATTAACACACAGAAATCTGTTGCTTTCCTATACACTAACGATGAACTAACAGAAAGAGAAATCTGAGAAACAATTCCATTCACAATTGCATCAAAAAGAATAAAATACCTAGGAATAAACCTAACGAAGGAAGTGAAAGACCTGTATTCTGAAAACTACAAGACACTCCTAAGAAAAATTAAAGAGGACACTAACAAATGGAAATGCATCCCATGCTCTTGGCTAGGAAGAATAAATATTGTCAAAATGGCTATACTACCTGTACCAGTCTACAGATTCAATGCAATCCCTATCAAACTACCAACAGCTTTGTTCAATGAACTGGAACAAATAATTCTAGAATTCATATGGAACCACAAAAGACCCCGAATAGCCAAAGCAATCCTGAGAAGGAGGAATAAAATGTGGAATTACTCTCCCTGACTTCAAGCTCTACTACAAAGCCACGGTAATCAAGACAATTTGCTATTGGGACAAAAACAGACCTGCAGACCAGTGGAACAGAATAGAAAATCCAAACATAAACCCAGACATATGGCGTCAATTAATATTTGATAAAGGAGCCTTGGATATACAGTGGGGAGATGACGGCCTCTTCAGCAGCTGGTGTTGGCAAAACTGGACAGCTACATGTAAATGAATGAAACTGGACTACTGTCTAGCCCCATACACAAAGGTAAATTTAAGGTGGATCAAAGACCTGAATGTAAGTCATGAAACCATAAAACTCTTAGAAAAAAACATAGGCAAAAATCTCTTGGACATAAACATGACCGACTTCTTCATGAACATATCTCCCCGGGCAAGGGAAACAAAAGCAAAAATGAACAAGTGGGACTACATCAAGGTGAAAATCTTCTGCACAGCAAAGGACACCATCAGTAGAACAAAAAGGCATCCTACAGTGTAGGAGAATATATTCATAAATGACGTATCTGATAAGGGGTTGACATCCAAAATATATAAAGAACTCACGCACCTTAACAAACAAAAAGCAAATAATCCAATTAAGAAATGGGCAGAGGACATGAATAGACACCTCTCTAAGGAAGAAATTCAGATGGCCAACTGGCACTTGAAAAGTTGCTCCACATCACTAATCATCAGAGAAATGCAGATTAAAACCTCAATGAGATATCACCTCACAGCAGTGAGGATGGCAAACATCCAAAACACAAACAACAACAAATGTTGGCAAGGATGTGGAGAAAAGGGAACCCTCCTACACTGCTGGTGGGACTGCAAATTAGTTCAAGCATTGTGGAAAGCAGTATGGAGATTCCTCAAAAAACTCAAAATAGAAATACCATTTCACCCAGGATTTCCACTCCTAGGAATTTACCGTAAGAATGCAGCAGCCCAATTTGAAAAAGACAGATGCACCACTATGTTTATCGCCGCTCTATTTACAATAGTCAAGAAAAGAAGCAACCTAAGTGTCCATTAGTAGATGAATGGATAAAGAAGATGTGGTACCTATGCACAATGGAATATTATTCAGCCATAAGAAGAAAACAAATCCTACCATTTGCAACAACATGGGTGGAGCTGGAAGGTATTTTGCTCAGTGAAATAAGCCAAGCCAAAAAAGACAAGTATCAGATGATTTCACTCATATGTGGAGTATAAGAACAAAGAAAAAAACTGAAGGAACAAAACAGCAGCAGACTCACAGAACCCAAGAACGGACTAATAGTTACCAAAGGGAAAGGACTGTGGAAGATGGGTGGGAAGGGAGGGATAAGAGGGAACAAGGGACATTACGATTAGCAGATGTAATGTTGGGGGGTAATGGGGAGGGCGTTACAACTCAGAGAAGACAAGTAGTGATTCTATAGCATCTCATTACTGATGGACAGTGACTGTAATGCGTTTTTTCAGGGGGACCTGATGAAGGGGGTAGTTTAATAATCATAATATTACACATGTAACTACATTAATGATACCAAAATAAAGTATAAAAAAAGAAAAATATTAGCAAACCTAATTCAAAACTACATCAAAAGGATCATCCATCATGATCAAGTAGGATTTATTCCAGGGATGCAGAATCATTCAACATTCGAAAATCCATCTACATCATCCACCACATCAACAAAAAGAACAAAAACCACATGATCATTTCCATAGATGCTGAAAAAGCATCTGACAAAATTCAACATCCATTCATGATAAAAGCTCTCAACAAAATGAGTATAGAGGGCAAGTATTTCAACATAATAAAGGCTATATATGACAATCCCATAGCCCACATTATACTTAACAGCGATAAGTTGAAAGCTTTTCCTTTAAGATCAGAAACAAGACAAAGATGCCCACTCTCCCCACTTCTATTCAACCTAGTACTGGAGGTCCTAGCCACAGCAATCAGACAACACAAGGATATAAAAGGCATCCAGATTGGCAGGAAAGAAGTTAAACTGTCCCTGTTTGCAGATGACATGATATTGTACCTAAAAAACCCTAAAGAATCTACTCCCAAACTACTGTATCTAATATCTGAGTACAGCAAAGTTGCAGGATACAAAATTAATGCACAGAAATCTATGGCATTCCTATACACTAACAATGACCTAGCACAGAGAGAAATCAGGAAAACAATTCCATTCAAAGTTGCCTCAGAAAAATAAAATCTCTAGGAGTAAATCTAACCAAGGAAGTGAAAGACCTATACTCTGAAAACTACAAGACACTCATGAGAGAAATTAAAGAGGATACCAATAAATGGAAACACGTCCATGCTCATAGATAGGAAGAATTATTATTGTCAAAATGGCCATCCTACCTAAAGCAATCTACAAATTCAATGCAATTCCTATCAAAATACCAACAGCATTTTTCGACGAACTAGAGAAAATCGTTCTAAAATTCACATGGAACCACAAAAGACCCCGAGTAGCCAAAGCAATCCTGAGAAGAACGAATAAAGCTGGGGGGATTATGCTCCCCAACTTCAAGCTTTACTTCAAAGCCACAGTACTCAAGACAGTTTGGTACTGGCACAAGAACAGACCCATAGACCAATGGAACAGACTAGAGAGCGCTGATATAAACCCAATCATATATGGTCAATTAATATATGATAAAGGAGCCATGGACATACAGTGGGGAAATGACAGCCTCTTCAACAGCTTGTGTTGGCAAAACTAGACAGTTACATGCAAGAGAATGAAACTGGATTATTGTTTACCCCCATATGCAAAAGTAAACTCGAAATGGATCAAGGACCTGAATGTAAGTCATGAAACCATAAAACTCTTAGAAAAAAATATAGGCAAAAATTTCTTGGACATAAACATGAGCGACTTCTTCATGAACATATCTCCCCGGGCCAGGGAAACAAAAGCAAAAATGAACTCATGGGACTACATCAAACTAAAAAGTTTCTGTATGGCCATGGACATAATCAACAGAACAAAAAGGCATCCTACAGTATGGGAGAATATATTTGTAAGTGACATGTCCAACAAAGGGTTAACATCCAAAATATATAAAGAACTTACATGCCTCTATTTCCAAAAAATAAATAACCCAATTAAAAAATGGGCCGAGGATCTGTAGAGACAGTTCTCCAGAGAATAAATTCAGATGGCCAACAGACACATGAAAAGATGCTCCACATCACTAATCATCAGGGAAATCAAATTAAAAGCACAATGAGGTATCACCTCACACCAGTAAGGATGGCCAGCATCCAAAAGACTAAGAACAACAAGTGCTGGCAAGGATGTGGAGAAAGAGGAACCCTCCTACACTACTGGTGAAACGTAAGCTAGTTCAACCATTGTGGAAAGCAATATGGAGTTTCCTCAAGAAACTAAAAATAGAAATACCATTTGACCCAGGAATCCCACTCCTTGGAATTTACCCATAGAATACAACTTCTCAGATTCATAAAGACATATGCAGCCCTATATTTATTGCAGCACTTTTTACAATAGCCAAGATATGGAAGCAACCTAAGTGTCCATCAGTAGATGAATGGATAAAGAAGATGTGGTACATATACAGAATGGAATGCTATTCAGCCATAAGAAGGAAAGAAATCCTGCCGTTTGCAACAACATGAATTGAGCTGGAGGATATTATGCTCAGTGAAATAAGCCAGGCAGAGAAGGACAAGTGCCAAATGATTTCCCTCATTTGTGGAGTATAACAAAGCAAACTCAAGGAACAAAATAGTAGCAAACTCAGAGACACCAGGAAGGAACTAGTGGTTACCAAAGGGGAGGGGGAGGGGTCAGGAGGGTCGGAGGATGGGTGGGGAGGGTGGGAGAAGGGGATTGTGGGGTATTATGTTTAGTACACATGGTGTGGGGTATCATGGGGAAAACAGTGTAGCACAGAGAAGGCAAACAGTGAATCTCTGTCATCTTACTACACTGATGGACAGTGACTGATTTGGGGTATGTGTGGGGACTTGATAATATGGTAAATGTAGTAACCACATTGTTTTTTCTTGTGAAACCTTCATAAGAATGTATATCAATAATACCTTAATGAACAAAAAAAAAAAAGACAAAACTGCAGAGTAGCCAAAATAGATAGAAGGTTATATGCTCACCAGTTCACTGAGACAGTAACCTTTCAGTACAGGTTCAAATAGGATCATCATTCAAATTTCTTCAGATTTAACAGTAAGCCTTCCCATATCTACGTATCAACTTTTGAGGAGCATGAATGAATAACGTTTTTTTCAATATTGATTGAAAGACATATGTAACCAGCACCCTTTCATATGGGAAACTTTATTATTTGTCATATAATGCCAATATGGACTAAATGTATATTGCAGATGTAAAAATGCTAATAATCCAAAGAACTATCACTGTTCTTTCACTTTAACCTGGAATGATATAAAGTAGTGCTATTTACATAAATAAAATGTAAAGATAAGTATTCTTATGAAAATCTCTTATTAAAAATTTGTTCATCTGAATTTCCTGATTTTTTTAATTGAAGTATCATTGATAAACAATTTTATAGTGGTTTCAGGTGTACAACAGAAGGGCTCAGCAGTTACCCATATTATTAAATTCTCACACCCTCTTGTGCATAGAAAGATGTTACAAAATCATTGACTATATTCTCCATTCTGTACTATCGTTCCCATGAACAGCTTAAATTGTGATTGTGAATTATTGTGCCCCTTTATCACCCTCACCTTCCCTCTCCACCCCGACAATCCCTCCCCCTTGGTAACCACTAGTCCCTTCTCAGTGTCTATTAGTCTACTGCTGTTTTGTTCCGTTTTGCTTTGTTTTTATATTCCACAAATAATTGAAATCATGTGATACTTGTCTTTCTCCACCTGGCTTATTTCCCTGTGCATAATACCCTCTATATCCGACCATGTTGTTGCAGATGGCAGGATTTCTTTTCATTTTATAGATGAGTAATATTCCATTGTGTTTATCGTCTTCCTTATCCATCATCTACTGATGAACACTTAGGTTGTTTCCATATCATGGCTATCGCAGATACCATAGGAATGAACATAAGGGTGCACATATCATATCAGGGATTTCGTTTTCTTTGGTTAAATTCCTAGAAGTGGAATTACTCGGTCAAATGGTATTTCTATTTTCAGTTTTTTGAGGATCCTCTATACTGCTTTTCACAGCAGTTGCACTAATTCACATTCCCACCAACAGTGTAGGAGGGATCCCCTTTCTCCACATCCTTGCCAGCATTTGTATTTCTTGTCTTTGCATAGTGGCCTTTCTAACTGGTATGAGATGGTATCTCATTGTGGTTCTGATTTGCATTTCCCTGATGATTAGTGATGTGGAGAATCTTTTCATGTGCCTGTTGGCCATCTGTATTTCTCTTCAGAGGAATATCTGTTCAGGTCGTCTGCCCACTTTTTACCCGGGTTATTTGTTTTGGGGGTATTGAGGTATATGAGTTCTTTGTATATTTTGGCTGTTAACCTCTTGTCAGATGAATCATTTAAGAATATATTCTCCCATACTGTAGGATGCGTATTTTTCCTGCTGATGGTGTCCTTTGCTGTACAGAATCTTTTTAGTTTGTTGTAGTACTGCTTGTTCATTTTTTATTTTGTTTCCCTTACCCAAGGAGATGTGCCCAGGAATAAATTGCTCATACTTATGTCCAAAAGATTTTTGCCTATGTTTTCTGCTAAGAGTTTATGCTTTCATAACCTACATTCAGGTCTTTAATCCATTTCAAGCTAACTTTTGCATATGGAGTTTAACAATAATCCAATTTCATTCTCTTACATGTAGCTGTCCAGTTTTGCCAACACCAGTTGTTGAAGAGTCTGTCTTTTCTGCATTGTATATTCATGGCACTTTTATTGTATATTAATTGACCATATTAATATGGTGTGGGTTTCTATCTAGGCTTTCTATTCTGTTCCATTCATCTATGAATCTGCTCTTATGCCAGTACCAATCTGTTTTGATTACTGTAGCTTTGTTGCTCCTCAGGATTTCTTTTGCTATTCTGGATCTTTTTTGGTTCTATATGAATTTTAGAACTGTTTGTTCTAGTTCATTGAAGAATGCTGTTGATATTATGATAGGGATTGCACTGAATCTGTAAACTGCTTTGGGCAGGGTGGCCATTTTGACAATATTAATTATTGCTACCCATGAGCACAGGATAGATTTCCATTTATTTGTGTCTTCTTTAATTTCTCTTCAGCGTCTTGTAGTTTTCAGAGTATAGGTCTTTCATCTCCTTGGTTAGCTTTATTCCTAGATATTTTATTCTTTTTAATGCAATTGTAAATGGAGTCGTTTTCCTGATTTCTCTTTCTGCTAGTTCATTTTTAGTATATAGGAATGCAATGGATTTCTGTGTATTAATTTTGTATCCTGCAATTTTGCTAAATTGAGATATTAGTACTATAGCTTTTTGGTGGTATCTTTAGGGTTTTCTATGTACAATACCATATCATTTGCAAATAATGACAGTTTAACTTCTTCCTTACCAATTTTGATTCCTTGTATCTCTTCATTTTGTCTGATGCTGTAGCTAGGGCCTCCAGTACTATGTTGATTAAAAGTGGTGAGAGTGGACATCCTTGTCTTGCTCCTGATCTTTGAGGAAAAGCCTTTAGCTTTTTGCTATTAAGTATCATATTGGCTGTGGGTTTATCATATATGGCCTTTATTATGTTGAGGTATGTACCCTCTAAACCCATTTTGTTGAGAGCTTTTATTGTGAATGGATGTTGAATTTTTGTCAAATGCTTTTTAAGCATCTATTGAGATGATCGTTTGGTTTTTATCCTAATTTTTTTTAATGTGGTATATGACTGATTAATTTACAAATATTGAACCATCCTTGCATTCCTGAAATAAATCCCACTTGGTCTCGATGGATGATTTTTTTTTGATGTATTTTTGAATTCAATTTGCTAATATTTTGTTGAGTATTTTTGCATCTGTGTTCATAAGGGGTATTGATCTATTATTTTCTTTTTTTGCATGTGGTATCATTGTCTGGTTTTGGTATTAGAGTGATCCTGGCCTCGTAGAATGAGTTTGGAAGTATTCGTTCCTCTTCTACTTTATGGAATACTTTAAGAAGGTTGAGTATTAGCTCTTTTTAAAATATTTGATAGAATTCAGCTCTGAAGCCATCCACACCTGGGTTTTTGTTTTGGGGGATGGTTTGGGGAGTTTTTTATTACCAGTTCAATTTTATTGCTGGTGATTGTTCAGATTTTCTGTGTCTTCCTGAGTCAGTCTTGGAAGGTTGTATTTTCTAGGAATTTGTCCATTTCTTCATGGTTGTCCAATTTATTGGCATGTAATTTTTCACAGTACTCTCTAATAACTCTTCATGTTTCTGTAGCATCCATTGTGATTATTCCTTCTTTGTTTCTGTTTTTGTTTATGTGCATACTCTCTTTTTTTTTTAATAAGTCTGTCTGGGGGTTTATTTATTTTATTTTCTTAAAGAACCAGTTCCTGGTTCCAATGAATTTTTTCTGTTCTATTCTTCTCTATTTTGTTTATTTCTGCTCTGATCTTTATTATGTCCCTCCTTCCACTAAGTTAGGGATTCATTTGTCCTTTTTCTTCTATTTTTGTTAATTGTGAGTTTAGGCTGCTTATTTGGGATTGTTCTTGTTTCTTGAGGTAGACCTGTATTGCTATATACTTCCCTCTTAGAACTGCCTTCACAGCATCCCACAGATTTGAGCTGTTAGATTTTTGTTTTCATTTGTGTCCATGTATCACTTGATTTGTTTTAATTTGTTCAGTGATCCATTGATTATTTAGAAACATGTTGTTTAGCCTCCATGTGTAGCCTTTTTTGTTTCCTTTGTGTAATTTCTTTCTAGTTTCATACCATTTTTGGTCCGCTTGATACATTTTCAATCTTTTTTAATTTATTGAGGCTCTTTTTTGGCCTATTATGGCCTTTTTGTAATCTATTCTGGATATTGTTCCATGTATACTTGAGAAAAATGTGTATCCTGCTGCTTTTGGGTGGAATTTTCTGTAGATATTTGTTAAGTCCATCTGATCTAATGTATTGTTCAGTGCCTCTGTTTCTTTATTTTGTCTGTTTGAACTTCCTGATTTTTATTTGATAATATGTATGTCAAATTAATGCTTAGATAAAGGAGGCAAATAATGTGAAAAACAGCACTGTAAAGAGAAAAGTTGTAAAACTGAGGAGTATTTAACTGTTGTATACTCTCAAGTTGGTTATTTAACAAGGATTGGGATCTAAGTGTTCACAAACGGTGAGATTTTTCATAGTTAAAGTAACATTTGGAAATTCTTTAGTCACCCATGATGAAAATATATTCTTAGTAGTCCAATAACCAATTTTCACTCTAACATTGAAGTAAACCCTTTTGTTGAGACAGATAAATTTGTTGGCTGGCATTAGGGGCCACATTAGTAATCTTTAACCTTTAGAATTTTATGTACCATGGTGATACATTAACTAAGTGATGCTTATGGGAGTTGAGATGAACTGTGGAAATAGCAGACTCTTAATTTGACATCTCATGCTCCCTGCAAAGCATATGTTCGTTGAATGGAACAGAAAATGAATTTGCTTGCAGTACATAAATTTTTACTTTTTTACTTTCTCTCTACAATTATACTGTCTCCTTTGATCTTTCATCATAATTAGAACTTATTTAAATATTGTACAACTTTAACTGAAAAACAAAATGGAACATCACCATTTTGAAAAGCTTTCTGCTTCTTCTAAGAGTGGAAGAAAATGTGAATTTTAAGAAGGCTGAAATTCCAAAGAAAAGAAATACATTATCAATTAGATTGTATCTCCTAAGTAAAACTGAGATAACTACCTTCATTCTTTGTTTGCAGCCTCTGAATCTTGTAGCTATAGTCTTTAACCATTTAGTCACATATTATGATAACACTGATATGTTATGATTGGTTGAATGGTGTGCAACTAATATAAAATTAACAGAATCTGCAAATGAATGTTTTTAAATAGTTAGAATAAATTCAAAGCTGCCCTTACATCGTAATATGACTCTTCCATTCCACTCTGTTTCTTAAATGAGAGGGGAAAGGAGTAGGTTTATATACCTGGTGCTTAGTTATGTATGTAAATTTTATTTATTATATGTAGTCCTGAGGAAAAAAATATATTTAAGATAGCTTCTCTATACCAAGGGAAGTTTATAGGGGTAAGCTCTGAATTGTTTGTTCATTATGACCCTTTTATAAAATATAAAATAAAATTGATGTTTGCCTTTTAATGGATAGAGTCAGTAAAAATTGGCTGGCATCAAACTGCCTCTTTTCACCTAATTTATATCCTTACTAGGTCTGATGAAGGATCCTCACATTTATTTAAGTCTACTTTTACCAAGTTGAATATAAGGTGATCATGAAGATAAGATCAAGTGGTATACATCATCATTCATCTACCTCATTCTCTCCATCTACAGTGTGTTTTTCAAAGTGTGGTACTCTAAGCAGCATTACAAGCGTAACTTGGGAAGTTGTTAAAAATGCACATTTTGAGGCCCCAACCAAACATTTTAAATCAAAATGTCTGAACGGGGTCCAGCAATCAGTGTTTAACAAGACCACTAGGAGATTCTGCTCAACACTAACGTTTTATAACAACTGCTCTAACCATATCCCACTTTGATAGCTGAACAATATTATTATACCCAGTAGATGGTGTTTCAAAGATAGTCTTTGTTATTTAAGATTATTTAACCAGTAGAGGGCATTGCAGTTATTGTTAGGAGAAAATTTTAGTAAATCTACATAGTCAAGTAACAATCATGTTAATAATAATAGGCAAATTATTCCCTGTTAATAAAAGTATGGCTGTAAAAATAAGTAAAAGATCTATACTAAGTGATTTTTCAGTCACCATGCATATATCAGGAATTTCTGCACAAGTAAAGTCAGCCATTATATGTCCTGTACATATTTAAATATCATTCACTGCCTTTTAGCAATAACATTTTTTTTAAGTCATTTTTCCTGTGAAGTTAAAAATGGGCCTGAATTTAATTGACAAGTTCCCTGGGCAATAGAGTTATTGTTTATGACACTGTGATTTGCAACTTGAACAGCCTTTGAAGCATCTTTCAGAAGTTAATGTTGTCTTAAAAGGTAAAAAGAAAAAGACCACAATAAGTGGTTTTCTATAAGAGGCTACAACTTTCATAGTTCATAAAGCATTTAGAAGTAAAGATAAAATGTCTTATTTAAATGTAATAGTTAAATCCAATTAAACTTCATTATTTTGGAGTCTATTGGTTCAGAAACGGTTATATCGGAAGCAGGAACATAAATTTCTAGTATTGCTCAAGGGAGAAAAGGGAATTTGATAATCAAGTTAAAATGTATAAAAACGTGAGAAATAGAACTTGAAGCTAATTAAGAGAAAATGGTTTCAAACTTTTAATGGCATCCTTTTTGCTATTGATAATGGATGCTTGTTACCTACTCGTTAACAGACACAGATAACCTTCATTTATCTGTCATACTAGTAAATATTGAAAGGATAAAGCTACATTTCTTAAAACTAATCTTCTGTCTGGATTTTCTAATTTTAATTATTAAAATTAAGTTAATAATTTAAACAGATTGTTTTCCTTGTTTTATTCTAAATTAAGTTTTATTCTCTTGTTATTTGCCTTTTAGTTGTGCCTCCCCATTTATAGTTTGTATATGTTTTCACCCAGTTCTTGCCCTCCCATCGATCTTCTAATCCCTACTTTACTTGGCTGCTTGTTCCTTGTGGATCCCGCTATTTCAGTACTCTGCTTCCTGACCTCCCACTTGCCAATATTCTTACAGTGTTCTTACATAGGTTCTTGCTCTCCATTCTCTTTCCTGTCATCTTTGGTACTCAACCACTGTTTCCAGGTTTGGCTGCTGGAGTTTTGTATTATTCCTGTTCTCTAACTGATATGTTCAAAACTGCAAGAAGATAACGAAAATTGGAAAGTAGATGCATAAAGAGAATTCACATGTATTGAATACCCACTCAATGTTAGGTGATTTACTTACATAATTTAGTTCTCATAAGATGTAGGTATGTTTTATTATTACCTTAATTTTATTCATAAATAAATAAAAGCCCAGTGAGGTTAAATATTTTGTTCTCATTTACAGAGCAACTAAGTGATGAATCTGGGTTTCAAACCTATTTGGTTCATTTATTCATTCTGTTATTTAATAGATATTTATTACATATGCATACTATATGTTGGGCATTGTGCTTCATGCTGCAACAGATCCAGCCTTTACTCTCAGGGACCTTAACTGTGTAGTGGCATTGTCTGACTGCACAGATGGTATCTTTCTGCTACACCAAACAGCTTACGAGAAAGAGAATAAAAAGGAAATAGAAGAGTTCTGATGTTTTATGGAAACTGTATATTGGATATAGATTTAGAAAGACTATATTTGTGTGTTATTTAGGAATACCCTATCAAAAAAGGTTGGTTTGTGTCTAGTATTGCAGAGAGCCTGACAACCTTCTCCTTAACTACCACTGTAGTCACCAGTGCCTTTTAGTGGTATCACTACAATGTATGTTTTCCTTTTGTGTCTAAAATATGTAAGATTGGTGTCTAACAGCCCAATTTATCTAAGAAGTCTTCAGAAGGAATTAACTGTCCTCCCTAAATGTTTGGAAGAGGATGAAGACCTCTGTGTAAAGAATACATCCGTTCACTCATCTATCCATCCATCCATCCATCCACTGTCTATATATTTTTTAATACTAAGATGGTTTACTCAAATACATGAAACACACCAGAACTCTTAATAAGATAAATGTGGCAAAATAGGGCAAAAAAAATAAGGTGAAATTAGTTTAGGTTCGGTAAGCTGATTAAAAAGGTATCCACAAATTTGTCTCTGTTCTCAAGAGTAACTTGATTCATAAGCATCAGAATTTTAAAAAACAAATTATTAGCACAGGAAATTACCCATTTCTAGATATGACACTTAAGAGGAAATTTCTCCTAAGGGTCCTCCTAAAGAAGACTACAGTGCAATGTGGTGAACAATGGCCTCAAATACCTCCCACAGTAAAAATGAGTTTCACTGATCCAGTTGCATACCACAAAAGCAAAGCCCAGTAAAACAATTCTTTGAAATGTGAAATGAGGCAGTCCAGGTAAATTACTGTGGCCTGGCCAAATCCAGTGGCATATTTTAGGAGATCTGGAAAAATTACTGAATTGCATCTCTTTGGCATAATTCTGATATGTAATTTTTCAATTGAGTTTTTTATGTACTAGGTGACTGTGAGTTTATACATTCTTATAAGTTTGTTTTATTCCTACTGCAACATCAATGCCTAGAATACTATCTAGTATATAGTAAGTACTTAATAAATATTTGTTGGATGGAGGATGTATGTTGTGCTTTGAAGTATCTGTTTAAGTGAAATTCTTCCTCTCAGCTATCTTGATACTTTCTTTCTTTGTCCTTAAAGTGTGCTGCTATACTTTGGAATACATAACCCTTATGTGGACCCCCAAATCCATTAAATGTCAACCATTGCTTATGTGACTTTTCAAGCAGATAATGAAATAAATATAAACCCTATCCAAAGAGCTCTTATAAGATTGTTCTCTGTTAAATCCCATGCTTGAATTTTGGGGCTCTAAGATTTTAAGGTCCCTAAGAAGAAGCTATAAACCTCAATAAAACAATTTATAACATCATACCCATTAGAGTGAATATGGAAAAAAGGGGATAGATTCTGGGTAATGCTAGCTTGACTATTTTTAACTATGTATTTAAATGAAAGTAATTAAATCCCAAACTTAGGAATTTCAGTATTTCCTTTTCTCCTGCCTTCTGGCCCTCTATTTTTAAAGCAGGTTTTATCAAAAAGCATTACAGTAGTATTAGTTTTCCTTTAAAATTTCTGCCATTTTTAAATATTACATTATGCTGGGATTCAGTGGACTGGTAGATTACATCAATTCTGGTACTCCTTTATTCTGTATGATTATAAGAGATTAACTAATTGCTATGCATCTTTAAAGTTTATTTATAACATCAACTGCATTTTTAACATATATGCAATGTATTTTAACTGTTCTGCACATCCTTAACCTAAATTTTGCCTAGAGCTACAATTTTAGGACTATCATTTACTTCTAATGAGTTATTGAGATATCAGTCTTTCCCTATATCCCTCCATAATTTATTTTTTATTTGGTTTGCCATTCTTGTTTACTGGAATACTTTATTTTGCAAGCTTTATTCCTGTATTGCTCCCAATAATTGTAACTTGCTACATTTGTAGAAACATACAATTAGAAATAGATTAATTCATGTATTTCATTCCCAACTTTTAGCCTAAAATACTACTTTACCATCATGGTATGATAAATATATACCTATTTTTATTGACTTTTGGAAACCGAAATTTTCCTATCTCCTTCAATAGCTTATTCCAAGTTTAAACACATTTTTCTTAAGAATTCCTATCTTAAAATTTCTATTATATAGTTAAAGTCTAGTTAAAGTCTATCACCTCATTAATTCTTTTTTAAAACAGATACTTAATTTTTATTGAAGAAATGGAAGATGGTAAATCTGGAGTTTTTCTTGGGGAAAGTTGACTTGATGATATCTTGAGTTCCTTTTAAGTATAAAAACATAGAGCTAGGAGAAATACAAGACAATTTCAGGTTTTCAGGGCATAATTACTTCAAGAGTAACAAAGAAAAATACCCAGATTTCCTGCCCTGCAAAAAATCTGCCCAGATATCCTACCCTACAAAAGTCTATTGCATGTTAAAGCAACCTTACGCTTCATTTTAAAATTTAGGTTACTAGGTGAGATGAAACATCTTCCAAATACTTCTGAGTTGAAAGGGATATGAAAGGTCTGCTAATATAAAACTTCCCCAGATGTCCTGGTCCTCCACTTTTATTCAGAAGTCCCAAGTAACTGAATCTTGGTGCCTTAAAAAAAATGTTTGGGGAACTACAAAATACGGTTTATAGAAATCATGATTTATAATTATTTTTAAGTTAACTTTACTACTCTGCCTTCCTTCTTTTTGGCTAATTTCACTCAGTTTGCTATTTAATCTTTAATTACAGGCCACAAAAGAAGTAATAGAACGGGAAGCGCCAGGGATGGCCCTGGCAATGCTGATGGGATCACTTAATGTTACACCTCTGGGCATGCTCTCTAGGTAAGAAAGTCACCAACATGTTCCAAAGAAAATTAATTCCATGCCACTAATCACTACAACAGACTAATAAACCTAAGAACCTTTTATCATAACACTTAAGTTTGCCCCCTTTTTCTAAGAGTTGAGAGTCTGAGTCTTCATATCATGTCTAGTTAAATCTTGGCCATAGTTTCCTTCAAGTTCTTTTTTTCTACTTTTTAATTTTTTATATTATGTTTAAACTTTTAAAAGATAATATATTAATGTTAAAAGTTGTCAGTTCTAACACAGAGACAAATCCAGTTTATTAAAATAAACTAAAATTATTCTTTGGGTGATTATTTGTAATCATCAAATAATATTCATTCATTGACATTAAGTGCTAATTTAATAAAACTAAACAGTAGAGTTTTTTTAAAATAAGTTGTTCTCACAAGTTAGGAACTTCCATTCCAATTTGTAGTCATAATGATGTGTGGTGATGAAAAAAGCTCAATTAAAAATATTATTAATAAATTAGTATATTTAAAACTATGCCTTTGTAGACATAGATACTGACATCCATCCTCAATCTGGTGGTTTAGTTATTATTTTAGCAACACTTAGATTAAAATTCCCTTTAATGAGAACAGTGTACATGATTTAAGTTAAAGACAGAAGTATCAACTTAGTGAGAATCTGTTGATTTAAAGCCCATTGATTAATAAACAGTTGATCTCAGAATGACCTAAAAATATATACCCACTTTTTCACTGCAGTTTCACAATCACTATTTTAGCCATTTATTGATTCTGTGTGAAATGTGAATACAAAAGTAAACATGTTCATTGAATGCACAGAATATGAGTAATAATGCCCTTTCTGTTACTGTTTATATCCCATTAGTGGCAAGCACAGCTATAGAAAAATGTGAATGCGTTATTAGTTACTCTATTCTCTTTGCTATATCATATGTACTCTATTATAACATTTAATTTTAGTAAGAGATAAAAAAAAGAAAGTAGTATTATAGAGATATTAAATTTAAAAGCCCAAGCTGGTGTTTTTAAGGAGCTCACATTAATTCTTTTACACTGATCTTTTTTAACCCTTTCTTATACATATTACCTACATATACGAGGTCAAGGATCACACTCAAATCCTTTTATCTATAGAATTAAGTTGTGGTCTTTGAATATTAAAGAACTCTTTCTTGGCATATAAGGAATATATTCAATTAAACTTCATCTCATTTTAATTCTTTTATAATAAAAATGTAATTTATTTATTTCTTATTATATAATTTATTTTGGTATCATTAATCTACAATTACCTGTACAATATTACAGTTATTAAACTACCCCTTCATCAGGACCCCCACACCCACCCCATTACAGTCACTGTCCAACAGCGTAGTGAGATGCTATAGAATCACTACTTGTCTTCTCTGAGTTGTACAGCCCACCCTGTGACGCCCAAACATTACGTCTGCTAATTGTAATGCCCCTTTTTCCCTCTTACCCCTCCCTTCCCACCCATCTTCCCCACTCGCTTTCCCTTTGATAACTATTAGTCCGTTCTTCGGTTCTGTGAGTCTGCTGCTGCTTTGTTCCTTCAGTTTTTTTCTTTGTTCTTATACTCCACATATGAGTGAAATCATTTGATACTTATCTTCCTCTGCCTGGCTTATTTCACTGAGCATAATACCCTCTAGCTCCATCCATGTTGTTGCAAATGGTAGGATTTGTTTTCTTCTTATGGCTGTATAATATTCCATTGTGTATATGTACCACTTCTTCTTTATCCGTTCATCTACTGATAGACACTTAGGTTGCTTCCATTTCTTGGGTATTGTAAATAGTGCTGCAATAAACATAGGGGTGCATATGTCTTTTTCAAACTGGGCTGCTGCAGTCTTAGGGTAAATTCCTACAAGTGGAATTCCTGGGTCAAATGGTATTTTTATTTTGAGTTTTTTGAGGAACCTCCATACTGCTTTCCACAATACTTGAACTAATTTGCAGTCCCACCATCAGTGTAGGAGGGTTCCCTTTTCTCCACATCCTTGCCAACATTTGCTGTTGTTTGTGTTTTGGATGTTTGCCATCCTCACTGGTGTGAGGTGATATCTCATTGTGGTTTTAATCTGCATTACTCTGATGATTAGCGATGTGGAGCATCTTTTCATGTGCCTGTTGGCCATCTGAATTTATTCTTTAGAGAAGTGTCTATTCATGTCCTCTGCCCATTTCTTAATTGGATTATTTGCTTTTTGTTTGTTAAGGTGCATGAGTTCTTTATATATTTTGGATGTCAACCCTTTATCAGATACGTCATTTATGAATATATTCTCCCATGCAGTAGGATCTCTTTTTGTTCTATTGATGGTATGCTTTGCTGTACAGAAACTTTTCAGCTTGATATTGTCCCACTTGTTCATTTTTGCTTTTGTTTCCCTTGCCCGGGGAGATATGTTCATGAAGAAGTCGCTCATGTTTATGTCCAAGAAATTTTTGCCTATATTTTTTTCGAAGAGTTTTATGGTTTCATGACTTACATTCAGGTCTTTTATCCACCTTGAGTTTACCGTTGAGTATGGGGCTAGACACTAGTCCAGTTTCATTCTCTTACATGTGGCTGTCCAGTTTTTCCAACACCAGCTGCTGAAGAGGCCGTCATCTCCCCATTGTATATCCAAGGCTCCTTTATCAAATATTAATTGACTCCATATGTTTGGGTTTATGTTTGGATTTTCTATTGTGTTCCACTGGTCTGTAGGTCTGTTTTTGTGCCAATAGCAAATTGTCTTGATTACTGCGGCTTTGTAGTAGAGCTTGAAGTCAGGGAGCGTAATTCCCCATTTTATTCCTCCTACTCAGGATTGCTTTAGGTATTCGGGGTCTTTTGTGGTTCCATATGAATTCGAGAATTATTTATTCCAGTTCATTGAAGAAAGCTGTTGGTAGTTTGATAGGGATTGCGTTGAATCTATAGATTTCTTTACGTAGTATAGCCATTTTGACAATATTTATTCTACCTAGCCAAGAGCATGGGATGCATTTCCATTTGTTAGTGTCCTCTTTAATTTTTCTTAGGAGTGTCTTGTAGTTTTCAGACTACAGGTCTTTCACTTCCTTCATTAGATTTATTCCTACGTATTTTTTTCTTTTTGATGCAATTGTGAATGGAATTGTTTCTCTGATTTCTCTTTCTGTTAGTTCATCATTAGTGTATAGGAAACAACAGATTTCTGTGTGTTAATTTTGTATCCTGCAACTCGGCTGAATTCAGATATTAGTTCTAGTAGTTTTGGAGTGGAGTCTTTAGGGTTTTTTATGTACAGTATCATGTCATCTGCAGATAGTGACAATCTGACTTCTTCTTTACCAATCTGGATGCCTTGTAGTCTTTGTTTTGTCTGATTGCTGTGGCTAGGACCTCCAGTACTATGTTGAGTAACAGTGGAGAGAGTGGGCATCCCTGTCTTTTCCCCGATATTAGTTGAAAAGCTTTCAGCTTCTTGCTGTTAAGTATGATGTTAGCTGTGGGTTTGTCATATATGGCCTTTATGATGTTGAGGTACTTGCCGTCTGTACCCATTTTGTTGAGAGTTTTAATCAGGAATGGATGCTGAATTTTGTCAAATGCTTTTTCAGCATCTATGGAGATGATCATGTGGTTTTTGTTCTTCTTTCTGTTGATGTGCTGGATGACGTTGATGGATTTTCAAATGTTGTACCATCCTTGCATCCCTGGGATGAATCCCACCTGATCAAGGTGTATGATCCTCTTGATGTATGTTTGAATTCGGTTTGCTAATATTTTATTGAGTATTTTTCCGTCTACGTTCATTGGGGTTATTGGTCTGTAATTTTCATCAGGGATATTGGTGTGTAATTTTCTTTTTTGGTGAGGTCTTTGCCCGGTATTGGTATTAGAGTGATGCTGGCTTCATAGAATGAGATTGGAAGTATTCCCTTCTCTTCTACTTTTTGGAAAACTTTAAGGAGAATGGATGTTATTTCTTCTCTATATGTCTGGTAGAATTCAGAGGTGAATCCATCATGTCCAGAGGTTTTGTTTTTGGGTAGTTTTTTGATTACCAATTCAATTTCATTGCTGGTGATTGGTCTGTTTAGTTTTTCTGTTTCTTACTTGGTCAGTCTTGGGAGGTTGTATTTTTCTAAGAAGTTGTCCATTTCTTCTATGTTTTCCAGCTTGTTAGCATATAGATTCTTATAATATTCTCTTATGTTTCTTTGTAGTTCTGTGCGGTCCCTCTTTATTTTTCCTTTCTCATTTCTGATTTTGTTTATGTGTGTAGATTCTCTTTTTCTCTTAATGAATCTGGCTAGGGGTTTATCTATTTTGTTTATTTTTTCAAAGAACCAGCTCATGGTTTCACTGATTTTTTTTCTATTGTTTTATTCTTCTCAATTTTATTTATTTCTTCTCTGATCTTTATTATGTCCCTCCTTCTGCAGACTTTAGGCCTCATTTGTTCTTCTTTTTCCAATTTCAGTAATTCTTTCTTTAGACTATTCATTTGGAAATGTTCTTCCTTCCTAAATAGGCCTGGATTGCAATATACTTTCATCTTAGAACTGCCTTTGCTGTGTCCCACAGAAGTTGTGGCTTTGTGTTGTTGTTGTCATTAGTCTCCTTATACTCTTTGATTTCTGTTTTGATTTGGTTGTTAACCCATTGATTAATTAGGAGAATGTTGTTAAGTCTCCATGTATTTGTGAGCCTTTTTGATTTCTTTCCAAAATTTATTTGTAGTTTTATACCTTGGTGATCTGAGAAGTTGGTTGGTAGGATTTCAATATTTTTTAATTTACTGAGGTTCTTTTTGTGGCCTAGTATGTGATCTATTCTGGAAAATGTTCCATGTGCACTTGAGAAGAATGTGTATCCTGTTGCCTTTGGGTGCAGAGTTCTGTAGATGTCTTTTAGGTCCATCTGTTCTAGTGTGTTGCTCAGTGCCTCTGTGTCTTTACTTATTTTCTGTCTGGTTGATCTGTCCTTTGGAGTGAGTGGTATGTTGAAGTCTCCTAAAATGTATGCATTGCTGTCTATTTCCTCCTTTAATTCTGTTAGTATTTGTTTCACATATGCTGGTGCTCCTGTGTTGGGTGCATATATATTTATAATGGTTATATTTTCTTGTTGGACTGACCCCTTTCTCATTACGTAATGTCCTTCTTTATCTCTTGCTACTTTCTTCGTTTTGAAGTCTATTTTGTCTGATACAAGTACTGCAATACCTGCTTTTTTCTCTTTGTTGTTTGCATGAAATATCTTTTTCCATCCCTTCACTTTTAGCCTGTGTATATCTTTGGGTTTGAGGTGAGTCTCTTGTAAGCAGCATATAGATGGGTCTTGCTTTTTTATCCATTCTGTTTCTCTGTGTCTTTTGATTGGTGCATTCAGTCCATTTACATTTAGGGTGATTATTGATAAATATGTAGTTGTTGCCATTGCTGGCTTTAGATTCGTGGTTACCAAAGTTGAAGGGTTGCTTCTTTACTATCTTACAATCTAACTTAGCTTTCTTGTTAAATTATTGTAAACACAGTCTGATGATTCTTTATTTCTCTCCCTTCTTATTCTTCCTCCTCCATTCTTTATATACTAGGTGTTTTATTCTTTGCCTTTAGTTAGTATTTGGATGGTCTGCTTTCTTCGCTGTGATTTTATTTTCTCTGGTGACATCTTTTTCGCCTTAAGGGTGCTTCCCTCTAGAGCAGTCCATTTAAGATATCCTGTAGTGGTGGTTTATGAGAGGGAAACTCTCTCAACTTTTGCTTGTCCTGAAATTGTTTAATCCCTCCATCATATTTAAATGATAATCGTGTTGGATACAACATTCTTGGTTCGAGGCCCTTCTGTTTCATTACGTTAAATATGTCATGCCATTCTCTTCTAGCCTGTAATGTTTCTGTTGGGAAGTCTGATGATAGTCTGATGGGTTTTCCTTTGTAGGTGATCTTTTTTCTCTCTCTAGCTGCCTTTAATACTCTGTCTTTGTCTTTGATCTTTGCCATATTAATTATTATGTGTCTTGGTGTTGTCTTCCTTCGGTCCCTTGTGTTGGGAGATCTGTGGGCTTCCATGGACTGTGAGGCTATTTTCTTCCCCTGCGAGGAAAGTTTTCAGCAATTATTTCTTCAAAGACACTTTCTTTCCCTTTTTCTCTCTCTTCTTCCTCTGGTACTCCTGTAATGCCACTATTGTTCCGTTCGATTGGTCACACAGTTCTCTTAATATTCTTTCATTCCTAGAAATCCTTTTATCTCTGTCTGCCTCAGCTTCTCTGTATTCCTGTTCTCTGATTTCTATTCCATTAACAGTCTCTTGCATCTCATCCAGTCTGTTGTTAAGCCCAACGATCACTTGTCTGATTTCTGCATTGTCTTTCCTCACTTCCCTCACTTCCTCCCTCAGCTGTTGCCCATTTCTCTGTAGATCCATCAGCATGGTTATGACTTTTATTCTGAATTCTTTTTCAGGAAGACTGTGCATTTCTATCCTTTCAGGCTCCCTCTGTGGTTTTGCCTGGTTGATTTTAGTCTTGACCATATTCCTCTGTCTTTTCATTGTTATAGAAGTGGTTGGTGGTAGTTGCCACATATGTCAGCTGGGCTCTTTAAGACTTTAAGAAGAGAGAAAAGAAAAGGAAGAAAGAAAGAAAGAAAACAAAAAACGAAAAACGAAACAAAAACAAAAACAAAAAAAACACCGACTGGGAGTAGATTCTGTTGGGATGCTGTAAGTGGCGCTGTTGCCCCACTATTCCGCAGCCCTGGCCATACTGCTCTGCAGGGCCCTTATAGCTCTGGCCCGGGTGGAAACGAATGGAAGGCTGTTGATCTCTTAGTGAAGTCAATGTGCCGCCACCCCTTCCCAGTCGCCAGCTAAGTGTTCCGAAACTCCCTAGGACTCGCAGCCTGCTGGGCTGAGTGTGCAGGGGCAATCTGGCTCCTCCACTGGGCTCCTGTCTCCTTAAGACCACTGAAGAAAGCACACGCTTTTCTTTTCTTTTTTTTCCTTCCCGGGAGCCGGCTGCAAGCCCCCTGGCGCGTACCCCACTCAGGTCCTGCCCCTCTGTCTCTCCAGTCTCCCCTACACCGTGCTATGTGTATCAGCGCTCCCCACACTGATCACCAGGACTGGTTATTTCACGGTGTGTACGTCCACTCCCTCCCAGCTCTGAATCCTCTCCTCCCGCAGGTGCGCTAGCGTGGGTGAGTGCTCGGGTCCCGCCGGGTCGCAGCTCCGTATCTTACCCGCCTCTTGGGGTGCCAAGTCCTCTCGGGTGCAGCTGCACACTGTGCGCTTTCCTGTGTATTCTGGTTTCTCTTTTAGAAATAGTTGTATTTGCTGTATTTTCATAGATAAGTATAGTATTGGGAGGAGATTTCTGCCGCCCTGCTCATGCCGCCGTCTTCCCGGAAGTCTTCATTTTCTGCTAAAAATATAATTTAGTGAACATAATAATATTCTATTTGCCAGGCCCATTACTAACCATTAGGGATACTAAGAATAGAAAGGAAAATAAGGCATGTCCCTCTCCTTGAGGATCCCACAGTTTATCTGGAGGATTATTCTTTGCAACTGTTAAGGTAACTCTTCAATATAGGTTTCTTGATCCAATACAAAAATAACCCTTTTTGTCTACTGAAAGTTTTTCTGGATTAATTCCTCCTCTACCTTCTGAATACACATAATTATTGAGCACTGGACTGCTGAGTGAGGGAAAATTAATCACCAGGAGGTGATTCTAAATACTTTGGTATAAGTCTATCATCTTTATGCTGAAGGCTTTGAAAGTCAAAGCACATGAACAGCATGCTAACAGATTTTTCTCGCTATTCTTTCTGTCACTGTTGACTAACTGAGAGGTTATTTACAAATTTGAAATAGATATTTTTTATGAGGCTTTTCAAGGCCTTTTTAAAAGTTACTGTTTTTAAAACAACCACAATTAGAATCATGTTTCCTTTCTATAGCATTTTTACCTTGTATGTACTTTTTGCTTTATACATGCCTCTATTGCAGCAAATGCTATATTGTAATTATAACTAACGTGTCTGTATTACCTAATTTGTATAAAATCCTTAAGAATAGGAGATTTATCTTATATAATTTTACATCCTCAGCCCCTTAAACAATTTCTGACACATAGTAAGTACTCAAAAACTGTATATTTTTATTGCTACTGTTCGTGAACCAACATGTCATTCTACTTCTAGTAGAATTTTTTCAAGGTAAAGTAATGCATCAAAATGGTGCCTGGCCTTCCTATTTTTATCTCTAGGAACCAGCATTAAATAAAAATAAATTTTTGTCTGTGTCACATAGGAATGGCGGGAGGTCTGAGAGGCTTCCTAGCAGAGAGAGGGCTGCTGAAGGGGCAGAGTTTGCATGGAGCTTGCTGCCTGGGAGAGGGAAGAGCTGGACAAGGTTGTCTAGGCACACTCTGCCCAGCTGGTTGGGAACTTTGAGGAGCTTCTGGTCCTCCATCCCCCTGACTGCCTACTCAGCTCCGAAGCCCCCCACTATGACACACAGCCTGCCACGCATTCCTACTGGCCTGCCAGCACCTGCTCGCAAACCTGCAGTCAATACGCTGGCATCAGTCCAGCCAGAGTGAGGCCGCGCCTACAACAGTTATGGACAAAAAGCACATAGGCTTAACGTTGTATGCTTGCCCCACTGGCCCTGACACTGGACACCAGCACTGCACACGGGAATGAGGAAGCAGATCTTTCCTCCCCCCGGGCACCAGCTCTGCTCCCCTACAACACCCAACCTCACTCTAGGGGCTGTGAAGCTCCACACTGGAATTTCTGCGCACTAGTGGGCACCACACCGAAATATGAAACGTCAAAAGAACATGGTTCAGAACAAAATCTCACAAACCCCAGAAAAAGGGCCAAATGAAACTGAATTTACTAACCTTCCCGAAAGAGATTTCAAAATAAAAATTATAAACTTCCTTATGGAGGTACAGAAAAATATTCAAGAACTCAGGAGCGAATTAAAGTTGGGAACTCAATCATTAAGAAATTCCATATCTGAAGGAAAACATACAATGGAGGGATTTAAAAGCCGATTAGATGTAGTAGAAGAGATGGTAAAAGGAATAGAAATTAGAGAAGAGGAATGCAAAGAAGCTGAGGCACAGAGAGAAAAAAGAATCTCTAAGAATGAAAGAATATTGAGAGAACTGTGTGACCAATCCAAATGGAAGAATTTTCGCATTATAGGGGTACCAGAAGAAGAAGAGAGAGAAAAAGGGATAGAAAGTGTCACTGAGGAGGAAATTGCTGAAAACTTCCCAAATCTGGGAAAGGAGATAGTCTCTCAAGACATGGAGGTACACAGATCTCCCAACACAAATGACCCAGGGAAGACAACATCAACACATAAAAATTACAATGGCAAGGATCAAGGATAAAGACAGACTTTCAAAAGGAATTAGAGAGACAAAAAAGATCAAATACAAAGTAAAACCCATCAGGCTATCATCAGACTTCTCAACAGAAACCTCACAGGCCAGAGGGAAGAGTGTGATATATTTAATGCAATGAAGCAGAAAGCCTTGAACCAACAATACTCTACCAAGCAAGGTTATCATTTAAATTTTAAGGAGGGATTAAACAATTTTCAGAGAAGCAAAAGCTGAGAGAATTTACCTCCCACAAACCACCTCTACAGTGCATTTTAGAGGGACTCCTATAGATGGAAGTATTCCTAAAGCTAAATACATGTTACCCAAGGGCTAGACACAGAGTACAGAATATGATTCATAACATACAAAGAATGAAGAAGGAAAAAAAGGAGGAATAAAAACAAAGCTTTAGGTTGTGTTTGTAATAGCATACGAAGTGAGTTCAATTAGACTGTTAGATAGTAATGGAATTACCCTTGAACCTTTGGTGACTACACATCTAAAGCCTGCAATGGCTTTAAGTACATACCTATCGATATTCACCCTAAATGTAAATGGTCTGAATGCACCAATCAAAAGACATAGAGTCACTTAATGGATAAAAAAGCAAGACCCATCTATGTGCTGCCTACAGGAGACTGACTTCAAACCCAAAGACATACACAGACTGAAAGTAAACGGATGGAAAAAGATATTTCATGCAACTAATAGAAAAAAGCAGCAGTTGCAGTACTTGTATCAGACAAAATAGACTTCAAAACAGATAAAGTCACAAGGGACAAAGGACATTACGTAATGATAAAAGGGTCAGTCCAACAAGAGGATAACTATTATAAATATCTATGCACTCGACACAGGATCACATACATATGTGAAAAAATTCTAACAGAATTAAAGGGGGAAATAAAATACAATGCATTCATTTTAGGAGTCTTCAACACACCACTCACTCCAAAGGACACATCAACCAGAAAGAAAATAAATAAAGAGACAAAGGCACTACTAAAGAACATATTAGAACAGATGGACCTGACAGATATCTACAGAACACTCTATCCAAAATCAACAGGATACACATTCTTCTCAAGTGCACATGGAACATCTTCAAGAATAGACCATATACTAGGCCACAAAACAAAACTCAGTAAATTCAAAAAGATTAAAATTGTACCTATCACCTTCTCAGATCACAAAGGTATGAAACTACAAATAAATTACACAAAGAAAACGAAAAAACCCACAAACACATGTAGGCTTAATAACGTGCTCCTAAATAATCAATGGATCAATTACCAAATAAAAACAGAGATCAAGCAATATATGGAGACAAATGACAACAATAATTCAACACCTCAAAATCTGTGGAAAGCATCGACGGCCATGCTAAGAGGGAAATATATTGTAATACAGGCCTACCTCAGGAAAGAATAATCCCATATGAGCAGTCTACACTCACAATTAATGAAACTAGAAAAGGAAGAACAAATGAGGCCCAAAGTCAGTAGAAAGAGGGACATAATAAAGATTGAAGCAGAAATAAATAAAGTTGAGAAGAATAAAACAATAGAAAGAATCAATGAAAGCAGGAGCTGGTTCTTTGAGAAAATAAACAAAATAGATAAACCCCTAGCCAGACTTATCAAGGAAAAAAGAGAGTCTACAAACATAAACAGAATCAGAAATCAGAAAGGAAAAATCACTATGGATACCACAGAAATACAAAAGATTATGAGAGAATGCTATGAAAAATTATACACTAACAAACTGGATAACCTAGAAGATATGGAAAACTTTCTAGAAAAATACAACCTTGGAAGGCTGATCCAGATAAAAACAGAAAATCTGAATAGACCAATTAGGAGCAAAGAAATTGAATTGGTAATCAAAAAACTACCTAAGAACAAAACTCCTGGACCAGGTGGTTTCACTGCAGAATTTTATCAAACATTAGTGAAGACCTAATACCCATCCTCCTTAAAGTTTTCCAAAAAGTAGAAAAGGAGGGAATACTCCCAAACTTATTCTACGAGACCAACATCATTCCAATACCAAAACCAGGCAAAGACACCACAAAAAAAGAAAATTACAGACCAATATCCCTGATGAACAGAGATGCAAAAATATTCAACAAAATATTAGCAAACCGAGTTCAAAAATACACCAAAAAGATCATCCATCATAATTAAGTGGGATTCATCCCAGCGATGCAAGGATGGTACAACATTCGAAAATCCATCATCATCCAGTACATCAACCAAAAGAAGGAAAAAAATCACATGATCATCTCCATACATGCTGAAAAAGCATTCAACAAAATTCAACATCCATTCATGATAAAAACTCTCAACAAAATGAGTATAGAGGGCAAGTAACTCAACATAATAAAGGCCATATATGACAAACCCACAGCCAACATTATACTTAACAGCAAGAAGCTGAAAGCTTTTCCTTTATGATTGGGAACAAGACAGGGATGCCCACTCTCCCCACTTTTATTCAACATAGCTCTGGATGTCCTAGCCACATCAGTCAGACAACACAAAGAAAAAAGAAAGGCATCTAGATTGGTAAGGAAGAAGTCAAACTGTCCGTTTACAGATGACATGATATTGTACATAAAAAACCCTAAAGAATCCACTCCAAAACTACTAGATCTTATATCTGAATTCAGCAAAATTGCGGGATACAAAATTAATACACAGAAATCTGTTGCATTCCTATACACTAACAGTGAACTAGCAGCAAGAGAAATCAGGAAAACAATTCCATTCATAATCACATCAAAAAAATATATACCTAGGAATAAACCTAACCAAGAAAGTGAAAGACCTATACTCTGAAAACTACAAGACCCTCATTAGAGATTTTAAAGAAGATACCTAGAAATGGAAACACATCCCGTGCTCTTGGATAGGAAGAATTAATATTGTCAAAATGGCCATCCAGCCTAAAGCAATCTACAGATTCAATGCAATCCCTATCAACATACCAACAGCATTTTCAATGAACTAGAGCAAATAGGTCTAAAATTCATATGGAATGACAAAAGACCCCAAGTAGCCAAAGCAATCCTGAGAAGGAAGAATAAAGCAGGGAGAATTACGCTCCCTGACTTCAAGCTCTACTACAAAGCCACAGTAATCAAGAGAATTTGGTACTGGCACAAGAACAAACCCATAGACCAGTGGAACAGAATACAGAGCCCAGGTATAAAGCCAAGCATATGTGGTCAATTAATATTTGATAAAAGAGGCAAGGATATACAATAGGGAAATGACAGCCTCTTCAACAGCTGGTGTTAGCAAAACTGGACAGCTACATGTAAGATAATGAAACTGTATTATTGTCTAACCCCATACACAAAAGTAATCCCAAAATGGTTCAAAGACCTGTATGGAAGTCATAAAACCATAAACTCTTAGAAAAAATCTCTTGGACATAAACATGATCAACTTCTTCATGTACATATTTCCTTGGCAAGGGAAACAAAAGCAAAAATGAACAAGTGAGACTATATCAAACTAAAACGCTTCTTTACAGCAAAGGACACCATCAGTAGAACAAAAAGTCATCCTACAGTATGGGGAATATATTCATAAATGACATATCTGATAAGGGGTTGATATCCAAAATATATAAAGAGCTCATGCACCTCAACAAACAAAAAGCAAATAATCCAATTAAAAAATGGGCGGAGGAGCTGAAGAAACACTTCTCCAAAGAAGAAATTCAGATGGCCAACAGGCACATGAAAAGATGCTCCACATCACTAATCATCAGAGAAATGCAAATTAAAACCACAATGAGATATCACCTCACACCAGTTAAGATGGCCAACATCCAAAAGACAAACAACAACAAATGTTGGCGAGGATGTGGACAAAGGGGAAACCTCCTGCACTGCTGATCAGAATGTAAACTAGTTCAACCATTGTGGAAAGCAGTATGGAGGTTCCTCAAAAAACTCAAAATAGAAATACCATATGACCCAGGAATTCCACTCCTAGGAATTTCCCCTCAGACTGCAGCAGCCCAGTTTGAAAAAGACATATGCACCCCTATGTTTATCGCAGCACTATTTACAATAGCTAAGAAATGGAAGCAACGTAAGTGTCCATCCATAGATGGGTGGATAAAGACTGGTACATATACGCAATGGAATATTATTCAGCCATAAGAAGAAAACAAATCCTACCATTTGCAACAACATGGATGGAGCTTGAGGGTATTATGCTCACTGAAATAAGCCAGGTGGAGAAAGACAAGTATCAAATGGTGTCACTCATCTGTGGAGTATAAGAACAAAGGAAAAACTGAAGGACGAAAACAGCAGCAGACTCACAGAACCCAAGAATTATGTAACAGTTACCAACGGGAAAGGGACTGGAGAGCATGCATGGGAAGGGAGGGATAAGGAGTTAAAAGGGGCATTATGATTAGCACAAGTTATTCCGCTGGAGGGGACATGGGAATGGCAGTATTTCTAGAGAAGACAAGTAGTGATTCTATAGTATCTTACTACACTGATGGACAGTGACTGTAGTGGGGTGTGTGGTGAGGACTTGATAATATGTGGTCTAGTGACCATAATGTTCAAGTGATTGTACATTAATGATACCAAAATAAAGAAAATAAATAAATAAAGTAAATATATATATAAGTAAATAAATATTTGTATCACCATATCTGTTTAAAATGCTTTTCATCTACTTGATTAACTTAAAATCTTCTCCTTGTTTTGTACAAGTAAAATGGAAGATACTGTCAAGTAATGGTTAAGAGTATCATCTCTGATGTCAGACTGCTGGCTCTACTACTTACTAGCTACTTTAACACCTTTTTTACTTTTGTTTTCTCTACTATATAATGAGGATGTTAATAGTAAAAACCTTCTTGGATTAAGTGAGTTTACCATGTAAAGTGCTTTAAACAATTGATTCTCAGTGAGTCATACTTAAGTATTGCTGTGATTGAGAGTTCTAAGTCTTGAAGCAAGTCTGCTTGCAAAACTTTCTAATACTGTTCCTTCATCTAGAATTGTCTTTATCTTACCTTCCTTCCTGAAGGGTATTTCACTAGATATAGAATTCTAGGGCAACAGTTCTTTCTTTCAGTACTTTATAAAATATTATTCCACTGTCTTCTCATGCCATGGTTAGTACCAAAACTTAAGTGATTAAGAGAAAGCATTGCTAACAGGAAGAGTTAAAGATGTAAATGCTTACACTAAAAAAGAAAGTTCCACAAAACAACCCACTGACATTACAACTTATATAACTAGAAAAAGAACAAAATAAACCCAAAGCTAGCAGAAGGAAGAAAATAATAAAGATTAGAGCAGAGATAAATAAAATGGAAAATGGAAAAACAATGGAGAAAATCAACAAAGCCAAATATTCTTTGAAAAGATCAACAAAATTGCCAAACTTAGCTATATTATAGACTAAGAAAAAAAGACATGAGTCAAATTACTAAACTCAGAAACAAAAGTGGGGAACTTTTTGAATTAGGATTTTATATATATGACAGTATTATGAACAATCACGTGCCAATAAATTAGATATCCTAGATGAGATAGACAAATTCCTACAAACACAAAATCTACCCAGATTGACTCACAAATAGAAAATCTGAATAGATCTGTAATTACTAAGGTGAGTGAACCAATAATCAAAAATCAACCTGTAAATAAAATATCTGTACTAGTTGACTTCACTGGAGAATTCTACCAAACTTTTAAAGAAAATGGATACCAGTCCTACTCAAACTCTTCCAAAAAATTGAAGAGAAAGGAAGACTTCCTTACTAATTCTATGAGGCCAGAATTGCCATGATACCTACAAAGAACTATTGGAAAACCACATAACAATATCCCTTATGTACATTTATGTAAAAACTTCCACAAATCCAAATTCAGCAACATATTATAAGGATTATATGCCATGATCAAGTGGGATTTATACCTAGAATTCAAGGATGACTCAACATACTGAAGGAAAAAAATATATAATCATCTCAATTGATACAGACAGCATTTGACAAAATTCAGCATGTTTTCATATTAATGACACTCAACAAACTGGGAACTGAAGGAAACTATGTTAACATAATAAAGGTCTTATATTAAAAATGCACAGTTAACGTCGTACTCAATGGGGAAGGACTGAGAGTTTTTCCTCTAACGCAGGAACAAGACCAAGATGCCTACTTTGCCTCTTTGCCACTTTTATTAAACATAATATTGGAAGTTGTAACCAGAGCATTAGGCAAGAAAAAGAAAAAGTATTCAGATTGGGAAGGAAAAAGTAAATTTGCCTCAGACATTATATGTAGAAAACCCTAAAGATTCCACAAAAAAAACTATTTGAATTAATAAATGTATTTATAGCAAAGTTGAAAACATAATCAACATGCAAAAATCAATTGTGCTTCTATGTACTAACAACAAAGCAAAGAGAAAATTGTGGAAAAATTAAACTTACAGTAGCATCAAAAAATAAAATACTTAGTAATGAACTTTGTCAAAGAGGTGAAAGACTTGTACTCTGAAAACTACAAAACCTTGCTGAAGAAAAGACCTAAGTAAATGGAAATACACCCATGTTTATGAGTTGGAAAACTTAATATTGTTAAGATGTCCATATGTCCAAAGCAATCTGCAGATTTAATGAAGTCTATATCAAAATGCAGCAACATTTTTTCTGCAAAAATAGAAAAATTCATTCTAAAATTCATATGAAATCTCAAGGAACCCCCAAATAGCCAAAACAATCATGAAAAAACAACAACAAAGTTGGAGGACTCACACTCCCTGATACCAAATTTATTTTAAAGCTACAATCATCAAAACATTGGAACTGGCATTAAATCAGATTTTTAGACCACTGGAATAGATTAGAGAGGCCAAAAATAAACTCCCTTGCACAAAGGCTCAAATGACTTTCAAGAAGGGTCTCAAGACAATTCAATAAGAAAAGGGAAGTCCTCAACAAATGGTGGTGGGAAATTTGGATATCTACATGCAAAGAATGAAGTTGGACCCTTACCTAATATTATGTACAAAAACTAATTCACAGTGGATCAAAGACTTAAGTGTAAGAAATAAAATTATAAAACTTGTAGAAGAAACATTAGAGAAAAGCTTCGTGACATTAGATTTTTCAGTGTTTGCTTGGATATGACACCAGAAATACAAACAACAAAAGAAAAATATGTACGTTGGACTTCATCAACATTAAAAACTTTTTGCCTCTTTAGCCATTAATTTATCAGTGGACACGTAGGTATGCTCTGTATCTTGGCTATTGCAAATAATGTTATAATAAACTTAGGAGTGCATATGTCTTTCTGAATTGGTAATTTTGTTTTCTTCATGTAAATTCCCAGAAGTGGAATTACTGGGTCATACAGTATTTCTAATTTCAGGTTTTTGAGAAATTTCCAAACTGCTTTCTACAGTGCCTGTACAAATTTACATTCCCACCACTGTATAAGGGTGCCTTTTTCTCCACATCTTCACCAACACCTGTTATTTCTTGCTTTTTTGAAATTAGCCATTCTAACTTGTGTGAGGTAATATCTCACTATGGTTTTGATTTGCATTTCATGGTTCGTACATACAGTGGAATATTACTCAGCCACAAAAAAGATTGACATCTTACCATTTGCAACAGCATGGGTGGACCCAGAAGGTATTATGCTAAGTGAAATAAGTCAGACAGATAAAGAGACATACCATATGATTTCACTTACATGAGAAATCTAAAAAACAAAAGAAATGAGCAAACAACGGAAATAGACCCAAATACAGAGATTGAATTGGTGGCTGCCATAGGGGAGATGGGTAAGAAAACAGGTGAAATAGATAAAGGGAACAAAAAGGTACAGACTTCCAATCAAAATAAATGAGTCATGGGAATGGAAGTACAGCATAGGGAATATAGTCAATAATATAATTGCTTTGTATGTTGAAGGATTATAACTACATTTATTGTGAGCATTTTTTAATGTATGTCTGTTCAATAACTATGTTGTAAATCATATATTGTATTAGTATTGTATATTAACTATATTTCAATTTTAAAAATTGTGCCTCAAAGGAAACTATCAATAAAGTAAAATGACAATCACAGAATGGGAGAAAATGTTTGCAAACCACATATCTAATCAGGGTTTAATATATAGAATATCTAAATAACTTCAACTCAAAAAAAAAAACCCCAATTGAAAAATGGGCAGAAGATTTGAATAGACATTATTCCAAAGAAAATAAAAAATGGCCAATAAGCACATGAAAAGATGCTCCACATCACTAATCACTGGATAAATGCAAATCAAAACCACAATGAGATACCACTTCACACCCATTAGAATGACTTTGATTTTTTTTAAAAAGAAAAAATAGGTGTTGGTGAGGATGTGGAGAAATTAGAACCCTCGTGCATTGCTGGTGGAATGTAAAATGGTATAGCTATTGTTCAAAATAGTATGGCAGTTTCTCAAACAATTAAACATAGAATTACCACATGATCCTGCAGTTCCATATCTGGGTATATACTTGAAATAACTGAAAGCAGAGACTCACAGATATTGTACACCAATGCTCATAGCAACAGTATTCACAATAGCCAAAAGGTAAAAAACAACTCAAATGTCCATTGATGGATGAATGGATAAGCAAAATGTGTTGTATATATACAATGGAATGTTAGCCTTAGGAATGAGTGAATTTCTGATACATGATTCAAAGCATGGATGAACCTTGGAGACATGATAAATGAAATAGGCCAGACACAAAAGGAAAGATGTTATATGATTCTGCTTATATGAGGTATCTAGAAAAGTTTCAGTATAGGATGATGAAAAAGTCCTGAAGATGGACAGTGGTGGTGGTTGCACAACAGTATGAATGTACTTAATGCCAATGAACTAGACACTTAAAATTTGTTAATATGGAAAATTTTATGGTATATGTATTTTACCACAATTTTAAGAGGACATTTTAGGATAGGAAATGCAAAGTTCACAGCATATACAGCCTCTTGGGACATTTCTACAATCCTCCAGGCTCAACATCACAAGAAGCACATCAGGATGCAAAAGACAAGTTAGACAGACTTGGGGTGAATGACCACCTCAGCACAGGTAGCAGCACCTTTCCTCTCCACCCATCCAGCTTATATATTTTGCTGTATATTATAGCCCCATAAGAGTTTTGTGATAGTTGAGTACCATTCATCTTGTTATTGAATAAACAATCTAAATAATATGGTTCAGGTTCTTCACAGTATCTTCAGATCTCAGCACAGCATAGCAACTCCAGTGAAGCTTTAATTCAGTAGCGCTTTAGTTCAAGTACCTTTTTTAAGTAAACAGTTTGGAGCCAGAATTATCTCTTTGGGTATCTCTTTAGCCTGGAAGGAAGATGAGTCCAACTGTTATCACCTCTATATCATAACCACATGGTGGCTCATGTTTGGACTACTTATGCAGTATGAAAAACATCAAGCAAGGGAGAAGAATTTAATTTAAAGTGGCTCTGGGTTGGAAGTGTCCCAAGCAATGGACAGAAGTAAACCATCTCTCAGGGAAGTCTTCTCCACCCAGACCTCAAAGATTTCTAAGGAATTAAGTTCTCAGAAAATTAGCAGGACACACACACACAAAAAAAGTGACAAAACACACAAAAATCAAAGCACCATGAGGAATGAGAGATGTACCCTGAAAACTTAAAATCCTGGTGTAAACAGAATAAATAAAAAATAAATATATTTAGAAAACTAAAACAGAAGCTTAAAAATTATATGCAGGTAATAAATAGTTTGAAAAAGAACTAAAATACAATTAGATATGTTAAATATAATGAAAATTTCAAAACTTAATACATGGATTAGACTGCAAATTACATACAATTGAAGAGAGAATTAGGTAACTAGGTGAAACTATTTGAAGAAATTATACAAAATGCAGCTCAGATTGACAAAGACATAAAAATGAAAGAGAAGTTAAAAAGCCTGGAGGACAAGAGTAAGAAACTATAAAATACAATCTGAGTTCAAAAGATCATAGAGAATGAAGCAAAGTAAGAAAATGCTTGAAATATAATATCAAAAATAATCTCAAAATCTTGAAAGATACCAATCTTCAGATTCAAGATTCCAAACAAATCCTACTCGGGTAAATAAAAAGAAATGTCTACCTAGATACAGCATAGTAAAATTGTAATATATGATAGAAAAGAGACCTTACAAATTGCCAGAAAATGAATTGTATGGTATGTAAATTATACTCCAGTAAAATTTTTAAAATCCACAATTCCGTATATCTTGGTATTATAATTTTGATTATTTCTCAGTGAAAAGCAATAAATGGTATATTGCTATTTACACTTATTAATAGAAATATTAAATATTTTGCATGTGTTTATTGACTGTTTCCTCATTTGAAAACTGAATATTTACACCCTTTAACAGTTTTTAGACTAGTGTGCTTCCTTATTGAGTTTTTTATATATTAAGATGTGAAATTTCACTTATAATGAGTCCTATGAGCACTCATAGTTTTGTTTATTTTATCAAATGTTTAAGCTTTATGAAAATAAATCTTTTGTAAAAGAAAATTGGAGAGAGAGAAAACACAATAACTAAAATTAAACAATAGTTTGGTTGCTAACCTCTCAATAACAATAATTTAAACAAAAGATACTGAAATAATACCCAAAATATGCTGAAGGAAAATAACACTAACCAAGAATTTCACATCCAGCAAAGGTGACACTCAAGAGTGAGGAAAGAGAAAATGTCATTTTCCTACTAACAAAAATGGGCAGATTTTATCACCAAAAGAGCCTCCCTTAAAGATTTTAAAGGATATCCTTCTAGCAGAAGAACAATTCTCAGATGAAGAGTTGAGGATTCAAGAAGAAAATAAGAACAAAGGTAAGTTTAGAAACATGAGTAATTTTTTTAACTGACCATACAAAACTATAAAATAATGTCTGATTCATGGGAGAAAGAAGTAATCTGTAACTAATTCGCAAAAACAGCATGTACTTTGGGGTGATGTGATCATACTTAAGTATCCTAAACTCCCTGCATTTTCTAGGAGATTAAACATGTTGATTAATTTTTTAAAGTTAACTATACATGCTAAAGCTGTTAGGGTAGTCACTGAAAGAATGAACAGAAATAAAACTTCCAAAAGTTTAAGGAAGAAATTAAATGAGAAAAACATTCAAAATAGACAAAGGTGGGAGAAGAATAAAAAGAAACAAAAAAGCAAGATGAGACATCATATAGGATGTTTTATTTTTAAACAAAGAATGAAAAGACAGGCAAACCCACTATTCAAAAGATAAGAAATAACAAATGCTAGAGAGGATGTGGAGAAATGGGAACCCTTCTACACTGTTCGTGGGAATGTAAATTCATGCAACCACTGTGGAAAGCAGTATGGGAGGTTCCTCAAAAAACTAAAAATAGAACTACCATTTGAACCAGTAATTACACTCCTAGGAATTTACCCAAAGAAAACAAAATCCCTGATTCAAATTTTGTATTTACATCTGAAAATTTCAGTAGTTTTTTAACTGTTATTCAATAATTTGTTTTAGATAAGTGTAGATTGACATGCAATTGTAAAAAATAGTACCTAGAAATCCTAGTATCTAGAAATCATGTACCCTTTATGGAGTTTTCTCCAGTGGTAATATCTTGTAAAATTATAGTACAAAATTACCGTCAGGATATTGACTAACATTGTTAGAGTTAAGATACAGAATAATTCCATCACCACAAGGATCCCTCCTGTGTTGTACTTTTATTGCCACCCTTCTGACTCCACAGCCACCTGACTCCAACCTACCCTTCCTTTCCTAACCTTTAGCAACCACTAATCTCTCCATTTCTATATTTGCTATTTCAAGAATTTTATGTAAATAGAATCATACAGTATGTAGCTTTTTTGGTTTGGCTTTTCCACCCAGCATAAGTTCCTGAAAACTCAACTGAATGAACCAACACTTAATTCCTTTTTTATTGCTTAGTAGTATTCCCCATTGTTTATGTACCATCATTTGTTACACCATTTTCCTATTGAAGGACAACTGAGTCATTTCTAGTTTGGGACTATTATGAACAAAGTTTCTATGAATACCTTTGTACAGATTTTTGTGAACAAAACTTTGTTTACCTGGGATGAATACCAAGGGTCCAGTTGCTGGACCATATGGCAATTGCATACTTATTTTTTTATTATCCATTTCCACCAGCAATGTGTGAGTGATTTAGTTTCTCCACATCCTCGCCAACATTTGTTGTTGCTTGTCTTTTGGATGGTGGCCGTCCTTACTGGTATGAGGTGATATCTCATTGTGGTTTTAATTTGCATTTCTCTGATGATTAGCGATGTGGAGCATCTTTTCATGTGCCTGTTGGCCATCTGAATTTCTTCTTTGGAGAAGAGTCTGTTCAGATCCTTTGTCCATTTTTCAATTGGCTTATTTGCTTTTTGTTTGTTGAGGCGAGTGAGTTCTTTATATATTTTGGATGTCAACCCCTTATTGGATATGTCATTTATGAATATATTCCCCATACTGTAAGATGTCTTTTTGTTCTACTGATGGTGTCCTTTGCTGTACAGAAGCTTTTTAGTTTGATATAGTCCGACTTGTTCATTTTTGCTTTTGTTTCCCTTGCCTGGGAGATATGTTCATGAAGAAGTTGCTCGTGCTTATGTGCAAGAGATTTTTGCCTATATTTTTTTCTAAGATTTTTATGGATTCATGACTTACATTCAGGTCTTTGATCCATTTTGAGTTTACTTTTGTGTATGGGGTTAGACAGTAATCAAGTTTCATTCTCTTACATATAGCTGTCCCGTTTTACCAACACCAGCTGTTGAAGTGGCTGTCATTTCCTCATTGTATATCCATGGCCCCTTTATTGTATATTAATTGACCATATATGCTTAGGTTTATATCTGGGATCTCTATTCTGTTCCACTGGTCTATGGATCTGTTCTTGTGCCACTACCAAATTGTCTTGATTACTGTGGCTTTGTAGTAGAGCTTGAAGTCAGGGAGCGTAATTCCCCTGCTTTATTCTTCCTTCTCAGGATAGCTGTGGCTATTCTGGGTCTTTTGTTGTTCCATATGAATTTTAGAACTGTTTTCTCTAGTTCGTTGAAGAATACTGTTGGTATTTTGTTAGGGATTGCATTGAATCTGTAGATTGCTTTAGGCTGGATGGCCATTTTGACAATATTAATTCTTCCTATCCATGAGCCTGGGATGTGTTTCCATTTCTATGTATCTTCTTTAAATTCTCTCATGAGTGTCTTGCAGTTTTCAGAGTATAGGTCTTTCACTTCCTTGGTTACGTTTATTCCTAGGTATTTTATTCTTTTGGATGCAATTGTGAATGGAACTGTTTTCCTGATTTCTCTTTCGGCTCGTTCATCGATAGTGTATTGATTTCCGTGTATTAATTTTGTATCCCACAACTTGACTGAATTCAGATGTTTCATCTAGTCGTTTTGGAGTGGATTCTTTCAGGGTTTTTATGTACAATATCATGTCATCTGCATACAGGGATAGTTTGACTTCTTCCTACCAATCTGGATGCCTTTTATTTCTTTGTGTTATCTGATTGCTGTGGCTAGGACCTCTAGAGCTATGTTGAATAAAACTGGGGAGAGTGGGCATCCTTATCTTGTTCCCGAACTTAAAGAAAAAGCTTTCAGCATCTCGCTGTTAAGTATAATGTTAGCTGTGGGTTTGTCATATATGGCCTTCATTATATTCAGTTACATTCCCTCTATACCCATTTTCTTGAGAGTTTTTATCATGAATGGATGCTGAATTTTGTCAAATGCTTTTCCAGCATCTATGGAGATGATTATGTGGTTTTTGTCTTTCTTTTTGTTGATGTAGGGGATGATGCTGATGGATTTTCGAATGTTGTACCATTCTTGCATCCCTGGGATGAATCCTACTTGATCATGATCGATGATCTTTTTGATGTATTCTTGAATTCCGTTTGCTAATATTTTGTTGAGTTTTTTTGCATCTATGTTCAGGGGTATTGGTCTGTAATTTTCTTTTTTTATGCAGTCTTTGCCTGGTTTTGGTATTAGAGTGATGCTGGCCTCATAGAATGAGTTAGGGAGTGTTCCCTCCTCTTCTACTTTTTGGAAAACTTTAAGGAGGATGGGTATTAAGTCTTCACTAAATATTTGACAAAATTCAGGAGTGAAACCTGGTCCAGGCATTTAGTTCTTAGGCAGTTTTTTGATTACCAATTCAATTTCTTTGCTGGTAATTACTGTATTCAGATTTTCTGTTTCTTTCTGGGTCAGCCTTGGAAGGTTGTATTTTTCTAGAAAGTTGTCCATTTCTTCTCGGTTATCCAGTTTGTTACCATATAACTTTTCATAGTATTCTCTCATAATTCTTTGTATTTCTGTCAGGTTCATAGTGAATTTTCCTTTCTTATTCCTGATTCTGTTTATGTGTGTAGACTCTTTTTTTCTTGGTAAGTCTGGCTAGGGGTTTATCTATTTTGTTTATTTTCTCGAAAAACCAGTTTCTGATTTCATTGATTCTTTCTATTTTATTCTTCTCAATTTTATTTATTTCTGCTTTCATCTTTATTATGTCCCTCCTTCTACTGACTTTGCGCCTCATTTGTTCTTCCTATCTAGTTTTATTAATTGTGTGTTTAGACTGTTCATTTGGGATTGTTCTTCTTTCCTGAGGTAGGCCTGTATTGCAATATATTTCCCTCTTAGCACAGCCTTTGCTGTGTCCAACAAATTTTGCGGTGTTGAATTATTGTTGTGATTTGTCTCCATATGTTGCTTGATCTCTGTTTTTATTTGGTCATTTATCCATTGGTTATTTATGAGCATGTTATTAAGCCTCCATGTGTTTGTGGACTTTTTCATTTTCTTTGTGTAATTCATTTCTAGTTTCATACCTTTCTGTTATGAGAAGCTGGATGGCACAATTTCAATCTTTTTGAATTTACTGAGGTTCTTTTTTTGGCCTAGTATATCATCTATTCTTGAAAATGTTCCATGTCCACTTGCGAAGAATGTGTATCCTGTTCCTTTTGGATGGAGTGTTCTGTAGATGTCCGTTATGTCCATCTGTTCTAATATGTTGTTCAGTGCCTCTGTCTCTTTATTTATTTTGTTTGGTTGTTCTGTCCTTTTGAGTGAGTGGTGTGTTGAAGTCTCCCAAAATGAATGTATTGCATTCTATCTCCCCCTTTAATTCTGTTAGTATTTGTTTCACACATGTAGGTGATTCTGTGTTGGGTGCATAGATATTTGTAATAGTTATATCCTCTTGTTGGACTGACCCCTTTATCGTTATGTAATGTCCTTTGTCTCTTGCTACTTTCTTTGTTTTGAAGTCTATTTTGTCTGATACAAGTACTGCAACTCCTGCCTTTTTCTCCCTATTAGGTGCATGAAATATCTTTTTCCATCCCTTCAGTTTTAGTCTGTGTATGTCTTTGGGTTTGAAGTGAGTCTCTTTTAGGCAGCTTATAGATGGGTCTTGTTTTTTTATCCATTCAGTGACTCTACATCTTTTGATTGGTGCATTCAGACCATTTACATTTAGGGTGATTATCAATAAGCATGTACTCATTGCCATTGCAGGCTTTAGACTCATGGTTATCAAAGGTTCAAGGGTAATTCGCTTACTATCGAACAGTCTAATTTAACTCACTTTTTGTGCTATTACCAACACAGCCTAAAAGGTTTTTTGTGTGTGTGTCCTTTTTCTTCCTCCTCCATTCTTTGTATGTTATGAATCATATTCTGTACTCTTTGTCTAGCCCTTGGGTGACATCTATTTAGCCTTAGGCATACTTCCTTCTATAGGAGTCCCTCCAAAATGCTCTGTAGAGGTGGTTTGTGGGAGGTAAATTCTCTCAGCTTTGGTTATCTGAAAATTGTTTAATCCAATGCCTCCTTCAAATTTAAATGATAACCTTGCTGGATAGAGTATTCTTGGTTGGAGCCCTTCTACTTCATAGCATTAAATATATCATGCCACTCCCTTCTGGGCTAAAGGTTTCTGTTGATAAGTCTGGTGATAGCCTGATGGGTTTTCCTTTGTATGTGATCTTTTTTCTTTCCCCAGCTGCTTTTCAAAGTCTGTCTTTATCCTTGATCTTTGCTGTTTTAATTATTATATGTCTTGATGTTGTCTTCCTTGGGTCCCTTGTTTGGGGAATTCCGTTCATCTCCATGGCTTGAGAGACTATCTCCTTCTCAGATTAGGGGTTGTTTTAGCCATTACCTCCTCAATGACAATTTCTGTCCCTTTTCTCTCTCTTCTTCTTCTGGTACCCCTATAATATTGTTCCATTTGGATTGGTCACACTGTTCTCTCAATATTCTTTCACTATTAGAGGGTTTTTTTTCTCTGTGTGCCTCAGCTTCTTTGTATTCCTCTTCTCTAATTTCTATTCCATTTACCGTCTTTTCTGCTGCATCTAATCTGCTTTTAAATCCCTCCATTGTATGTTTCATTTCAGATATGGAATTTCTTAATGATTAAATATCCGACTTAAATTCTTCCTGAGTTCTTGAATATTTGTCTGTACCTCCATAAGCATGTTTATGATTTTTATTTTGAACTCTCTTTGCAGAATATTTGTGACTTCAGTTTCATTTGGCCCTTTTTCTGGGTTTGTGATATTTTGGTCTGAACCATGTTCTTTTGATGTTTCATATTTCTTTGTGGTGCCCTCTAGTGCCCTGAAGCTCCAGTCTCTGGAGCTGCTCAGCCCCTAGAGTGACATTGGGTGTCGTAGGGAGTGGAGCTGGTGCCTGGTGGGGAGGAAAGAGCTGTTTCCAAATCCCGCCTGCAGGGCCTGTGTCCCTTATGAGAGCCAGTGGGCCGAGCAAACAGGTGTAAGTCTCTGTGCTTTGTGTCTCTAGCTGTTGTAGACAGGGCCTCCCTCTGACTGGCCTGACGGCAGCACAGTGACTGCAGGTTTGCCAGCAGGTGTCTGCAGGCCATTAGGAAGGCTCGGCAGGCTGCATGTCACAGTGGGGGCCTCAGAGCTGAGAAGCCATCCATGGGTATGTAGCGCCTGAAGCCCCTCAACGTTCCCAATCTGCCTGGCAGAGCGCGCCCAAACAACCTTGTCCCCCTAGCCCTTCTCCCGCACACCAAGCTCTGTGCAAACCCTGCCCCTTCAGCAGACCTCTCACTGCTAGGGAGCCTTTCAAATTGCCCGCCTTTTCTTAGTCCCAGGTTGGCTCGTTGTTGATCCTCTCCTCCACAAATGGCCAGAATCTGTTTCTCAAGCACTCCACCTGTACCAGCTCCCCATCCTCCAGAGCACTACACTGTGTAGGTTTCTGCTCACAAAGCAGATCTCCAGAGCTGGGTGTTCAGCAGTCTGAAGCTTCCACCCCCTCCCCATTCTGTTTCTCTTCCCTCCGCCGCTCAGCTGGGGTGGGGAAGGGCCCGGATGCCACAGGATCAAGGCTTTCATATGTTACCCTGTTTCATTAGGTCTGCTCTGTTCATGAGGTCTGTATGCAGTCTGGTGCAGCCTTCTTTCTTGTTGCTATTTTACGGTTTGTTGTATTAACTACATTTTCTCACTATCTGTGCTTTTTGGAGTTCTTTGTCCCACCTCTCATGCAACTATCTTGAATCTTCACTCCTACCAATTCAACTATATCTTAAAGTGATTTTCTGCCTTTTTATCTCTCCACTTCTCACAGTATCCAGTTATGATCATGGACTCATTTATTTCTCTTTGCAACTTTTAGTTTTTGCTTCACATAGTTTGATGTTTTGTTGTTAGATGCATATATATTAAGGAACATTATATCTTCTTGGAGAATTAACCCCTTTATTATTGTAGAATGTCCTTTATCCATGGTAACTTTCCTGGCTTTGAAATCTGCCCTGCCTGAAATCGATATACCTACTCCTGCTTTTTTGACTAATGTTAGCATGACATATTATGCATCCATTTAGTTTTAATCTAATTGTGTCTTTTTTATTTAAAGTGGATTTCTGGTAGACTACATACAGTTGGGTTGTGTTTTAAATCCACTCTGACAATCTCTATCTTTCAATTGGTGCATTTAGACCATTGACATTCAAAGTGATTGTAAGTATAATTGGATTAATGTCTACTGTATTTATTACTTTTTCTGTTTGTTGCCCTTCTTTGTTCTTATTTTTTAACTGAACCTTTTTTGTGATTCCATTTTTCTCCTTTCTTAGAATTTCACTTACACTAATTTTTTTACCTGTTTTTAATGGTTACCCTAGAGTTTCCAGTATATATTTACAGATAATCCAATTCCACTTTCAAATAATGCCTTAGTACTTCACTGATAGTGTGAATAGCTTATAATAACAAAATTATCCTAATTCTTCCCTCCCTTCCTTTGTATTATTGTGGTCCTTTGACTTATATGTAATGTACATAAGCATATATATATACACCTAAATTATAGACATAAGCATGAACAATTGAATAAATTGTTGTTATAATTTTGAAACAACTTATATGTTAGATCAATTAAGAATAAGAAAAAATGTTTTGTTTTACTTTCACTTACTCCTTCTTTGATGTTCCTCCTTACTTAATGTAGATCTTTCTGGTATATGTAATTTTCCTTCTCTTTAAAGAGCTTCTTATAATATTGTTTCCAAGGCAGTTCTACTGGCAACAAACACCCTCAATTTTTGAGAAAGTCTTTATTTCCTCTATACTTTTTTTTTTGCTTTTCTTTTTTTTTTTATTAAGGTCTCATTGATATACACTCTTATGAAGGTTTCTCTAGAAAAACAATGTGGTTATTACATACACCCTTATTATCAAGTTCTGCCATACCTCATTGCAGTCACTGTCCATCAATGTAGTAAAATGCCACAGAGTCCGTATTTGTCTTCTCTGAGCTACACTATCTTCCCCGTGACCCCATATACACCATGTGCACCAATCATGATACCCCACAATCCCCTTCTCGCTACCTCCCCACCTGCCCTCCTCCACCCCTCCTCTTTGGTAACCACTAGTCCCTTCTTGGAGTCTGTGAGTCAGTTCTGTTTTGTTCCTTCAGTTTTGCTTCATTATTATACTCCACAAATGAGCGAAATCGTTTGGTACTTGTCTTTCTCTGCCTGGCTTATTTCACTGAGCATAATATCCTCCAGCCCTATCCATGTTGTTGCAAATGGTAGGATTTGTTTCTTTGTTATGGCTGAATAATATTCCATTGTGTATATGTACCACATCTTCTTTATACATTCATCTACTATTGGACACTTAGGTTGCTTCCATATCTTGGCTATTGTAAATAGTCCTGCAATAAACATAGGGGTGCATATGTCTTTTTGAATCTGAGTTGGGTTTTTTGGGTTAATTTCTAGGAGTGGAGTTCCTGAGTTAAATGGTATTTCTATCTTTAGCTTTTTGAGGAACCCCCATATTGCTTTCCACAATAGTTGAACTAGCTTACATTCCCACCAGCAGTGTAGGAGGGTTCCCCTTTCTCCACATCCTCTCCAGCATTTGTTGTTCCTAGTCTTAATTGGTGTGATGGGATATCTCACTGCGGTTTTAATTTTCATCTCCCTATAATTAGTGATGTGGAGCATCTTTTCAAATGTGCCTGTTGGCCATCTGAATTTCTTCTTTGGAGAAGTATCTGTTCATATCCTCCACCCACTTTTTAATAGGATTATTTGCTTTTTGGGTGTTGAGGCATGTGAGTTCTTTATATATTTTGGATGTTAACCCCTTGTCAGATATGTTATTTACAAATATATTCTCCCATACTGTAGGATGTCTTTTTGTTCTGCTGATAGTATCCTTTGCTGTACAGAAGGTTTTTATCATGATGTAGTCCCATTTGCTCATATTTCATTTTGTTTCCCTTGCCCAAGGAGATGCATTCAGGGAAAAGTTGCTCATGTTTATATTCAAGAGATTTTTGCCTATGTTTTCTTCTAAGATTTTTATGGTTTCATGACTTACATTCAGGTCTTCAATCCATTTTGAGTTTACTTCTGTATATGGGGTTAGACAATAATCCAGTTTCATTCTCTTGCATGTAGCTGTCCAGTTTTGCCAACACCAGTTGTTGAAGAGGCTGTTATTTCCCCATATTATATCTTTGGCTCCTTTATTGTATATTAATTGACCATATATCCTTGGGTTTATATCTGAGCTCTCTAGTCTCATCCATTGGTCTATGGGTCTGTTCTTGTGCCGGTACCAAATTGTCTTGATTACTGTGGCTTTTTAGTAGAGCTTAAAGTCGGGGAACATTATCCCCCCTACTTTAGTCTTCCTTCTCAGGATTGCTTTGGCTATTCGGGGTCTTTTGTGGTTCTATATGAATTTTAGAACTATTTGCTCTAGTTCATTGAAGAATGCTGTTGGTATTTTGATAGGGATTGCATTGAATCTGTAGATTGCTTTAGTCAGGATAGCCATTTTGACAATATTCTTCCTATCCATGAGCAAGGAATGTATTTCCATTTCTTGGTATCTTCTCTAATTTCTCCCATGAGTGTCTTTTAGTTTTCAGAGTATAGATCTTTCACTTCCTTGGTTAGGTTTATTCCTAGGTATTTTATTCAGAATGTAATTCTTATCTTTGATTCTCTGCAGGTAAGGGTTTTTAACCCTTTTTGGACTCTCAGGAATTTTTCTTTATCTTTGATTTTCAGTAGTTTGAAGTGAATGGCTAGGTGTTTTTTAAGGTTGTTTTTTATTTTTTGCTTTTTGGAGAGGGCATTCATTTTTTGTTTTTTGGGATTTATCTGAGTTGCTGTTCTGTGAGCTTGCTGGATCTGTACTGTGGTTTTGTGTCTGATGTTAATTTGGGGAAATTCTCAATATTATTTCAAGTATTTCTTCTGTCCCTTTTTCTCTTTCTTCTAGTATTCCCACTGCACATATACCTTTTGTAGTTGTCTCATAGTCCTTGGATATCCTGTAGTTTCTTCAGTTTTTCTTCTCTTTGCTTTTTACTTTTCAAGGATTCTATTGATCCATTCTCTAGCTGAGATTCTTTTCTCAGCCTTATTCAGTCTACTAATGATCCTATCAAAGGCATTTTTCATTACTGTTACTGTGTTCTTCATGTCTAGCATTTCTTTTTGGTTCTTCCTTAGGATTGCCATCTCTCTGCTTACACTGCATCTGTTTCTTGCATACTGTCTATTTTATCCATTACACAGCCCTTTGTGAATTAATTATAGTTGTTTCAAATTCCTAATCTGATTATGCCAACATCCCTTCTATGTTTGGTTCTGATACTTTTTCTGTCTCTTCATAATGTGTTTTCCCTTTTAGTATGCCTTGTTTTGTTTTGTTTTTTTGGTAACTAGACATGTTGTACCAAGTAAAAGGAAGCTATAAGTCGCCCTTTGGTACTAACATGATAAGATATGGGGAGAGGGGAAGCATACTGTAGTCCTTTGATTACGCTCGGTCTTTTAATAAGGCTATGCCTCTGTACTGTGAACCGTATAAGTGTTCCTGAGTTGTTTTTTTGACTGCACCCCCTAGTTTTAGGTACGATAGGATAGCTAGAGTAAGCTGGAGTTGGATATATCACTTCTTCAAGGTCAGTTAGGCTCTGAAAGTATCCCAGATTAGGTTCTAATTAACTAGTTTCCACTGAAAGCAAGCCTTTTTAAGAAGAAGATTGCTATGGCTATTTCAAAATAGACTTTCCTACCTCAGCAATGGTTCTTGCAGTGGTTTCCACTTGTGAATATCTGCTCCAGTAAGCCAGAACTTCCTGTATTGGATGTTGGTCTCTCCAATCTTGGAGGCAACAGTTTGTTTCTCCCCTCTGTTACAAATCCAAAAAGAATTTATTTTTCAATCTGTTCATCTTTTTACTTATTAAGATGGAGTGGCAACTTTCAAGCTTCTAACATGCACTACTGGACATCAGAAATGTATAAATGCCATTTTATTTTGAATTGTAATGTTCGCCACATGTTCATTGCTAGTGTATAGAAACACATTTTCATATGTTAGTCATATGTACTGCATCCTTGCTCAACTACTAATACTGTTCTAGGAGGGCTTTTTTTTTTTAAGATTCTTTGGGATTTTTTAATATAAACAATCTTGTCATCTACAAATAAGGGTAATTTTTTTTATTTCTGATATGTATACCTTCCATTCTTTTTCTTGCCTGTTCTGCTTCTAAAACATCTAGCACTCTGCTGAGTAGCCATGATGAGAATGGACATCTTTGCCTTTTTCCTGACCTTACATGGAAATTGTCCAGTCTTTCATTATTAAGTATAATGTCAGTTGCAGCTTTTTGTAGAAACTTTTTTTCAAGTTGAGAAAGTTCCTGCTCTGTTCCTAGTCCTAGTTTTTCAGAGAGTTTTTATCCTGAATAGATACTGATACGATTTTTCTGTGTTAATCTACTTTTTCTTTTCTGTCCTGTTAATATGATAGACTACATTTATTGAGTTTTCACATAAATGCAAAACTAGTCTTGCATTCTTGAAATAAAGTCCATCTGCTTATGGTATATCATTCTTTTTATATATTTGCCAAATTCTATTCACTAATATTTTGGTAAGAATTTTACATCTCTATTTGTAACACATATTGACCTACAGTTTTCTTTTTTTCTCTCTTTTCATTTGTTTTCAGTATCAAGGTAATATTGACATCATAAAAAGAATTATGAAGTGCTCCCTCCTATCCTCTGGAAGAGTTCAGACAGAATTTATGTTAATTTTTCTTAAAACATTTTGTGTAATTCACCAGTGAAATCTTCTAGCCTAGAGATTTGTTTTTCTAGTTTCCACAGTAATTCAGTTTCCCTAGAATTGTAGAGCTAGTCAAATTATATATTTTATGTTTGATTAATTGTGGAATTTTACGCTTTTTGAAGAATTTTTCCATGGCATCTAGTTGTGTAATTTATATATGGAGAGTTGTTCCTAGAGTCCCTTTACTATCGTGTTTTTTGTTTTCAGTGTCCATATTAGTATCCATTTTTATTGCTGATACTAATAATTTGTCTTTTTCTTTTTCAGTCTTGCTTATGATATTTCTATTTTATTGGTCTGTTCAAAGAATGAACTTTTTATTCCACTGATATGTTCTATTATTTTTCAGATTTCAGTTTCTTTGGTCTCTGCTCTTACCTTTATTTTTTCATTCCTTATTTTATTTATAGTTTATTTTGCTTTATAAGGTTCCTAAGGTCGGAGCTTATATTACTGATTTGAGACTTTACTTCTTATCTGATTTAAGTATTAGAAGCTCTGTTTTAAGATGCATCCCACAATTTTTGATATGCTGTCCTTTTGTTTTTATTCACTTCAACTTTTTTTCATTTTTTTGAGAATTCTTTAATCCATTGGTTATTCAGGAGTTTATAAAATTGGTTTAGGTTCCAAGTGTATGGGACTTTTTCTGTTATTTTTGTTAATTTCTAATTTGATTCTATTGTGGTCAGAAGACACAATCTGTATGATTTCAATTCTTTTAAACTTATTGAGGTTTATTTTTAAGGTCTAATATATGGTCTATCTTGGTGAATATTGTAGGGGCATTAGAGAAGAATGTACTTTGTTCTGCCAGCTGCAGTGTTCTATAACTATCAATTAGATCTTGTTGACTGATGATGTTTTTTGAGTTCTTCCTCATTGATTCTCCATCTGCTTCTATTAAAATGTCTGAAAAAGAACTTGTATCTAAAATACACAGAGAACTCCTAGGTTTTTACCCATTTGTTTTGAAAATGTATGCCTATGCAAAAAATATACATGTGAATGTTTATAAGAACTTTATTCATACTTACCAAAAGCTGCAATTAGCCAAGATATACTTTAACAGGTAAACGGATGCAATATTACCTTGATACTGAAAACAAATGAAAATACCATATGATTCCAATTTCATGACATTTTAGAGAAAGAAACTACAGAGACTGTAAAATGATGTGTCTGCCTTGGGTTTGTTGTAAGAGGGGTATAGATGAATCACTGAGGATTTTTAGGGCAGTAACACTATTCTGCATGATATTATAGTGGTGAAATATGGAAACATGACATTATATGTTTGTCAAAATTTACAGAACTTTATATCACAAAGAATATTTAATATATGCAAAGTTTTTTAAAGAAACATTATTTAGGCAGTTGGAAGATCCCAGAATAATGCAGACTGTGACAAGAGAATCTAAATGTACCACAAATATAGGAAACAATGTCACTGAAGGAAGTGAAAAAAGATACTGATCTAAATACAGCAGTCCCCCCTTATCTGCAGGGGATACATTTCAAGACCTCCAGTGAATCCCTGAAACCACAGATACTGCTGATCCTTACTTATACTATGTTTCTCCTATACATACTTCTATGACAAAGTTAAACTTACAAATTATGCACAGTAAGTGATTAATAATAACTGGTAATGAAGTAGAACAATTATAACAATATACTGTAATAATATTAAAGTTATATGAATGTGGTCTCTCTCAAAATTTTTTTGTACTGTGCTTACCCTTCTTGTGATGGTGTGAGATGGTAAAATACCCACATGATGAGATGAAGTGAGGTGACTGACATAAGTATTGTGGTGTAGCATCAGGCGACCCTTGGCCTTCTGACAATATGTCAAGGAAGGATCATCTGTTTCTAGACTGCTATTACCGTAGATAACTGAAACCACAGAATTTAAAATGCAGATAAGGGGGACTGCTGTCTTTGGATATGAGCAGTGTTTGTAAGACTAAAAGTGAAAGGAAGCACATAAGCATTTTATTCTGGTTAGTAAAGTTATATCCCATGGAGGTGTGGGCTAACAATTCTGATGTTACTATATATATATACTGGAATTGAACAATTAAGTAAATGGATGGCAGATGGTGGAACCCTGTTTCTCACTGTTAAAATGAGAAATCACATATTTATAAGCAAGTGGAAATGGCTAGGTTGATCCATGTAGTAATGGATCAGAGTTGGAGACACCAGTATAGACTCATGTTGTTTAACATAGATACAAATGGCTATATATAGTAATATTTGTAATATGTATATGTACTCAGGTTAGCATACACACACATCTTCCTTTGCTCTATTAGCAGAGAGGGTCTGAAAGAAACAACACCCCAGTAACAACTAGCATACCTAAGGCTCAGATCTTGATTTCTAATACTATTTGCCAATAAAATGAATTTGTCCTTGGAGAAATAGCTGGTTCTAGGACTGGGGCAAGAAATGAACAAGATGAGCCTAGAATATCTTCTAGTGTTCTATTGTAAAGAAGTGCTCAAATAAACAAAAAGCCACATTGATGGATGGATGTCAAAGGACACAGGAGCCAACTGACAAAGCTCTCAATGACCAAAGACAGAACTATTTGAACAACCAAAGTAGTATTTGATTGTAACCCAAGTATAAAATAAATATCCGTGAGTCCATTTTGATATATATGAATGATTGAATAAATTCATACTGAGAGAAAAGAAACAAATCTCCCATGGAGATTTCTAGATAACTTCTTTAGATATTCCACCATCAAGGAGGGAGCACATAACTCCCCACTGGTGGGAGTGTTGATGCACACAGTAACTTCCTTCCAAAGTACAGTATGGAAAGGGGAGGGAAAGAGTAACTTTTCTCTGGAGAAATCTAACAAATTACTTCAACTAGGTGATCAAGATCATTAATATTCATAAACCATACAATTGTGTACCTTTGGTATGATACGATGAAAATAGCACTTCTATGATCTTATTCCTCAAATACCATAACTCTAACCTTATGAGAAAAATATCAGACAAACTCCAAATGGGACACCCTATAAAATATCTGACTTTTACTCCTCAAAACTATCAAGGTCATCAAAACCAAGGAAAGTCTGAGAAACTATCACAGCCAGGAGGAGCATAAGGAGACGTGAATATTAAATGTAATACAGTAATCTGGCTATGATCCTGAAACAGAAAAGGGACATTAGGAAATATAAATAAAATAAGGACTTTAGTTAATAGTAATGTATCAACACTGGTTCATTAACTGTAACAAATGTATCATACTAGTATAAAATGTTAAATATAAGGGAAATTGGGTGTAGGGTATATGTGTATTCATTATACTGTCTTAATTCTTCTGTAAATCTAAAACTTCTAAAAATGAATTTTATTTTTTAAAATGCTGCTATGTTCATTTTAGAGGCATAGTCTGTACAATTTTAAAGGAATAAATAGTTCTAATCTTACATAAACTTTTCCTGAGAATAATAGAAATGTAAAACATTTCCTAATTCATGAGACCTGGATAATCTTATTACTGAAACAGAAAAGAATAGTAGCAAAAAGGAAAACTATAGAGTAATATCATGGTGAACAGAGATGGAAAAAATTTCAAAAATAAAATATTAACACACCAAATCCAGCAATGTATAAAAAAGAAAAAACAATACATGAGGAACAATATTGATTTATTTCAAGGATGGAAAGATAAACATTAGATAACTGATTAACATGAATCACCACATTAACAGATTAAAGGATAAAAATGATACATGTTCTCAATTAATTCAGAAAAAATCATTTGATAAATTCAATACCCATTTTTAAATAGCATATAGATATACACATAATGTATATAGAAGGTACAAAGCTTTTGGAAAGAATAATCCTAACTACAAGGAAAGCATTTAGATATATTTTGTTGTTGGGTTTTTTTCTTTTTTGTATGCTACTCATCTGTTTAAGTCTGTTTACTGCCCTATGAATTGGTTTTGACTTGCAGGGTGAACATTGCTTTAGAGAAAGCCTTGCACATATGTACCAAGAGAAATGTAAAGGAATGTTAATTGGGGCACTTTTCATAATAACAACAAATGGAAACAAAAAAATGTCCCTCAACAGAAAAATGTATAATGTAGTACAGTTAAGCATAGAACATGTACATCAGTGAAAATGAACCATAGCTATATACATCAGCATGGAGGAATCTCACGAACACAATATCAAATGAGAAAACCGTCATATAAGAGAGATGTATGATTCCACTTGAATAAATTTCAAATGTGATAAACTGAACAGTGTATTTAGATAAACATATAATACATGTTTATCTAATAAACAAATGATACATGCTTCAACATGGATGAACCTAGAAAACATTCTGCTAAGCAAAAGAATCAGTTCTAAAAGGCCACATGTTACATGGTTCCATTTATATGAAATGTCCAGAATATGAAAATCTGTGGAAACAGAAAGTAGATTTGTGGTTCCCTAGGATTCAGTGTTGGAAGAAAATATGGACTGCTGATGGGTATGGGTTTTTATGGGGGGTGAGGAAAATGTTCTAAAATTGATTGTGGTGATGGTTGTTCTGCTCTGTGAACATATTAAAGAAATTGAATTGTACTTTAGTGGGTAAGTTGTATAGTATGTGAATTATATCTCAATAAAGCTGTTAAAAGGAATGATTTTAAAATTCAGGAAAATAGTTATCTAAAAAAAGGGACTTGAGATTAGGGTACACACAGTACTCTGTGAAGATGTAAGTAATAGTCTGTTTCTTAACCTAGATTTTAGGTACATAGGTGGATTTCTGTTATATATAATACATGCATTATAAATTTTTATTTATTTAATACTTAATCAAAATTTGTTTTTAAGGAGAACAAAATTATATTTTACATATTCTTAAATACCCAGGCTTACTGTGATCAACTTTAACACAGAATATTGAAATTCTGGTATAAATCTAGACTAGGCCCAGTTTTCATCCAAATATGTCCCATTAAAAAAATTGCTCTTTATGTATTCAAATGTCCCCAAAAAAATAGAATGAAAAGGATACTATGTCATTATAACTTCTGTAAGTTAAAATACACTTAAAGAACTACATATAACCTGTCCATTTTTTTTCATCACCATTGCAACCATCTTAATTCACCTCCCATATTATGCCAATATTCTCTTTACTGGTTTCTTTGCTTCCTGTCTTGCACCTCTCCAATCTATTTTTCACACTGAAGCCCAGAGATATCTTTTGAGAACACAAATATCAGTATGTTATTCCTCTGCTAAGAACTTCAGTGGAATCTCGCTTTCCTGTGAGTAAAGACTGAATTCTTTAAGATTACTTTCCAGGGCCTATATAATTTGTCTCTACTAGCTATCTTTTTAGCAGCATCTTCCACTATCTTAATTTGGGCTGCTATAACAAAGTACCATAAACTGGGTGGCTTATAAACAACAGAAATTTGTTTCTCACAGTTCTGGAAGCTGGAAGTCTAAGAATAGAGTGCCGACATGGTCAGGTTCTGGGGAGAGCCCTCTTCCAGGTTGTAGATAGCTGACTTCTTTTTGTATTCTCACATGACAATGAGTGGGGAGCAAGAGAGTTCTCTGGAGCCCCTTGTTAAGGGCACCAATCCCATTCATGAGGGCTACACCCTCATGACCTAATCACCTCACAAAGGCCTCACCTTCTATTACATTATATTGGAGGTTAAGATTTCAGTATATTAATTGGGAGGAACACATTCATTCCACTCCACCCACCCACTTTCATTGTTGTTATTACACATCTTGTATTCTCTTCCTACGTTCTGAGTCCTTTGTACATAGCATTTTCTCTGCTTGGAATGTTCTTCCCACTCTACCTCTCTTAACATCTGTTCTTCAGATTGCAACTTAGATTTTCTTTTCTTCAAAAACCTCCTTTAACCACCTTTACCCTCCCTCACCTAAAGCTAACGTGCCCTTCCTATCATTCCAGTTTCTTTTAATTTAACTATCTTAACACTTGACATTTTTCTGTAAGCCTGCAACCCCCCCCAGAGCAAGACTGTTTACTCACTGCTATAGCCCTGTTACTGAACACTGTCTTGCCCATGATACATACTCAGTAAATATTTACTGAATGAATGAATGAATTCACTCTGATAACTATATGTTATATATTTTGAAAGGTGTTCTTAAATAACAAAAATAGGTTAAATTGTTCTACAATTGACAGATTCAGGGTTTTTTGGGCTTTTTGTTCCTTGCCTCTGGTAGTGCTCCACCAAGTTTACAGTGAAATAATGACAATTCAGTCTACTACTCAGGCTTGTGCATTTAGCTGAGTTGACCTTTTAAATATATTCTTTAATATAAGTATATTCCTTAATTTAAGAAAACTACTTTTACATTACCATTTAATATTGAATATATTATGCCTCTTCTAATTTGGTATGTTTGAAGACAAAAACTAAAACATTCTTTGAAAGGAAATAAACGAAAGTCCTTTTAATTTCTGGGGTTTATTTCATAAATTCAGACAAATATATCTCAACCCTTCATTGAATAATATGTTGCTATTCTAAGGTGGTGACAAAAATAATAATTTTATCTTCTGTATCAGATGTAGAAATATCTAAAATTAGAACTAAAAGGCAGGTAATATCTGCCAAATGTCACAGTAATTTATATAAAAATTAGAAGGTAATACACAATGCCTACCTCATGGGTTATTGTGACTGTAATATAAAAATATCAGTAAAATTCATGACCTATAACAAGGACTAGTTAAAAGTTAACAAGTTAGATGTTACTTATTTACATCTCAGTCTCATTGTCATATCATTAATGCTGCCTCCCTTGCCCAGAAAAGAAGAGAAAGAAACAACAAAAAAGAAAGTAGGATATCTTTAGAAAAAAAAACAAGGCACTGTATGATGTACTAAAACAGATGCATCACAGAACATGAACCAAGAGAGTCAAAGGAAGATGGCAGAACAGGCTAATGTAATTACCTCCTCCCAAATACAGACCAAGGAAGCAACTGCATGTAATACAACTAACTCTGAAAATGACCTGAAGACTGCAGAATACACTGTGTACATCTGGCAAAGAAAAGACCGCATTGAGAAGGGTGAAGAAGCAGAGTCTCAATTGATTGAGACCCAAGCCCTTCCACCATCCCAGCCCACAGCAGTAGGGAAAGGAATGCAGTGTGGAGAGGATAAACACTCAGGAACTCAGCACACCTAGTAGGCCTGGAGATCTGCTTTGAGACTATGAGTCTTATTGCACTGGGCTTTTTAAGATTGGTGGGGCTGGACACCAGAAGGAGGAGTTGGACCAAGGGCCAAGACTCTGACCACTTGTGGAGAACCAGCATGTTCTCTTGACCCCTCTGACACCCAACACAGAGGCAGCAGTTTGAAAGATTTGTTAGCCTTGGGAAGTGTGCCAGAAGGGCATGGGTCTAAGGAACCTTTCTTCAGAAGAGAAAGGGCAGGCAGGTGACACTTTTCCATCCCTTCCTCAGCCCAGCTGGCCAGACACTTACCGGAACCAGCTCTGAAATTCTCTACCTGTTCTACTGGCTTAGCTCTGGCATTCCCCTGCATACATGCCCGACCCAGAAGCAGTCAACCATTGCTAACAGGCAAAAGACAGCCCCCACCCACAGCACATCTTTGCAGAAATACAAGACATCATACCAAGGGCATGTAGAGCTAGCAGTAGAGCTCTGCCATTACTGGCAGACAGGCACACAGAGGCTAGCAGCTGTGATCCACCACTATTGGCAGTCAGAAAGGTAGGCCCCATACACTGCCCACCAACAGCAACCGTGACTGAACCACAACAGAGAACCGGGCTGTGGTAAGCAGGGTGTTTTGTACTTCTGGGCAGCACAGGATGCCTACTACATAAAGCCACTACTTTCAAGACCAGGAAACAGATGACCTAATACAAAGAAACACAAAGACCCAAGAGAGAATGAGTAGGCAGAGGAATATGTTCCAAACAAGGGAACAAAACAAAATACCAGAGAAAATGCTAAATGAAACAGAGATAAGCTGTCATCCTGCTAAGGAATTCAAAGTACAGTCATAAAGAGTTCACTCAACTGGGGGAAAGAATTGACAATCGCAGTTAGAGCTTCAACACAGAAATAGAAAGTACAAAAAAGAGCCATTGAGAGTTGAAGAATACAATAACAAAAATGAAAAATGCAATAAAGGGAATGAATAGTAGGATACAGGAGGATACAGGAGGCAGAAGAATGGATCAGCATTCTGGAAGACAGAGTAGTAGAAAATAAGCAAGCTGAAGAACAGAGAAAAAGAATTTCCCAAGGAAGATGCCAATAGATCTCTGCAACAAACCCAAACAAAATAATATTCACATGATATGGGTCCCAGAAGGAGAAGCAAGAGACAGAGACAGAAAGTCTATCTGAAGAAATAATAGCTGAAAACTTCCCAATCTGGGGCAGGAAATAGACATCTAAATCCTGCAAGCACAGAGAGCCCCTAACAAGATGAACTCAGGGAGGTCCATTCCAAGACACATACTAATTAAAATGTCAAAGATAAAGAGAGAATCTAAAAAAGCAGCAAGAGAAAGGCAGACAGTTAGCTACAAGGGAAACTCCATTTCTCAGCAGAAACTTTACAGCTAGAAGGAAGTGGCATGGAATATTCAAAGGGCTGAAAGGTGAAAATCTACAACCAAGAATACTCTACCCAGGAAGGTTATCATTCAGACTTGGAGAGTTTAAAAGCTTTTCAGATAAACAAAGTTTAAAAGAATGCATCACCACTAAACCAGCCTTACAAGATATGTTAAAGAGTCTTCTTTAGATGGAAATGTTTTTAAGTTGCAGTGTTTTTCATCACTGAAAACAACCTACAGCAAAGGTAGTAAACCAGTCACATACAAAGCAAATGTGAAGTCAAAAGGCAAAATTAGTAAGATTAACTATACACAAAATTAGTCAAACAATACACAAAATAAGAAGACTTAGATTATGACATGATATATATAAAATGGAGAATAAGAATAAAAAGTAGTATCTTTAGAATGTGTTTGAATTAAACATCATCAATTTAATATAGACTGTTATATATATATATATATATATATATAGGAATTTCTGTGTGAACTTTATGGTAATCACAAACCTAAAGCCTATAATAGATATATACACAAAAAATGAAATGAAATGAAAATAATCCAAGCATAACACTTAAGAAAATCACCAAGTCACAAGGGAGGAGAAGAAAGGAACAGAGAGGAAGTACAAAAACAGCCAGAAAACAGTTAAAAATGGCTATAAGTACATACCATCAATAATTACTTTAAATGTAAATGGACTAAATAAACCAATTAAAAGCTATGAAGTGGTTGAATGGATGAAGAAAGAAGACCAATCAATATGCTACCTACAAGAGACTTATCTCAGATATAAAGACACATATAGACTGGAAGTGAAGGGATGGAAAAAGGTATTCCATGAAAACAGAAGAATAAAAAGAACAGGAACTTATAACAATACTTATATCTGACAAAACAGATTCAAAACAAAGAAAGTAACAAGACACAAAGAAGGGCAGTACTAATGGTAAAGGGATCAGTCCAAAGAGAAGATTCTAAATACCTATGAGCCAAATATAGGAGCATCTAAATATATAAAGCAAGTATAACAGACTTAAAGGGAGAAATTGACAGTAACACAATAGTACTAGGGGACTTTACTTACATAGTAGGGGACCGACATACCAATGGATAGATGATGTAGACAGAAAATAAATAAGGAAACAGTGGCATTGAACAACACATTAAACAGTATGGACATAATTAAAATATACAGAATACTCCACCCAAAAGTAGCAGAATGCTCATTCTTCTTAAGTGCACATGGAATGATCTCCAGAGTAGATCCTATATTAGAACACAAAACAAGTCTCAATAAATTTAAGAACATTAAGAACATCAGGCATCTTTTCAGATGACAATGGTGTAAAACTAGAAATCAGTTCAAAGAAAAAACACTGGAAAAAAACACGTGTAGTACACAACATGCTTCTCTTATATAATCAATGGGTAAATGAACAGATCAAAGAGCAAATGATCATATCATGGAGACAAATGAAAACAGAAACATAGCAGGTCAATATGTGGAATGCAGCAAAAGTGATTCTAAGAGGAAAGTTTATAGCAATATAGGCCTACCTTAAGAAACAAAACAATCTCAAATAAACAATCTAGCCTTACAATTAAAGTAACTAAAAACAACAAAGCCCAGAGTTTGTAGAAGGAAAGACATAATATATCAGAGCAGAAATAAAAGAGACTAAGAAAACAATTTTAAAAAATCAATGAAACAAAGAGCTGGTTCTTCAAGAAGATAAACACAACAGAGAAACCTTTAGTCAGACTTATCAAGAAAAAGTGGGAGGACACAAACAAAATCAGAAACAAGGAAACATTACAACTGACACCAGAGAAATTCATAGAATTATAAGAGAATTATACAGAAAATTATATGCAACAAATTGGACAACCTGGAAAAACTGGATAAATTCCTGCCAACATACAATCTTCTAAGACTAACCCAGCAATAAGCAGAAAATCTGAACATACTGATTACTAGTAATGAAATTGAATTGGTAATCAAAAAACTCCCAACTCCAGGATCAGATGGCTTCACAGCTGAAGTTTATCAAACATTTAAAGAAGAGCTGATACCTATCCTTTTTAAAGTATTCCAAAAAATATAAGAGGAGGGAATACTTCCAAACTTATTCTATGAGGCCAGCATTACTATTTAATAGCAAAACCAAGAGACACTACAAGAAAAGTACAGACCAATATCCCTGATGAACATAGATGCAAAAACCCTGAGCATAATATTAGCAAACCAAATAAAAAATACATAAAAAGGATTATTCATCACAGCCAGGTGGGATTTATTCCAGGGATGGTACAATATCTGCAAGTCAATCAGTATAATAAGCCACAATAACAAAAGAAATTATGAGAAACATGGTAAACTCAATAGATGCTGAAAAAGCACTTAACAAAATACAACATCCATTCATGATAAAAATTCTCAACAAAGTGTGTATAGAAGGTACGTACCTCAACATAATAAAGGTCCTATATGACAAATCCACAGCTAACATCATACTCAATAATGAAAAGTTGAAAGCTTTTCCTCTAAAATCAGGAATAAGACAAGGATGCCCACTTTTGCCACTTTCATTCAACATAGTACTGGAAGCAATCAGACAAGGAAAAGAAATAAAGGAATCCAAATTGGTAAGGAAGAAGTAAAACTGTCACTATTTGTAGATGATTTGATATATATTTTAAACAACCTAAAGACTACACTAAAAAGTTATGGAAACTAACAACTGGATTCAGCAAAGTCTCAGGATACAAGATCATTACACAGAAATCTGTTGTATTTCTATATACTAATAATGAACTAGAAGAAAGAAAAATCAAAAAAACAATTCCATTTACACTTGCATCAAAAAGAAGAAAATAACTAGAATAGACCTATCCAAGAAGGTGAAAGACCTGTACTCCAAAAACTGTAACACGCTGATGAAAGAAATTAAAGAAGATACAAATGAAAGCCGTCCCTTACTCATGGATAGGAAGAATTAATATTGTCAAAATGGCTGCCCAAAGCAACTTACACAATTAGTGCAATCCCCATAAAAATACCAATGGCATTTTTCAATGAACAAGAGCAAATAATCCTAAAATTTATATGGAACCAAAAGAGACCCGAAATAACCAAAGCAATCTTGACAAAGAAACAAAGCTGGGGATATCGTACTCCCTGAAAATAAAGCTATACTACAAAGCTACAGTGATTAAAATAGTGGGGCACTGGCTCAATGATATAGACACATGCATTAATGTGACAGAGAGCTCAGAAATAAACCCATGCACATGTGGTCAATTAACATATGACAAAGGAGGCAAGATAATACAAGGGGGAAAGGCAGTCTCTTCAATAAATGGTGTTGGGAAAACTGGACAGCTGCATACACGAGAGAATAAAACTGGATCACTGTCTAACACCATACACAAAAGTAAACTCAGAATGTACAGCATGAAATCATACAACTCATAGAAGAAAACAAAGGCAAGACGTTCTTGAACATCAGCATCAGCAACTTCTTTGTGTATATGTCTCCCTGGGCAAGAGAAACAAAAGCAAAAATAAATAAGTGGGACTACATCAAACTAAGAAGCTTCTTCACAGCAAAGAAAACCATCAACAAATTGAGAAGGCAAACTACTGTGTGGGAGAATATATTTGCAAATGACATATCCAATAAAGAGGTAATATCTAGAATATATAAAGAACTTATACAGTGCAACACCAAAAAAATAAATAACCCTGTTGAAAAATGGGCAGAATACCTGAATAGACATTTTTCCAAACAAGAAGTACAAATGGACAATAGACACATAAAAAGATGCTCCACATCACTAATCATCAGGGAAATGCAAATCAAAAGCACAATGAGATATGACCTCACATCAATTAGAATGGCCATTATCCAAAAGACAAGAAATAGCAAATGTTGGCGAGGATGTGGAGAAAAGGGGGAGGATGTATTCAAAAAGATATGTGCGAAGTTCCGGGAAGATGGTGGCGTGAGCAGGGTGGCGGAAATCTCCCAAAACTATATAAATCTATGAAAATACAGCAAATACAACTACTCCTAAAAGAGAGACCAGAATTAATAGCACAGTGCACAGCCTGCATCTGTGCCTGAGAGGACTCGGCACCCGCGAGGCGGGTAAGATACGGAGCCGCGTCTCGGCAGGACCCAAGCACTCACGCACCCCAGCAAACCGACGGGAGTAGAGGATTCAGAGCAGGGAGGGAGTGGAAGAACAGGCCCGCAAAATAACCAGCCCCGGTGATCTGCGCTGGGAGCACTGACACACATCGCACTGTGCATCAGACATTAGAGAGGCAGGAGGTGCAGGTTTTGAGCTGGGAACGCGCCCGGGTACGTGCAGCCAGCGCCCCAGGACAAGAGAAAAGCGTGTGCTGTTTTTAGCGGTCTTGGAGAGGCAGGTGGCCCAGCTAGGGAACACGATCACCACGGCACGCTCAGCCCAGCGGGCTGGGAATCCTGAGGAATTCTGGACCCCTTGGCTGATGACTGAGAAAAGGTAGCAGCCACACTAAAACTTTATACAGAGAACAACAGCCTCCCATTCGTTCCCGCCCCGGCCAGAGCTACAAAGAGCGGCGTGGCTGCGTCTGTGGAATAGTGGAGCAACACCGACACATACAGCACCCTTACAAAATCCACTCGGGGTGGGCGTTTTTTTTCCCCCTTTCATTTCTTTTCCTTCTTTTCTTTCTTTATTCGTTTTCACTTTTCTTTCCTTGCTTCTTCTTTTGTTTTTTTTGTTTGTTTGTTTTTTCTTTTAAGTCTTAAAGAGCCCAGCTGACATACGTGGCACCTACCAGCGACCACTTCCATTGACATGAAAAGACAGAGGAATATGGTACAGACAAAAATCACACAGACCCAGACAATAACTGAGAGGGACCCTGAAAGGATGGAAATGCAGAATCTTCCTGATAAAGTATTCAGAATAAAGTTATAATCATCCTGATGGATCTAAAGAGAAATATGCAAGAGCCAAGGGAGGAAGTGAGGGAAGTCAGGAAAGACAATGCAGAAATGAGACAAGCGATCGACGGGCTTAGCACCAGACTGGACAAGATGCAAGAGACTGTTAATGGAATAGAAATCAGAGAACACGAATACAGAGAAGCTGAGGCAGAGATAAAAGGATCTCTAGGAATGAAAGAATATTAAGAGAACTGTGTGACCAATCCAAACGGAACAATAGTCGCATTATAGGAGTACCAGAGGAAGGAGAGAGAAAAAGGGATAAAAAGTGTCTTTGAAGAAATAATTGCTGAAAACTTCCCCACGCTGGGGAAGGAAATAGTCTCGCAGTCCATGGAAGCCCACAGATCTCCTAAAACAAGGGACCCAAGGAAAACAACACCAAGACACATAATAATTAAAATGGCAAAGATCAAAGATAAGGACAGAGTATTAAAGGCAGCTAGAGAAAGAAAAAAGATCACCTACAAAGGAAAACCCATTAGACTACCATCAGACTTCTCAACAGAAACCTTACAGGCTAGAAGACAATGGCATGATATATTTAATGTAATGAAACAGAAGGGCCTTGAACCAAAAATATTGTATCCAGCACGATTATCATTTAAATATAACGGAGGGATTAAACAATTTCAGGACAAGTGAAAGCTGAGAGAATTTGCCTCCCATAAACCACCTCTACAGGACATCTTAAAGGAACTGCTCTAGAGTGAAGCACCCCTAAGGCTAAGAAGATGTCACCAGAGAAAATAAAATCACAGCGAAGAAAGCAGACCATCCAAATACTAACTAAAGGCAAAGAATAAAACACCTAGTATATAAAGAATGGAGGACGAAGAATAAGAAGGGAGAGAAATAAAGAAACATCAGACTGTGTTTACAATAACTTAACAAGAAACTTAAGTTAGATTGTTAGATAGTTAAGAAGCAACCCTTGAACCTTTGGTAACCACGAATCTAAAGCCAGCAATGGCAATAAGTACATACCTATCGATAATCACCCTAAATGTAAATGGACTGAATGCACCAATCAAAAGACACAGAATAACAGAATGGATAAAAAAGCAAGACCCATCTATATGCTGCCTACAAGAAACTCACCTCAAACCCAAAGACATACACAGACTAAAAGTGAAGGGATGGAAAAAGATATTTCATGCAAACAAGGAAAAAAAGGCAGGTGTTGCAGTACTTGTTCAGACAAAATAGAGTTCATAATGAAGAAAGTAGCAAGAGATAAAGGACATTATATAATGATAAAGGGGTCAATCCAACAAGAAGATATAACCATTATAAATATATATGCACCCAACACAGGAGCGCCGGCATATGTGAAACAAATACTAACAGAACTAAAGGAGAAAATAAACAGGAATGCATTCATTTTAGGTGACTTCAACACACGACTCACTCCAAAGGACAGATCAGCATGACAGAAAATAAGTAAAGACACAGAGGCACTGAACAACACACTAGAACAGATGGACCTAACAGACATCTACTGAATTCTACACCCAAAGCAACAGGATACACATTCTTCTCAAGTGCACATGGAACATTTTCCAGAATAGACCACATACTAGGCCACAAAAAGAACCTAAGTAAATTAAAAAATATTGAAATCCTACCAACCAACTTCTCAGATCACAAAGGTATAAAACTAGAAATAAATTTTAGAAAGAATTCAAAAAGGCTCACAAATACATGGAGACGTAACAACATTCTCCTAATTAATCAATGGGTTAATGACCAAATTAAAACAGAAATCAAACAGTGTATGGAGACAAATGACAACAACAGCACAAAGCCACAACTTCTGTAGATCGCAGCAAAGGCAGTTCTAAGAGGAAAATATATTGCAATCCAGGCCTATCTAAAGAAAGAACATTCCCAAATGAATAGTCTAAAAACCCAATTACTGATATTGGAAAAAGAAGAAAAATGAGGTCCAAAGTCACCAGAAAGAGGGAAATAATAAAGATCCGAGAAGAAATAAAATAAATTGAGAAGAATAAAACAATAGAAAAAATCAATGAAACCAAGAGCTGGTTCTTTGAAAAAATAAACAAAATAGATAAACCCCTAGCCAGACTTATAAAGAGAAAAAGAGAATCTACACACATAAACAGAATCAGAAATGAGAACGGAAAACTAATGACAGACCCCACAGAAATACAAAGAAATATAAGACAATATTATAAGAATCTGTATGCTAACAAGCTGGAAAACCTAGAAGAAATGGACAACTTCTTAGAAAAATACAACCTTCCAAGACTGATCAAGCAAGAAACAGAAAAACTAAACAGACCAATCACCAGCAATGAAATTGAAGTAGTAATCAAAAAACTACTCAAGAATAAAACCCCCGGACCAGATGGATTCACCTCTGCATTCTATCAGACATACAGAGAAGAAATAACACCCATTCTCCTTAAAGTTTCCCAAAAAATAGAAGAGGAGGGAATACTTCCAAACTCATTCTAGGAAGCCAACATCACTCTAATACCAATACTGGGCATAGACCTCACCAAAAAAGAAAATTACACACCAATATCCCTGATGAAAATTACAGACCAATATCCCTGATGCACGTAGATGGAAAAATACTCAACAAAATATTAGCAAACCAAATTCAAAAATACATCAAGAGGATCATACACCATGATCATGTGGGATTCATCCCAGGGATGCAAGGATGGTAAAACATTCGAAAATCCATCAACATCATCCACCACATAAACAAAAAGAAGAACAAAAACCACATGATCATCTCCATAGATGCTGAAAAAGCATTTGACAAAATTCAGCATCGATTCATGATTAAAACTCTCAACAAAATGGGTATAGACACCAAGTACCTCAACATCATAAAGGCCATATATGAAAAACCCACAGCTAGCATCATACTAAATGGCGAGAAGCTGAAAGCTTTTCAACTAAGATTGGGAACAAGACAGGGATGCCCACTCTCTCCACTGTTATTCAACATAGTACTGGAGGTTCTAGCCACGGCAATCAGACAAAACAAAGACTACAAGGCATCCAGATTGGTAAAGAAGAAGTCAAATTGTCACTATTTGCAGATGACATGATACTGTACATAAAAAACCCTAAAGACTCCACTCCAAAACTACTAGAACTAATATCTGAATTCAGCAAAGTTGCAGGATACAAAATTAACACACAGAAATTTGTTTCTTTCCTGTACACTAACGATGAACTAACAGAATGAGAAATCAGAGAAACAATTCCATTCACAATTCCATCAAAAAGAATAAAATACCTAGGAATAAACCTAATGAAGGAAGTGAAAGACCTGTACTCTGAAAACCACAGACACTCCTAAGAGAAATTAAAGAGGACACTAACAAATGGAAATGCATCCCATGCTCTTGGCTAGGAAGAATCAATATTGTCAAAATGGCTACACTACCTAAAGCAATCTACAGATTCAATGCAATCCCGATCAAAGTACCAACAGCTTCTTCAATGAACTGGAACAAATAATTCTAAAATTCATATGGAACCACAAAAGACCCCGAATAGCCAATGCAATCCTGAGAAGGAGGAATAAAACGGGGAATCACGCTCTCTGACTTCAAGCTCTACTACAAAGCCACAGTAATCAAGACAATTTGGTAGTGGCACAAAAACAGACCCACAGACCAGTGGAATAGAATAGAAAATCCAAACATTAACCCAAACATACACAGTCAATTAATATTTGATAAAGGAGCCTTGGATATACATTGGGAAGATGACAGCCTCTGCAGCAGCTGGTGTTGGAAAAAGTGGACAGCTACATGTAAGAGAATGAAACTGGACTACTGTCTAACCCCATACACAAAGGTAAACTCAAGGTGGATCAAAGAGCTGAATGTAAGTCATGAAACCATAAAACTCTTAGAAAAAAATATAGGCAAAAATCTCTTGGACATAAACATGAGTGACTTCTTCATGAACATATCTCCCTGGGCAAGGGAAACAAAAGCAAAAATGAACAAGTGGGACTATATCTCGCTGAAAAGCTTCTGTACAGCAAAGAACACCATCAGAAGAACAAAAAGACATCCTACAGTATGGGAGAATATATTCATAAATGACATATCCGATAAGGGGTTGACATCCAAAATATATAAGGAACTCAAGCACCTCAACAAACAAAAAGCAAATAATCCAATTAAGAAATGGGCAGAGGACATGAATAGACACTTCTCCAAAGAAGAATTTCAGATGGCCAACAGGCACATGAAAAGATGCTCCACATCGCTAATCATCAGAGAAATGCAAATTAAAACCACAATGAGATACCACCTCACAGCAGTGAGGATAGCCAACATCCAAAACACAAACAACAGCAAATGTTGGCGATGATGTGGAGAAAAGGGAACCTTCCTACACTGCTGGTGGGAATGCAAATTAGTTCAAGCATTGTGGAAAGCAGTATGGAGGTTCCTCAAGAAACTCAAAATAGAAATACCATTTGACCCAGGAATTCCACTGCTAGGAATTTACCCTAAGAATGCAGCAGCCCAGTTCAAAAAAGACATATGCACCCCTATGTTTATCGCAGCACTATTTACAATAGCCAGGAAATGGAGGCAACCTAAGTGTCCATCAGTTGATGAATGGATAAAGAAGAAGTGGTACATATACACAATGGAATATTATACAGCCATAAGAAGAAAACAAATCCTACCATTTGCAACAACAAGATGGAGCTAGAGGGTATTATTCTCAGTGAAATAAGCCAAGCCGAAAAAGACAAGTACCAAATGATTTCACTCATATGTGGAGTATAAGAACAACGAAAAAAACTGAAGGAACAAAACAGCAGCAGACTCACAGAACCCAAGAACGGACTAATAGTTACCAAAGGGAAAGGGACTGGGAAGGATGGGTGGGAAGGGATGGACAAGGGGGGGAAAGGGGCATTACGATTAGCAGATATAATGTTGGGGGGGCACAGGGAGGGCTGTACAACTCAGAGAAGACAAGTAGTGACTCTATAGCATCTCACTATGCTGATGGACAGTGAGTGTAATAGGGTTGGTGGGGGGCACCTGATGAAGGGTGTAGTTTAATCACCATAATATTGCACATGTAATTGTAGATTAATGATACCAAAATAAACTATTTTAAAAAAAGATGTGCACTGCTATGTTTACTGTTGCATTATTTATAATATCCAAGATACAGTAATAACCAGTGTCCACCTGTAGATGAATGAATAAGGAAAATATGGTACATACAGAGTAGAATATTGTTCAGCCATAAAAAAGAAAGAAATCTTGGCATTTGTAACAACATCCATGGACCTAGAGGGTATAATACTGAATGAAATAAGCCAGACAGAGAAGGACAGATACCATATTTACTTCACTTATATGTGGAATCTAAAAACAAAACAAACAACAAGATAGAAATAGGCTCATGGAAACACAGAGAAGAGATTAGTGGTTACCATGGGAGAGGAACTGGGGAGGGCAGATGAATAAGTGGGTGAGTTTTTTAGCTTTAGGAGGCACAAAATCTAAATTATATTATAAATTACTCATTTATTATGAAATATACAGTACATAGAATGAAAGTACAACATAGATAATATGGTCAATAATATTGTAATATATTTCTACATTGACAGATAGTAACTCTACTTATTGGGATGAGCATTTAATAACATAGATATAACTATTGATTCACTAATGTTATATACTTGAAACCAATATATTAACTATACATCAATAAAAAAGGAACATTAGCCAAAAAATAACTCAATTTGTATTTACTGTTTTCTGTTATTTCTTTATTTTCTTGATGTCTTATATTCTCCCCTTTCACTTTAGCTTAGATTATGTTTTTTGCAATAGTGCTTGATAATATTGAACAGAATCCATCATTGGTCACCAATGTCTTATGAATGCATTCTAGCTCTTTATAGTGAATTCAGGAATTCCAGTGTCTAATCCCAAATGTCCTTTTTAAGTGAGAGAGGCCTAGGTATTTAATGACTATCCACTATGTACTAGACACTGTACTATGCACTATATTTCAAGGATTATGTTAAACCTTACAACTCAGGTTTTGAAAACGAAGCATTAAGCAGGTTTAGTAACTAAATGAAGATCACACTATTAGTCAATAGTAATACCAAAATTCAGGCACAATCCATCACAGTTGTTGTCAAGCTTTATCATGGACCAGAATCAACTAATGAACTTGGTAAAATAATGAGTGCTTGATATCACCTCTATAGTTTCTGATTCAGTAGTTCAACTGCAGAGAGGAAAAGAGAGGGACAGTGTGGGAGGTTTTACATTTCTAACAAATTACCAAATGATGCACATGTTGCTGGTGCGGAGACTACACTATGTAAACTACCAATCTAACAGATTGCAACAGCTTCCCACTGGTACTTATTGCACATTAATCCTCAGTACAATGTGTTCCCACCAGGTGAAAGACTTAATATATCCAAAATGCACTTGGTGGTTTTGTCTCTATGGTTGTATGTTTCCCCTCTACCTAAACTGTCCTTGTTTTCTTGCCCATTCCCCACCCTTTCCTATTTGTGTAAATGTTTTCCCTTATAAAATCACTCAAACGCATCCTCTTCTGTAAAGACTTACCTCATACCCTCACCTGGAAGTTTACTGCTTTTATTTTGAACTCATGATGCTTTATGCCAGTTTGTGTCATCACCAACTATATTGTAGCTGTTTGTCTATATGGTTTAATATTCTATTACATTTTTAAGAAATGTAGACTTCTTAAGAAATTGGGTTGCATTTATCCCATAATACTTAGTGAAGATGTTTAGTTGTTTAATAAGTATTGGAATATGCTAAGACTATGTTACCTTCATTTTTTAAAATGATGAATGTCTGTAAAAATCCTGTATTAGCCAACAAGTGTATATAAAGTAGCTTTTTCTTACAATGACTCCAGACATTCTATAGGTAGAAAAATGCATCTCAAAATTAATTTTTAAACATTCAAAGAGACCAAGAAACTCACAAAGAATTTTTCTAAAGTCTAATCTAATTTTTTGACAAAATAAAGGACATAAAGATAGAGGGGAAATAGCAAATATAACTGTTCATGACTATATACTAAGGCTTTTAGTTATATTACATATACACATAACACATAGAAATAGTGATCTAGACAGTATAACTATTATGTACATACAATACTGATTAAAGTTTATACCCATAACATTTTTACCACTGCTGTTAGAGTATCATCCTAGAGCAAATGAAATATATTGCAGACATAACACATCTGGACTTGATGACCAAAATGTTGGAATAAAAGTAATTAACTAAGTTTGCCTTTGCCACTAACTTTATGGAGGGATTCAAAACTTGGAACATTTTAGGAAGCATTATTGGAAAATAGATTCAAAGCTCCATAATACTTGATAAATTTAAAATGTATATACATACAACATCATTGTCAGTAAGAGTAAATCATGGCCATTATGGGAACTACATAAACACAGATGGGATGGACTTGTATAAAACAACAAATATTTTACAGATATTATACTTTAAAGAGTCATGTATCAACCAAATTCTCTGTACCTAAAAGATACAACCTCAGGAAAAGACCTTAATGAAATAGTGATAAGTCATTTACCTGACAGACAATTCAAAATAGTGGTCATAAAGATGATCACCAAGTTCAGTAGAACAATGCATGAACAAAATGAGAATTTAAACAGAGAAAATATGAGAAGGTACCAAACAGAAATCACAGAGCTGAAGAATACAGTAACTGAACTGAAAAATTCAACAGCCATTCAACAGCTCAAGATGAAGCAGAAGAAAGGATCAGCAAACTTGAAGACATGGCAATGGAATTCATCCAGTAAGTGAGCAAAGAGAAAGAAAAAGAGTGAAGATAGCTTAATTGACTTACAGACAGCATCAGGCAGAGCAATATTTGCATTATAAGGATCCAAGAAGGAGAAAAGAGAAAAAGGGGCAGAAAATTTACTTGAAGAAATAATAGTTAAAAATATCCCTCACCTGGAGGAGGAAACAAACATCCATATCCAGGAAGCCCAGAGATCTCCAAATAAGACTAATCTAAAGAGATCCACACAAAGATTATAATTGAATTGTCAAAAGTTAAAGACAAAGAGGGAATCTTAAAAGCAGCAAGAGAAAAACAATTTTTTATATACAAAGGAACCTCCATTAGACTTACCAGTAGATTTTTCAGCAGAAAATTTGCAGGTCAGAAAGGAGTGGTATGATAAATTCAAAGTGCTGAAATGAAAAACTGCCAGCCAAGAAAACTCCTCCCAGCAAACCGTTCTTCAGAATTGAAGGAGAGAGAGAGTTTTCTAGAGAAGTAAAAGCTGAAGCATTCAGCACTAACAGATTTATCTTATAAGAAATGTTAAAGCCACTTCTTTATTCTGAAGTGAAAGGGCACTAGAGGAGAGAAAAACATAAAAATGTAAATCATAGTAATAGAGGCAAATATATAGTTTGATTTAGAATAATGTAATGTTGGGTTTATCACTATGTATCTTGTATGAAGGTTAAAAAACAAAAATAGTAAAAAGTAAAGCTATAGTTATTTGTTAATGGATACACAACTTAAAAAGGTGTAAATTGTGACATAAAAAACCAGTGGGGGAGTAAAAATGTAAAAAAAAATTTTTTTAAGTATTCTAACTTAAGTTATATTAAAACAGATTTATAAATGTAGGATTTTTTTATGTAAGCCTCATGGTAACCACAAAGCTAAAATATAGAGTAGATCACAAGATATAAAGAGGAAGGAATTTAAGCATACTGTAATAGAAAGTCATCAAATTGCAAAGGAAGGAGCAAAAGAACAGGAAAGAAAGAAAAGTATAACTAAACAGCCAGGAAACAATTAACAAAATGGCAATAAGTCCATGCCTCTCGGTAATCACTTTAAATGTAAATGGACTAAATTATCCAAACAAAACAGAGTTTTCTTTTAGATTAATTTTGTTCTTACTACTTTTGTCTTTGCATTAATGACTCAATGGATTTAAAAAATAATAATAATACCTAACTATAGACTGTCTACAAGAGACTCACTTCAGATACAAGAACATACACAGATTGAAAGTGACAGGATGGAAAAAGATATTCTATGCCAATGGAAAGCAAAAGAAAGCTGTGGTAGCTACATTTATATCAGACAAAGTATACTTCAAGGGAAAAGATGTATTGAGACAAAAAGTCATTGTATAATAGAGGGGTGAATCCAATGGGAGGATATAACATTTGTAAATATGTGCCAAACATAGGAGCATCTAAATATATAAATCAAATATTAACTGATCTAAGAAAAAATAATAATATGATAATAGCTGGAAACTTCAGTACCCCACTTTCATCAATGTATAGATCATCCAGATAGAAAATCAATAAGGAAACATAGGACTTAACACTGACACTTTAAACCAGATGGACTTAATAGAAATTTACAGAACATTCCATCCCAAAGCAACAGAATACACCTTATTCTCAAACACACAAAGAATATTCTCCAGGATAGATTATATGTTAGGCCACAATAAAACCCTTAATAAATGTAGGAAGATTGAAATTATATCAAGCACCTTTTCTGACCACAATGGTATGAAGCTAGAAATCAATTATAAGAAGAAAGTAGCAAAATCCACAAATGGGTAGAGATTGAACAACATACTACTGAGCAACCAGTGAGTCAAAGAAAAAATTAAAATTGAAATCAAATAAACACCTTGAGGAAAAAAATAAAAATACTTTGTAGTAAAACTTGTGAGACGCAGCAAAGTTCTTAATGATAAATGCCTACATTAAGAACTTTACATATCAACTAGAACTTTACACCTTGAGGAACTAACAAAAAACAGAACACACTAAGGCCATAGTTAGTACAAGAAATAGCAAAGACCAGAATGGAAATAAAGGAAAGGTGACTAAAAAGACAATAGAAAATATCAATGAAACTAAGAGCTGGTTCTTTCAAAAGATAAAGTGCCAAATCATTATATAGACTCACCAAGACAAAAAGAGGATTCAATTAAATAAAATTAGAAATGAAGAAGATGTTAAAACCGATAACCACAGAAATACAAAGGATGATGTGAGACTGCTATGTACAGTTGTATGCCAAAAATTGGACAACCTGGAAGACAAGGATAAATTCCTTGAAAAAATACAACCTATCAAGACTGAATCATAAAGAAATAGAAAATCTGAACTGATTATTAGTAAGGAGAATGAATCTGTAATCTAAAACCCCCCAACAAAAAAATTTCAGGACTAAATGGTTTCACTGGTGAATTCTACCAAACATTTGAAGAAGAATCAGTATGAATCCTCAAACTCTTCCAAAAAGCAGGAGAGTACACTTCCAAACTCATTTTACAAGGACAGCATTTATACTAATACCAAAGCCAGACAAAGACACTACAAGAAACAAAAATTATAGGCCAGTATGCCTGATGAAAGATACAAAAGCCCTCAACAAAATATTAGCAAACTGAACAGAATATATTAGCTCATACACCATGATGAAGTGGGATTTATTCTAGGGACCCAACAATGGTTCAACATCCAAATTAATCAGTATAATTAGATCACATTAACAAAATGAAGGCTAACAAGCATATCTCAATAGATTTCAGAAAAGGTATGTGACAGAATTCAACATCCATTCATTATAAAAACTCTCAACAAAGTGGGTATGAAGGGAACATACCTCAACATAATATAGCTCATATATGACAAGACCATAGCTAACATCATACCCAAGGATGGAAAACTGTAAAGTTTTTACTCTAAGATCAGAATCAAGACAAGGATGCCCAATCCCACCATTTTTATTAAACAAAGAACTGGAAGTCCTAGCCAGTGCAATTAGGCAAGGAAAAGAAATAGAAGTCCTCCAAATCAGAAAGGAAGAAGTAAAACTATTTCTATTTACAGATGACATGATATTATAAATAGCAAATCCTAAAGATTCCACCAAAAAAATTATAACTAAAAAATTCTTTAAAGTGGCAGGATACCAAGTGAATATATAAAATTCATTTGCATTTCTGTATGTTAATAGTGAACTAGCAGTGAGAGAAATTAACAAAAACAGTCCAATTTACAGTTGCATCAAAGACACAAATAAATGGAAAGATGTTCAATGCTCCTGAATTCAAAGGATACTATTAAAATGTCCATATTGCCCAAAGTAATATACATATTCAGGGCAATCTCTATCAAAATCCCAGTGGCATTTTTCATAGACACAGAACAAACAATTTTAAAGAAGTCACAGAAGACCCCAAGTAGCTAAAGTATGTTGAGAAAAAAGAACAAATTTGGAAGTATCACACATCCTCATTTCAAACTATATAGCAGAACTATAGTAATCAAAACAGTATGATATTGCCATAAACACAGACACAGATCAATGGAACAAAATAGGACCACTATCATAAAGCATACACAAAACTCAACTCAATATGATTAAAGACTTGAATGTAAAACCTGAAAACCATGAAACTAGAAGAAAACATAGAAGGAAGATACCTTTCTTTGCCATGTTTTTCTGGATTGACTCCAAAAGCAAAGCATCAAAAGTAAAAACAAGTGGCACTACATCAAACTAAAATGCTTATGCACAATAAAGGAAATCAGCAAAATGAACAGGCAATCTATAGAATGTGAGAAAATATTCACAGAACATACATCTGATATATCTTAATGTCCAAAATATATCAAAAACTCATACAGCTCAATAGAAAAAAATCTGAGTTAAAAATGGGCAGAGGATATGAATAGACATTTTTCCAAAAAAGATACCCAAATGACCCACAGGTACATTAAAAGTTGCTCAATATCACTAATTATCAGGGAAATACAAATCAAAACCACAAAGAGATATCACTTCACACAAATCAGAATGGCCATTATTAAAAAGACAGGAGATAACAAGAAGAGAAAAGGGGGAAGCCCTTGTGCACTGGCTCAACCACCATGGAAAACAGTATGAACGTTCCTTAAAAAATACAACATAAAACTACCATATGATCCAGATATTCCACTTCCGGGCATTTTTCCAAAAGAACAAAATCACTATCTCAAAAAGGTACCTGCACCCCCATGTTAATTGCAGCATTACTTACAATAGCCAAGATGTGGAAATGACCTGTGTCCACTGATGGATAAATAGATAAAGAAACTGTGATATGTATATACAGTGGACTGTTATCCTTCCACTTGTGATGACTTCAGTGAACCTTGAATGCATTATGCTAAGTGAAATCAGTCAGAGAAAAACAAACATTGTATTATCTCACTTATGTGTGGAATACAGAAATAACCAAACTCATAAATATATAGATCAGATTGATGTTTGCCAGAAGCAGGGATTGGAGAGTGGGTGAAATGGGTGAAGGTGGTCAAAAGGTAAAAAATTCCACCTATAAATAAATCATGGGGATGTAATGTAGAGCATGGTAACTATAGTTAATTATACTGTATATTTGAAAGTTTCTAAAATTATATGAGTTTTCATAACTAGAAAAAAATTGTAGCTATGTGTATGATTGATGTTAGTTTATTTTAATTATTTCACAATATATACATGTAATAAATCATGTACACTTAAAACTACTGCAATATTATTTAGTATATCTCAATTAGAAATAAAACAATATAGAAAGTTTAAATAAATAGCTATCAACTCTTTGTGAATAGGACAAGAAAAAAATATATATATAAGACAATTTTAAGTTATTCTAGAGTAAAGAATACATTCAATCATAGGAAGAAATTTTGGGAAAGATTCTTGCATGCTTTTTTCAAGCTTAGTTATAAAATTTTATAAATAAACTAATCCCTTTGTTTTCAAATGATGAAAATGAAATATTAACAGGTCAAAGTAATATAGCCAGTAATTGGTTGAGCATGATTCCAACTCTTAATGTGAAATCATGTCTTCAACTCTTGACTCCCATCTTCCTTTCCTTAGTTTGTGTTTCTTTTCTAACCACTTGATTTAAAAGTAGCCTGGAGATTTACAGTGATCTCTGAAAGGCCTTTCAATTTTAAATTGCCTGTGTTTATCAATCTGTTAACAACTAAGCTCTCCAAACTCTCCCCACTTCCACGCATTTGTGAGACTTTAGTTTACTTTAAAACATAGAGACTTCCTGAGAAGAACCCAGATGTTAAGTCTCACTCAGCTCTTGAGTGTCTGATGTGTTAGACTTTTGAGCATAAATATTATTATGCTAGGCTTTTTTTTATACACTATCTCATTGAAATCTTAGAACTGTATGAGATATAAAGAAGCTGAGTTAGAGGAAGGCAATAATTTAGCCATGATTTCTTTAAAGTGCTTAATCCATTCTGATTTCTGAAAAATTCACTTTAGTACATTTTTCTAATCCACCACATTAACCATTTTGTAAAAACCTCAGCCAGAGAACCCAATTTGTATAGCCATTGTTGAATCTCCAGCTATAATAATTTGTTTCTAAAACAGTTGTTCACATGTAAAGTACGATGATTGGTCATTCTTGAATGTATTTAAACCAACCATTCATTGCAATTTAGTATTCATCCTGTTTCTCTTTCTTTTCAGACCTGTATGTGGAATCAGAGGGAAAACTCTCATAATCAACCTGCCAGGTAGCAAGAAAGGATCTCAGGTGAGAAACCTTGAGATTTATATGGTTTAGTGTAAGAAGTTTTGGTCAACTTGCAAGAGTTAGCCAACCAAAAAGTTGGAACACTCCACAAGACTGCCCCAACTTCTAACATAAATTGCAATTCAGTGCCCACCCAAAACTACCCTCAGTTTCGGTAATTCACTAGAACTCACTAAATGATGTTATACTCATAGTTACAATGTATTACAGGAAAAGAATACAGATTAAAATCAACTAAGAGAAGAAGTGCATAAAAGTAGTAGAGTAGAGGTTTCAAATGCAGAGCTTCCATTATCCTTTTCCTGTGGAACCATGAATGCATTACTCTCCTGGCATCAGTGTGTAACGATACAGAGAGTATTGCCAAGTAGGGAAGCTCCAAGCCTTTGGTGCTGAGTTTTTATTGGGGCTCACTACATACTGCCCATATGACTGGCCTTTAGTCTCTAGCCCTTCCAAGTTTGGGCTGATATCTTTAGTCTCCAACACTTTGCAGAAACAAAACTGATAGCACATTGTGCAAAATCCCCATCATAAATCAGTTAGACTGCCTGATGGCCAAAGTCCCCAGGCAAACAAAGGCACTCCTATCACTTCCCAGTAACAGGCCAGACTTTCTTCGGGTGAGGTTACTTCTTTATTACATAAGCTATCTCCTGGCCTTTGGCCAAGACTCAAAATGATCATATTTGCCTGGCTGAGCATCTGTATTTACTATAGCATTTATGTTATAGACACAACAACAATTATCAGTGTGAATATGCCTAAGGTTTGGAGAAGCCTGTGTAGAATAGGGATAGAGTTAGCGAAACAGCTAATCCGTCCTCTAAAGCCATTTTACACATCTTCATATTTTTGTACAAATTTCCCACCTGGATCTGCTACTTATTTGTACCCTATAATATATTCACAGAGAACTATTTACCATAGAAATTAGCTCTATTGTATGGGCAAATTATTCCATTGGCATTACATTTTGAGGACGATTTAACACAATTTCCCAATACATATGACCATCAATATCAGTATTATAATCTTACTAACAATGCCAGTATTATAACATATAACAGTATAGTGGTAGATGTATCTTGAAAAATAAGAGTCAAAAGATACTGGCACATTACTAAAGACCAACACAGACATTAACAGTTTACCTAGTCCATCATCATATTATATGACCAAAATGCCTCCTAGAGTGATGCTACTCAGGGTTACAGGCTTGTAGGGTTCCAAAAGCAGCAGTAGGAGCAACATATGGCTTTACCCTTTCTGGCATGTTACAACTGAGCTAAGAAACAATGTCCTCTCTTGTTATAGACCTCTTTTGAGACACCAATATAATACTGGATTTCCTTCATTGCATAACTCCTTTGTTCCTTTACTTCAGCTACCATTCCTCCTTCTCTCCATTTATACCCAGACTTTTCCTTTGAAAACCTTTGAATGAGACCGTTGGTTTGGCCACTGTAGTGGCTCAGATTGCCATCAGTTATACCAGTTTAGCAACGCCTCGAACTCTGTCCATCTCCATTCATAAAAGGTACAGTTACATAGATACAGAACTAGTAGGCAGTCTTAAATACTAGGCAACATACTGCATTCACTGTCAATTCCAATTTGACCAGATGGAGTAAAGCACAGTCTACCCAACTAGGCCCTTAGGAACTCAACATACAGGTTTAAAGGTATAGTTACAGTTTCTACTTAGGAATTATCCCTACTTCCAGTACCCACAGTTGCAGCCCCAGTCCTAGGATCACAGCATCAGGTAGGAAAAAAAAAGTTGAGGTGATGTGGGGAAAAAAGTATAGTTGTACCCTGCATCCTCTCCCAACCCCTTCTTTCCCAGAAAAATAGAGGAATTTATTTAGAGGGGACTCACCCTTGGCCTTCCTCATGTTGAGCGTGACCACACACTAAGGAAGGCACGTAAGCCAGATCTTCATGCCTTTATCTTCTCCCATTTTGGACAACAGATGTTTCATTTGTCCATTCCAGTTTTCTATTAATTCATTGCTCTAAAGATAAAAGTGTATTCCTTAGTCTAAAGAAATGTGACTCCATGGTCATTGATTTAGTATCTTCTATTCTGGTCCTTTCATAGTACACTGAGCATTGGCATCTACACTGGGTAAGAAAAGCCCTCTCCGGAGTAAGTGTCTATTCCTTTTGGGACCCATTTGTAATATCCAGGGGCTACTGGCATCACTCCAACTTGGCAGCTATTGTAAGACCTTCCCCCTTGTAGAATCTGCTGCATATCCCTCTGCTGTCTCTGTCTCTTTGTTAGCAGACAGAACAGTTCTTGTTAGCATTTCGTGCCTCAGAGGATGCAAGAGGAGAATCTAGATTCTCTGCATTGCTACATCACCCCCAGTGGCCACTCATCTCATGGGCCCAGGTGGCCATGTAAAGCACACCAGAATATCTGCTCACCTGTTCCAGTCAATATCTAGTTCTGCAAGGATGTTCTTCTGATGGGCATTAACATATCCTACTTTAATATAGCCCTACATTCATGAATAATTTCCATAAAGCCATGTCCCATACAAGCATCCCTTTAATAGACCAGTATTCCATTGCCTTTCTCCCTGACCACATGGCCAGGCCACTAGACACTTCCCAAGAGTCAATAAAAACTCTAACATAGGGACAAACATCATACAGTTCAGCCCATCGAGCTGATTTGTTTTTACCTTCTTCAATCAGAGTGGCGGCCTTCCAAACAGGATGCTGTCCCTTCACCTTGGAATTGCCATCCATAAACCAAGCAGCTCTTTGTTGATCAATAGAAAGCTGTTTATAGGGCACCGCCCAAGTGGCCCAAGTGGCCATAGGATCCAGCAGCTCCTCAGGTGGTACCGAAGTCGGCCCTAGGTGAAAAGAGGCTACCTGCTCGTGAGTACCTACTTGCATTCTCCTGGTAGCATGATCCTATATGCACCATTTCCATTTTATTATGGAACTCCCCTGGGTATTGCCTCTCCCTGTAGAGCATTTGACATTACCCAAGACATTACAGATATTTCAGGTTTCAAGATTATTTTATGTCCTTCAGTCTTAAGTGTAGTCTTAATTCAATTTCAATACCAAGCTAGTAATTGTCCCTCAAATGGAAAATTTCTCATCCAAAATCCCAGCAGTTGTTACTGGGTGGCACTCAACAGATTTTTGCCACGGCACTCAACAGATTTTTGCCACAAGCCCCAGTCTGCACACCACACAGAGGTATTTTACAAAAAAATTAACAACCTCTGTGGGTTTATGCAATGTTATTGGCTCCCAATTAGTATTTCCAATGCATATTTGGTGGAAGAGTGGATTTACATGCCTTCTATTTTACAATACTAGGCAAGAGAATTCTGTCAAACACAATGTCCATCTCCATAATACATTTAGATAAAGGAAACTCACCACTTCACATAAAGTTCACTTTCCAGACATTCTAATTTTCATCCCAGCATTCACATTAATCCTATCAACTGCTGGATTCCTGTATCCTCCCAGTCTAAGTATACCTCCCATTAGGACTTCAGGTTCTTAGAATCACAGTATATGGTGATCTGTCAAGGAATCCCAGAAAAGTCTCTTCTCCATCCCCTGACCATTCATGTGCATATGGCCTTGGATTTCTAGGCCTGGGTTAGGCCAAGGGGTTCAGACCCTTTCACCAGTACTTATCTTGGTTAGATTATGGGACTTTCACTTAAGGTGATTCAAGGTGAGGTTTCTTATAGCCATCTTTGCCTTCTAGCTTTTTAAATTCCTGACTAGGGTAACTAAAGGTTCGTTTAGGACCCTTCAGTGTTGGGAAGCCACCAGGGTTCCCATCTGTCCATTCAACCCACAACAATGCTACAGTCAAGGCTGTTGTTTTACCCCCATCAGTGCTCACTTTATTCATCCGTTTCTTTTTTTTAATTGAAATATAGTTGATATACAATGTTATATTGGTTTCAGGTATACAGCGCAGTGGTTCAACAGTCACCCATATTCTTAAATCCTTACCCCAACTAGCGCAGTTACTATCTGTCAACATAGGAAGATGCTACAGAATCACTGGCTATATTCTCCATGCTGTACTGCCATCCCTGTGACCAACTTATATTATGATTGAAAAATTTGTGCTTCCTTATACCCCTCACCCTTCGCACCCACCTGCCCCAACTTCTCCTCCATGGTAACTGCCAGTCACTTTTCAGTGTCTGTGAGTCTACAGCTATTTTGTTCATTTTATTCTGCTTTGTTTTTAGATTCCACAAATAAGTGAAATCATGCCATATTTGTCTTTCTCCACCTGGCTTATTTCACTTAGCATAATACTCTAGGCCCATCCATGTTGTTGCAAATGGCAGGATTTCTTTTCCATTTTATGGCTGAATAATATTCCAGTGTGTATATGTCCCACATAAACTTTATCCAATCATCTATTGATGGGCACTTTGGTTGCTTCCATATCTTGACTATTGTAAATAATGCAGCGATAAACATAGAGATGTGTATATCTTTTCGAATCAGGGATTTTGTTTTCTTCAGGTAAATTCCAAGAAGTGGAATTACTGGGTTGTGTGGTATTTCTATTTTTACTTTTTTTGAGGAACATCCGTATTTTTTCCACAGTGGCTGCACCAATTTACATTCCTACCAACAGTGTAGGAGGGTTCCCTTTTCTCCACATCCTCACCAACATTGTTATTTCATCTTTTGGATAGTTGCCATTCTGATTGGTGTGAGATGATATCTCACTGTGCTTTTGATTTGCATCTCCCTAGTTAGCAATGTGGAGCATCTTTTCAGGTGCCTGTGAGCCATCTATATTTCTTCTTTGGAAGAATGTCTGTTGAGGTCTTCTGCCAATTTTTGAATTAAGTTATTTGTTTTCTTGGTGTTGAGTGTATGAATTCTTTATATATTTTGGATGTTAACCCTTACTGGATAAATCATTTGTGAATATATTCTCCCATACTACAAGTTGCTTTTTGTTGTTGATGGTGTCATTTGCTGTACAGAACCTGTTTAGTTTGATGTAGTCCCACTTGTTAATTTTTGCTTTTGTTTCCCTTGCCTGAGGAGATGTGTCCAGTTAAAACATTGCTCATGCTAATGTTCAAGAGATTTTTGCCTACATGTTCTTCTAGGAGTTTTATGGTTCCATGTCTCACATTTAATCTTTAATCCATTTTGAGTTTACTTTTGTGTATGGAGTTAGATAGTAATCCATTTTCATTCTCTTGCATGCAGCTGTTCAGTTTTCCCAATACCAGTTATTGCAGAGACGGTCTTTTCCCCATTGTATATTCATGGCTCCTATATCATACATTAATTGACATATATGCATTTGTTTCTACCTGGACTCTCTATTCTGTCCCATTGATCTATGGATCTATTCTTGTGCCAGTACCATATTGTTTTGACTACTGTAGCTTTGTGGTTTAACTTGAAGTCATGGAGTGTAATACCCCTTGCTTTGTTCATCTTTCTCAGGATTGCTTGGGATATTCTGGGTCTTTTGTGGTTCCATATGAATTTTAGGATTATTTTCTCTAATTCATTGAAAAATGCCATTGGTATTTTGATAGGGATTACCTTGAATCTGTAAATTGCTTTGAGCAGGATGGCCATTTTCAGTCCATTTCTTAATAACAATGTAAATATTTCCACCCTGCTAGGACAAGTACCTTGAATCTTTGATTTATCCCCATTCTCTAATGAATCAGTTTAACTTTATTCACTATTTATTGCTTTAACATGTCTTTTTTCCTTTGGAAGCAGCTCTGAGGCTAGCAGCTATACAGCCAGAATCCAAGCTTACCGAACCTCAGGATCCACCCCAACATTCTCCCTTACTTTTGTTTTAGTTAGTACAAATAACAATATCCCAGGGATTGTATGTTTACCTCGTTTCTTGTTATTTTGTATTCTTTATACATCCAATTACACAGCTTCTTAGGAGTTGGATCATTCATTTTGAAGTTCATTGCTTTTATCTCTCTAATAACTAATCTTAGCACAGCAATAATCCATATCATGGGTGACTCTGTGTTCATCTACGCCCTAAAGATTTGTCATCCTAACCCTCTCTTCCGTCCTCTTCCCAGATCAAATATTTCAGAGAGTCAAGGTTCTTCTAGCAAATCTCAATTCTAACCCTAACTCTAAAGAGTTTTATCTGACTGCAAAAGTTAGCCAACCACAAAGTTGGAGCACTCCACAAGGCTGTCTTCATTTTTTATACCAATTTGAAATTTAAGGGTTTTCTAAAGCCAACTCTCAGTTTTAATAATTTACTAAAAAGATTCTCAGAACTCTCTGAAAACTGTTATACCCAGTTATGATATATGATTATGATGTATTACAGGGAAAGAATACAGATTGGAATCAGCCAATGGAGGAAGCACATAGAGCACAGTCTAAGAGAGTTAGTGTACCAAGCAAGGAACATTCTCTCCCATGGAGTCATGGACAGCATTACCTATTCCTAGCCGTATTATGAGATAATACACACAGAATATTGCTAACTAGGCACACTCACCTTTGCCTCTGGTGTCCAGCGTTTTTATTGGGATGGCTGACCTCTTCCCAGCAGGGAGACTGATGCCTTTGGTCTCCAGTTCCTTCCAGAGGCAAAACTGATGCCATGTTTCCCAAAGTCTTCATAGTAAACCACCTTGTTGGACTTTCCAGTGTCCAAAGCCCTGAAACAAACACTCCTATCAGGCATACTCTTACATGGAGCCTAGAGATCATTTCCCAAAAGCTGAGAGTAAAGGCCAGACCTCTATTTGGTCAGGGTTAAATTCTTTACTATATAATCTTTATTAGTGAAGTGATTAAGCCATAGAAAGAGAGGTCAAAAGCTTAAGCACCCTTCCAGTTATTCCAGTAACTCTCCATAAATTTTAAGATATTTCTTTATAGCTTACATTTTAAGGTAAGTTTCTCTTAATGTAAAAGAGAAAGACCTCTGCCCAAACATTTTACCCAAACATATCTAGCCCTAGGTTCTGATTTTAAAGTTCCACCTATTCTTTTTTGGTATTGGATATTATATTGTAGGTATTATTGGACACCTGCACAGGAGGCTACATTGACTTTTATGCAATGCTTTGTACAAATTTTTATCTGTTTTTACATATCTTACAATGTTGCCTACCTATGCTTTATAATGGTAGTGAGAAATTTTACTTTCTGAATAAAATAGTTCAGTTCTCAACTGCTTTATTAGTTCTAGTTCTCTGCTCTAACTAGAAAAGTAAAAACTGATCCCCGCCTTTCCCATAATGTATCTTTAAAAGCCAAATTTGTGTAGAAATTTTACTTTAAGAAAAATGTACTATGTGTTTCTGTAGTACTGTAGTTCTTTAGCTTACAGGGAATACTAATATATGCCATGCTTACTTCACATTTCACATTGCAAAGACATGATTTAAATATGATTCATTCTTAAGACTGATGGGAAATACAGATACAAAATCCCATAAATTTGCTACCATTTTATATGCCTAGAAAACTACTTCATCTTCATTTTTTTCTTCCTCTTGCATACAGGAATGCTTTCAGTTCATACTGCCAGCTCTACCTCATGCCATTGATCTTTTACGTGATGCCATTGTAAAAGTAAAGGAAGTGCATGATGAACTTGAAGATTTACCTTCTCCACCACCTCCTCTTTCCCCTCCTCCCACAACTAGCCCCCATAAACAGACAGAAGACAAAGGGGTTCAATGTGAGGAAGAGGAAGAAGAAAAGAAAGACAGTGGTGTTGCTTCAACAGAAGACAGCTCTTCATCACATATAACTGCAGCAGCCATTGCTGCCAAGGTAAGCCTGCTGAGAGAGACCCAGAGGTCTAAAGGATCCACAGGAAAATGTATTGGTTTCACCCCTCTTTCCATCCCATCCTTCTGTAAGTTTAATACCTGTTCAGAGCATCCTTAAAAAAGAACTGGAATATTTGTAACACTCCACAGCTATGTTCCCTACATAACATAAGAGTCCTTGAAGGCATTGAAGTTTGTTCCTAATTCTGAGGCTTTTAAGATACTGTTCTTCCCTGTTAAATTAATGGCTACAATGATAATATGACATTTAAACACTCTTTGGAGATATTTTTATGGTCATATATGTAATGTTCATATATTCAAAACATCAAATATTCACAAATTATTAAAGGAGCAGCAAACTGAAGGTAGGAGACCTTAGATGATTCAAGCAATTAACTGAGAAAGATTAATAAAGACAAGGCTTTTCAGCAGTTAACTAAGCATTTATATAAATACTAATTGACACAATTTACCCTAGTGCTTTAGAGAAGAAATAGATATATTTGTATTTTTAACTTAATAAAGTAATGAATATTATTAGGACCATATCAAAGTATTAAAAATTATCTCTGGGCAATTCTTGGAATAAATATAGTACCGTGAGGTACTTGAGTAAATTTACTCATCTTAAAGTCACAGATCATGATTTATATATATTATTGTCCATATGTGGTATAATCCAGCAAGTATGCTTTAAAATCTTCATAAAGTAGCATATCATTTCTATGAATAATAATTATTCATTTATTGACAACATAAAGAATGAAAATCTAATCACTACATGAAGTAATTCCTCAAGTTTCATGGATCATCTGAGTATTTTGTCTATGAGCATAGCATGAGAGGGTTTTGACAACATATAAATCAAAAAGGATCATAGAGATCCTTTTAAAGTGTCCATTCAGACAACCAGTAGGTAGTTCTTTCACTGAAGATAGGATGATTCTGTCTCCAGACCCATTCAGCACTCCATTAAGTCCTTCCTTAAGGCTAGTAAGTATTTAAGTTATATGTGAGGTTTACTTTGTTTTTCTGGAACTATTGGTAAAATAGGTACATTTAAAAAATCATTATACCTTCTTTCTCTTTTACTCTTTAAAAAAGTAGAAAGTATCATCAACTTTAATCTTAAGAAAAAGCTTATAATATTTCAAATCTAAGCTGATTTTGTCATTCTACATTTGAAAATGTTTGACATTTCATTGTTCCATTTGTTTCCACCCTTTTTTTCCTTTCCAATCATTTTGCTTGTGTAGAATCATGTTTTCCTGTCACTGTATTCATAGTTGTTATGTGTTGTACATTAGAAGCATCCATTCTACACCAGTCCTGCTGTTATCATGGCACACGGTGAGCAGCCCATCCCTGGTCTCATCAGTTATCCCCATGATGCAACAGGCAGTGCAGATGAACGGGTAAGACAAGGGGTTTTTGCATTAATGATTTTGCAAGCATACAGTCTACCTCCTATCCTTGGAGGTAGACTATAACATATTATGGAAGATGTGTTTTATTCTGAAGGATCTTCAGCAGTGCTTTTTTTGTGAAAGTGTAAGTGCCACTGAATACATTCTGTCAAGGAATTTAATTTAATAGAGTTTCTCCTGTACCAAAAGTAATATAATATCATGATTCTGTAGTATGTGGCAATGAGTTTTCATCACATGACTTACAAGAAATTCATTGTTTGGAAGTTCTTGTTGTTGTTTTCTTCTTTAGAAATTTCATCACATACCTTTAAATAAATTACCTATCTTAATTAAGATAATCCCTTAAAAGGTTGGCTTGAAGTCTTAAAATCTAAACAGATTGATCAGGCTAATATTTAATTTGTATTAACTGCTTTTTTTCCTCATGATTTTGCATCTTATTTTTTTTTCCTTCACTGTGTTCTCATTATAACCATTTAGAGAGTTGAGTCTTGAAAACAAATTCTGAGACTACTATATTCAGACAAACTTGTAAGAATGCATATCGCTTCTTTCGGTTTCTGGCTGAGTACGAGTTTGAAAAAAGTACCAGGCTAGAAAAGATTAAACTGATAAGTATAACTGACTTAAGCAGTGATAATTTAGACCATGGTGCAAAAAAAAATCCATCTCAATCCCTGATACAGATACAAGATGAGAGGAAAAAAGGAAGAAATAGTACTAATAAAATGAAAGTTGACTTTAAATACTTAGGAGAAAAAAAAACACCCAGAATTTCAAGGGGGAAGTGGAGGGTGGGGACTAACATCAGTCATCTCTTGGAAGATAATACTACCAAATGAAAACTTTAACGTTCCTTATATTCAAAAAGCCATGCCTGGCTAGAAATAACCTTGGATTAGTCAAAGGCCAAGTAGAAAATTTTTAATTGATTAGTAAAATTATTAAAGAATTTCAGTTGACAACTGCTATGTGGATTCTCCAGATAGAGCTTTGTTATGAATTATAAACATTCCAAAATGTACCCAAAGTTGAAGCAGGACTATCTTTTGTATTTTCATCTTATAGAACAACAACAACTATAATAATCATCCTGTTTCCAAACTAAAGTATTTAGAAGTTTTGTATTCAAACCCAACCAAGCCTTTAAGTTATCATAGTCTAAATTTCATATTACTATACCAAAAATTATCTGACTGGCTCTTTTCTTCAGTTCTCCCAAGGATTACCCCTAACTGGTCCATGCTAGATGTGTAGGAGAAAAGTTATTATATACAGTGGATTCCTTAAATTATTAGAGCTTAATTCTCTGGAGGAACTAGTTGAGCGTAGCTGCCTAAGTGCTATATCTGGACATCCTGATAAGGCACCACCCAGAAATTTCTCCTTTATTAACTTACATTTAATAATCCTTTATAAGTAGTGGTTATGGTCTTTTGACAGATACTTGGTTTTGCAAGTAGACTCATGCTTTTGCACTTCCTTTGACAAATGATAATCAGAGCTATACATCAAAGAGTGTGATGTTCTTGTTCTGAAGAACTAGCATCCATAGAAAAGAATGAAAAAGAAGAAACAGGTAACAGAAAAAAATGAAAAGGAAGTCCTTTACTATTCTTAGTGCTCCTAAAAAAAACTATGTTAACTGTGAATGCTGACCTGGCACTAACTTTATTAATTGGTTCTGAATGTGCTGCTTCTTGTCAGTGTTTCAGATCCCTACATAACAGTCATTTGGAGTATCTCTATGAACTGTTTGGCTAGTTTTTGTAAGCCCTACCAATGTGAAATTTAAAAATTAATTTTTGAAAAGGAGGGTCTGATTATTTATTGAAAAGAAAAAAATCACAATTTCCTCAGCTGGTTACATTCTGAGGCAAGTGAGGCATTGTAGAATAATGTAAAAATTGTGCAACTTAAAATCAGAAGACCTGGATATAATCCCTGACTTTTACCACATTAAATATTTGAGACGAATTACTCAAGATTGAAGATTCAGTTTCTCATCTACAACATGGAAGTAATAATAACTGCCCTGTGTGTTACAAGAGGTTGTTATTTGTAGCAAGGAAGATAACACGTATGGGGAGGAAATTACAAACTTTGTAAACTTAGAGTCTAATATTTACAGAATTCTTAGATGCCAAACACTGATTGGTGCTCAGAATGCAAATATAAATAGATTATTCTATCCCATAAATAGTTAACAGTCTAATTAGGGAGGTCTTTTCATTACTACTTTACTTTCTTAACTCAGTTACTTCTCTTTTGATCAAGAAAGTGAAAACTGATTGATGTACTGACTCTTCAATAGTTAATTACTAGCATTCTAATTACGCTATAGTCATACTGATCAATTTGCTTTTTCAGGAAATAAAGAGGCTTCAGGAATGCCTCTTGTAATGGATGTTTGTTAGTTGCCTCTCCAGTAGCCATTTCCCATTCCCTCTTCTTAACACTACACCACATTTCCCTCATATACTTTGGTTGAGATTGACTAAACCTCCAAGGTAGGTTGTCTTAATATAATCAGCTTATCAATTTCGTGTAGCCATAGTTTTTAGTTCAAGAAGCACATAATTCATGCCAGTCAGAGCAAATGTGTCTCATCACTTAGATATGAACCACTGGGGATACAGACTCTGTTTCCTGCTGGATATGAATAATGAAATATACAACCCCAAGAATTGCCATCTTGGAACCATAAAAGGTATGCCTGCCAAAAATGGAACCATAATAATGAAGCAACCTGGGAAATGGAAAAGAAAGAGAGATACTGGGTCCTGGTCACATTATTTGAACCATTCACTCAAGCCCCTGTTGAACTGTACCTACCTTTTGACTTTTCAGTTACATAAGTCAACAAAGTAGCTTTCTTTAAAAAGAAAAAGCTAATTAGAGATAGAGATGAATATACTGTTGTCTGTAACCAAAAAGCATCTTAACTAATATACATCATTATACTGTCTCATCACAGAGATGAAAAGTCTTCCTTAGAAAGACTGAAATATAACAAATAGAAATACTTGAAGTTTCATATTTAAAGTGAGAAACCTAATTCAAGAGGATAGAGAGTAGGGGAGTGTAACGCAAAGGAAGAAAAGAAGGCAAAATAAATACTGTCCCTCTGTGGTTACTAAGTAAGTGTGAAGTCCTTTTTAGGGAGACTGGATCCAAATCTGAAGAAATTAAAACACCCTTGCAGCCACAAAGCAACTGATAGGTTCAAATATCAAAGTCATAGTGACAGACAAGGAGAGATATGAGACAGAGAAGATACCCATGAAGATACATAATAGGAAATCTTGTCTCACTGACAGAAATCAAATCTTCTAGAGAAGTCCCACACAATATCCAAGATCCATTAGATGCAAAAAAAAAAAGTCTTTCCTTGGGAATAAACAGTTGCTGATTTCCTTTTGATAAAGGATATGGAGAGAACAATATGTTGAATTCACATCCAGTCAGGAAGAATCTGTCTTCCTGGAACATTTATTTGGAATGTGAGAGAAAATGCTAGGAGTTAGCAACCTGCCACTGCTATAGATTTGCCTAGAAATAAAAGACACCATTACAAAAGTCCAGAGAAGGAGGGAGGATAAAAAATAGCAGAGTAGGAAGGTACAGCACACTAAGGAAGCAAGTACAGCAAGAACAGTTAACCCTGAAAATGATCTGAAGGCTGCACCACAGACCATCTACACCTGGTAAAGAGAGGATCACACAGAGAAAAGTGGGAAAGCTGTGCTCAAACACAACCCAAGCCCTCTGCCATCCCAGCCCACAAGCAGAAGGGAGAGGAAAGTAGGCAGGGGTTAAGCACTCAGGAACTCTGCACACCTGGTCCTGGAAATCTGCTCTGGGAACATGAGTGCACATTGTATGGACTTTGGTGATTATGGAGCTGGACACTAGGGAGAGTTGGAGTACTCTGGGAAGCTAAGACTCCTGCTGCTCTTGGAGGACAAGCACATTCTGGCGGTCTCACTGAGATCCAACATGGAGACAACGGTTTGAAAGATTTGCCAGCAGCAAGAAAGGTCCAGAGGGGCAAGGGTTTGGATGGAGTTCCTCCACAGGAGAAAGGGCAGGAGGCAGATCAGGCACTCACGAGAGCCCCAAATGCTCCATTCCCCTAGCTGGTGGCTCAGCCCTGAGGTGCTTCACTGCACACCCAATACCCATCCACCCACCTATCTGCTCACCCTAGCAGCTTCAGACTTTGCTGCCTGGCAGGCCGAGGGAGATGTTCCCAGCTATCTCAGTACTTTCTCAACCCAACAGGGGAGGCGCCTGCAGGAGCCAGCTCCAAACATTTCTTCATCCTCAGTTGGGGGCCAAGTCCCAGCCATGCTCCCCTGGGCACCTGCCCTACCCACCCCTTCAGCCCAGGAGCTCTGCAATCACTTTTAAGGCAGGCAGAGTGCAGCTCTGACCACAATGATGCCAGCAGAAGCACTGCTGCTTGGCTCACAAAGAGCCACCTGAAGTGAACTGCCATCCATGACAGAGATAGGCCATTGCCCACAGACAGACAGAAACATGACCCCACCCAAGCCCATCAACAACACTGAGGCTTCAACACAAAGGAGAACCAGGCACTGGTGGGTAAAGAGTCTTGAGCTTCTGGCACCACAGGATGCCTTCTTTATATAGTCATTGCTCTCTAGAACAGGAGCATAGCAGAACTATCTCAAATAAAGAAGAAGCACAAAACACTGACAAAATGAGGAGGCAGAGGAGTATGCTTCAAACAAAACTTACAGTATAAGACACCAGAAAGGGTAAAGGAAACAGAGATCACCAGTCGTCTTGATAAAGATTTCAAAGTAACAGTCATAAATATGCTCACTGATCTGCAGAAAAGTATTGATCTCAGGGAAGACTTCAACAAAGAGATACAAGAGCTGAAAAAAGAGCCCCTCACAGCTGAAGAATGCAGTAACTGAAATGAAATATGTAATGGAGGGAATGAATAATAAATTGGAAGTGAAAGAGACAATCAGTGAGAAGGATATTAGAGAAAAGGAAAACAACAAAGCTGAGGAACAGAGAGAAAAAGGAATCTCTAGAAATAAGAGGATGCTAAGAGAACTGTGTGACAACTCCAAATGGAATAGTCCCATAATAGGAGTACCAGAACCAAAGGAATAGAAAGTCTCTTTGAAGAAATAATTGCTGAAAACTTCCCTAATCTGGGGAAGGAAATAGACACCCAGGTTCTGGAAGTGCAGAGAGCCCAAACAGAAGAACCCCCAGGAAGACACCACCAAGATATATACTAACTGAAATAACAAAGATTAAGGATAAAGAAGAGGGTATTAAAAGCAGTTAGAGAGAGGTAAAAAAAATTTTTTAAAGACAAATCCCATCAGGCTATTAGCAGAAATTTTACAGGACAGAAGGGAGTAGCATGAAATATTTAATGTATTGAAACAGAAGGACCTTAAACCAAGAATTCTCTACCCAGAAAGATTGTCATTCAAATTTGAAGCAGAGATTAAACATTTCCAAGATAAATGACGTCTGAAGGAATTCAGCACACTAAACCAGACTTACAGGATATGTTAAAGGGACTTCAATAGATGGAGATATTCCTAACTCTAAGTAACTTTCACCAGTGAAAATAATCCCACAGTAAAGGTAGTAGACCACTTATTTAACAACCAAGCATGAAATTAAAGCAAAAGTAGTAAAACCAACTATACACGAAATCAGTCAAGGGATACACAAAAAATGCAGATTATGACATCTAATATATAGAGTGTGGAGGAGGAAAAGGAATAAAAATGAAGTGCTTTTAGATTGTGTTTGAAATAGAGCAATCATCAACTTAATATAGGCTGTTATATATTCAGGAAACTATCCATGAACCTTATGGTAACCATAAACCTAAAGCCTATAATAGCTACACAAAAAATTAAGAAAGAAATCCAAGCACAACACTAAAGAAGACCACCAAATAACAAGAGAAGAATGTAAAAGAGGAGAAAAGGAACAGAGAGGAAATACAAAACAACCATAAAACAATTAATAAAATGACAGAAAGTACATAAATGTAAATGGACTGAATGCACCAATCAAAAGACTCAGGATGGCAGAATGCATAAAGAAACAAGGCCCATCTATATGCTGCCTACAAGAGACTCATTTCAGACCAAAAGGTGTACATAGACTGAAAGTGAAGGGATGTAAAAAGGTATTTCATGCAAATAATAGGAGGAAAAAAGCTAGAGTAGCAGTACTTGTATCACACAAAATAGACTTTAAAACAAAGAAACCAAAAGAGACAAGGACATTACATGATGATTAGGGGATCGGTCCAACAAGAAGACATACCATTATAAACATCTATGCAGCCAACACAGCAGCACCTAAATATGTAAAACAAATGCTAACTCAACTAAACAAGGAAATAGACTTCAACTTATTCATATGAGTGGACTTTACACACCACTTACATCAATGGAAAGATCAACCAAACAGAAAATAAATAAGAAAACAGAGGCAGTGAACAATATATTAGATCACAGGAGTAAACAGATATCAGCAGAACATTCCACCCAAAAGCAGCAGGAAACACATTTTTCTCAAGTGTACATGGGACATTTTCCAGAATAGATCACATACTATGTCACAAAAAGAGCCTCAATAAATTCAAAAAGATTGAAATTGTATCAGGCAAGTTCTCAAACCACAATGAAACTAAAAATAAATTACATGAAGAAAACAAAAATAACACAAACACATAGAGGCTAAACAACATGCTTCTAAGTAATCAATGGATCAATGAACAAATCATAGAAGAAATCAAGCAATACATGGAGACAAATGAAAACAAAAATTCAAAAGTTCAAAATTTTGGGGACACCACAAAAGTGGTTCTAAGAGGAAAGTATTACAGGCTACCTCAAGAAGCAAGAACAATCCCAAATAAACAGTCTAAACTCACAACTAAAGAAATTAGACAAAGAAGAACAAATGAATCCCAAAGTTAATGGAAGGAGGGACATAATAAAGATCAGAATAGAAATAAATAAGAGAAGAATAAAACAATAGAAACAATTAATGAAACCAATACCTGTTTTTTTGAGAAGATAAGCAAAATAGATAACCCCCTAGCCAGACTTACCAAGAAAAAAGGAGAGCACACAAATAAACAAAATCAGAAATGAAAAAGGAATAGTCACAACTGACAACACAGAAATAAAAAAAAATTATTGAGAATTCTATGAAAAACTATATGCCAACAAATTGGACAATCTAGACAAAAATCAACAAATTGCTAGTAAAATACAACCTTCCAAGACTGACCCAGGAAGAAATAGAAAAATCGAACAGACCAATTACGAGTAACAAAATTGAATTGGAATCAAAAACCTCCCAACAAACAAAAGTCTGTGACCAGATGGCTTCACAGCTGAATTCTACCAAACATTTAAAGAAGACCCAATACTCATCCTTCTCAAACCAACATCATTCTAACACCAATATCAAATAAACTACAAAAAAAGAAAATTATAGACTAATATTCCTGATGAGAACAGATGCAGAAATCCTCAACAAAATATTCATAAACCCAATTCCAAAATACATCAGAAGTATCATCCTTCATGACCAAGTGAGATTTATTCAAGGAGTGGAAGGATGGTACAATATTCTGAAATAAATCAAGGTGATAAAGCACATTAACAAAATGTAGGATTAAAACCATGTGATCATTTCAACAGGTGCTGAAATAGCATTTGACAAAATTCAACGTCAATTCACAGTAAATATTTTCAACAAAATGGGTATAGAGGGAACGTGCCTCAACATAATAAAAGCCACATATGAAAAACCCACAGATAACATCATACTCATTGGTCAAAAACTAAAAGCTTTTCCTCTAAGATCAGGAACAAGACAAGGATGTCCACTCTCACCCTTTTTATTCAACATAGTAGTGGAAGTCCTAGTCATGGCATTCAACACGATAAAGAGACAAAAGGCATCTGAACTAAGGAAGAAGTAAAACTGTCACTATTTGTAGATGACATGATATTATACATAGAAACCCCTAAAGACTCCACCAAAAACTATTAGAACCAATAACTGGTTCAACAAAGTTGCAGGATACACAATTAATATACAGAAAGTTGCATTCCTGTATACTAACAACAAACTAGCAGAAAGAAAAAAAATCAAGAAAACAATTCCATTTACAGTTGCAACCAAAGGAATAAAATACCTAGGAATAAACCTAATCGAGGAGATGAAAGGCTTGTACTCTGAAAACTATAAGACACTCTTGAGATAAAGAAGACACAAATAATTAGAACTCTATTCCATGCTTGTGGATAGGGAGAATTAATATTGTCAAAATGGCCATCCTGCCAAAAGCAATTTACAGATTAAATCAATCCCTACCAAAACACCAACAGCATTTTTTCAACAAACTAGAACAAATAGTTCTAAAAGTTATATCAAACCACAAAAGACCCCAAATACCACAGCCATTCTGAGAAAGAACAAAATTAGGAGTATTATGCCCCCTAACTTCAAGCTATACTACAAAGCTATCGTAATCAAAACACTATGGTATTTCTGAACAAACCCATAAATCGATGGAACAGAACAGAGAGCCCAAATAGAAACCCATACATATATGGTTAATTAATATGATAAAGGAGCTGTGAACATACAGTGGGGAAAAGACGGTTTCTTCAATAACTGGTGTTAGGAAAACTGGACAGCTGCGTGCAAGAGAATGAAAATGGATTACTATCTAACCCCACTCACAAAAACTCAAGATGGATTAAAGATGTAAATGTAAGACATGGAACCATAAAACACTTAGAAGAAAACATAGGCAAAAATCTCTTGAAATAAGCTTGAGCAATGTTTTAACTGGACACATCTCCTAAGGTAAGGGAAACAAAAGCAAAAATTAAGTGGGACTACATCAAATTAAAAGTTTCTGTACAGCAAATGACACCATCAACAACAAAAATGCAACTTGTAGTATGGGAGAATATATTCACAAATGATTTATCCAGTAAGGGTTAACATCCAAAATATACAATGAATTCATACACTCAATACCAAGAAAACAAATAATTCAAAAATGGGCAGAAAACCTGAACATTCTTCCAAAGAAGAAATACAGATGGCTGACAAGCACCTGAAAAGATGTTCCACGTTGCTAACCAGGGAGATATAAATCAAAAGCACAGTGAGATATCACCTCACACCAATCAGAATGGCAACTATCCAAAAGATGAAATAACAAGTGTTGGTGAGGATGTGGAGAAAAGGGAACCCTCCTACAGTGTTGGTAGGAATGTAAATTGGTGCAGCCACTGTGGAAAAAATAGAGATGTTCCTCAAAAAAGTAAAAATAGAAATACCACACAACCTAGTAATTCCACTTCTAGGAACTTACCCAAAGAAAACCAAGTCCCTGATTTGAAAAGATACGTTCTCCCCTATGATTATTGCTGCATTATTTACAATAGCCAAGATATGGAAGCAAACCAAAGGCCCATCAATAGATGAATGGATAAAGAAGATATGGGACATATACACAATGGAATACTAAGCCATAAAAAAGGAAAAGAAGTCCTGCCATTTGCAACAACATGGATGGACCTAGAGGGTTTTATGTTAGGTGAAATAATCCAAGTAAAGACAAATACTGCGTGATTTCACTTGTTTGTGGAGCCTAAAAACAAAACAGAACAAAATGAACAAACTAACAGTAGGCTCATAGACACTGGGAAGTGACTGGTGTTTACCATGGAGGAGAAGTTGCGGTGGATGAGTGGGAAGGGTGAGGGGTGTAAAGGGGCACAGATTTCTCAATCATAATATAAGTTGGTTACAGGAATGGTAGTACAGCATGGAGAATATAGCCAGTGATTCTAGATCATCTTCCTATGTTGACAGATAGTAACTGCACTAGTTGGGGTGAGGATTTAAGAATTGTGTTGTATACCTGAAACCAATATGAGATTGTTTATCAACTACACTTTAATTAAAAAAAAAACTAAATCCAACCTAAATAAACTGGCAAACAATAGAGTAAAATGAAGTATATTAGAGGATTTAAGAAACAAAGTTTAGTATCTTTACTGGAGGAAAAAATATACAAATCTCTCTTAAAAATTAACACACATGCAAAGTAAATAAAACTGATAAACAAATATGGGAAAAAATACCAGACACACATACAAAGTTTGGTTCTGAAAATTAAAGAACATACAAATATATGTATGTATATATATGTATGATTTGTTTCTATCCATGAGTATTCTGCTATATTTAAAAAATATTAAAAGAGTGTCCATCACTCTTCTAAATATTTTACATATATCAACCCTTTACATTCATTATCATTTGCTTACAAGAAAATTGAAGCATAGACAGTTTAAGAACATGTAACTTGCTAGTAACTGAACTAGTATTCAAGTCCAGGCTGTCTGGCTCCTGAATCAGCACTCTTGACCACTCTACTATATCTCTTAGTACTAAAGAGAAAGAAAAAGGATAAAGTTCTGGGAGATGACTGGCTACATGCAAATTCTTCTCAAAAATGCAAATTGGGATTTTTGGACCTTGGTTTGAAATACTTGAATGATAAAATACAGCACAACTTAGGAATTATAAACAATAGCATGTGTTTACTCTGGAAGTTTACTGATCCAAACAACTGAGTTTTAAGCTATACTCACCAGTGGAGATAGAAATATATTTAGATAAGTCCATGAAACCAAATACTTTTGAGAACACAGTATGATATATGTTAAAGGATAATATTTTTAAAGAAAATATTTTCAACAGAAAATTCAGTGGACATACACATATATCAACAGTCACAAAGGCTGGGATGAATTTATAAATAGATACAAAATTTGGTCTGTGTACATAGGGCAATAATCACTCCTCAGGGCAAAATTTATTTGCATTTCTGTAGAAAGGATGATTTACATTGGGATCTGTTTTCTGTAACATGCAGAGTTATAAAATAATGAAAGACAGTAAAAAGAGCAGATAACCCAGAAGGATATACAAATCAGGACATTTAATAATCTTTATTTCCTATTTTCCTGACAAGTCTGTCCCCTCCATGATCATAATAATTTAAAAGATGATTTTTGAATACAAAAAAATGACTGGTCTCATTAGTTTTGGCTTGATTACTTATATAAGTACAGCAAGGTATTGATTAACCATATAGTCTTGAGTTTGCTTTGCAAATACTTAGGCCACAAAATTAACTTCTATCCAAAAGTTTCTATAGGAAATCTCATATTCTACTTTTATTAATTTTTAATTGCACAAATAGTTGATATATAATATTGTATTAGTTTCAGGTATACAACATAGTGATTCAATAATTATATACATTACAAAATGCTCACCATGATAAGTGTCATTACCACCTGTCACCATACAAAGTCGTTATAATATTATTGAGTATATTCCCTATGCTGTACTTTTCATCCCCATGACTTATTTTATAATTGGAAGTTTGTATCTCTTTATCCCCTTTACCTATTTTGCTCATCACTCCACCCCTTTTCCCTTCAACTACCAGTTTGTTCTCTATGTCTATAAGTCTATTTCTGTTTTATTAGTTTGTTTTATATTTTTCATTTCCACATATAAGTGAAATCATATGCTATTTGTCTTTCTTTGACTTATTTCACTAAGCATATTACCCTCTATAGTCTACTTTTAAAAGTCTGTCTTTAGGATGGCGACATGAGAGGTGAGATGGAGAACTCCTCCCAAAACCACAAATAGTACAAAAATATAATTAATTAATACAACTAACCCTAAAAGAGCAACAAGAAAGAAGGCTGAACCAGACTGCATACAGACCTCATGAACAGAGCAGACCTCATGAAACAGGGTAATATACGAAAGCCTTAATCCGGCAGGACCCAAGCCCTTCGCACACATCCCAGCTCACCTGTGGGAGGAAGAGAAACGGAGTGGGGAGGGGGTGGAACCTTGGGACTGTTGACCACTCTGGAGATCTCCTTTGTGAGCAGAAACTATATTGTGTGGTGCTCTGGACATTGGGGAGCTCAGACAGGTGGAATGCTTGAGAGACTGATATTCCGGCCATTTGTGGAGGAGGGGATCCACATCCGGCCACTCTTGTGTCAGAGGAAAGGGAAGCAGTCTGAGAGGCTTCCTAGCAGCGAGATGGCTCCTGAAGGGGCAGGGATTGCGCAAAGCTTGCTGCACGGGAGACGGGAGAGCTGGACAAGGTTGTCTGGGTGCGCTCTGCCCAGCTGGTTGGGAACGCTGAGGAGCTTCAGATGCTCCATCACCCTGGCTGCATAATCAGCTCAGAGACCCGACTCTATGACATGCAGCCTACTGCAACTTCCTCCTAGCCTGCCAGAACTGGTTCGCAAACTGGCAGTCACTGTGCTGATGTCAGGCCAGCCAGAGAGAGGCACCGCCGACAACAGCTAGAGACACAAAGCACTGACACCTGTGTGCTTGGCCCACTGGCTCTGACACTGGAGACAGGCACCGCAGACAGGAATCAGGAAACAGATCTTTCCTCGAACCAGGCACTAGCTCCACTCCCCTATGAGCCCCAACCTCACTGAAGGGGCTGGGCAGCTACAGAGATTGGAGTTTCTGCACACTAGTGGGCACCACACAGAAATACGAAATGTCAAAAGAACATGGTTCAGACCAAAATCTCACAAACCCCAAAAAAAGGGCCAAATGAAACTGAACTCACCAATCTTCCTGAAAGAGAGTTCAAAATAAAAATCATAAACATGCTTATGGAGGAACAGAAAAATATTCAAGAACTCAGGAACCAATTTAAGTCAGAGATTCAATCATTCAGAAATTCCATATCTGAAATGAAACATACAATGGAGGTATTTAAAAGTAGATTAGATATAGTAGAAGAGACAGTAAATGGAGTAGAGATTAGAGAAGAGGAATACAAAGAAGCTGAGGCACAGAGAGAAAAAAGAATCTCTAAGAATGAAAGAATATTGAGAGACCTGTGTAACAAATCCAAATGGAACAATATTCATATTATAGGGGTACCAGAAGAAGAAGAGAGAGAAAAAGGTATAGAAAATGTCATTGAGGAGATAATTGCTGAAAAATTCCCCAACCTTGGGAAGGACATAGTCTCTTAAGCCATGGCAGTGCACAGATCTCCCAACACAAGGGACCCAACGAAGACAACATCAAGACATATAATAATTAAAATAGCAAAGATCAACGATAAAGACAGACTTTTTAAAGCAGCTAGAAAGAGAAAAAAAGATCACATACAAAGGAAAACCTATAAGGCTATCATCAGACTTCTCAACAGAAACCTTACAGGCCAGAAGAAAGTGGCATGATATATTTAATGTAATGAAGTAGAAGGGCTTTGAACCAAGAATACTTTACCCACAAGGTTAGCATTTAAATTTGAAGGTGAGATTAAACAATTTTCAGATAAGCAAAGCTGAGAGAATTTACCTCACACAAACCACCTCTACAGTGCATTTTGGAGGGACTCCTATAGATGGAAGTATTCCTAAGGCTAAATAGATGTCATCAAAGGGATAGGCAAAGAGTACAAAATATGATTCATAACATACAAAGAAAAAGGAGGGAAAAAAAGAACCTTTAGGTTGTGTTTGTAATAGCATATGAAGTGAGTTAAATTAGACTGTTAGATAGTAAGGGAATTACCCTTGAACATTTGGTAACCACAAATCTAGAGCCTGCAATGACAATAAGTACATACCTATCAATAATCACCCTATATGTAAATGGTCCGAGTGCACCAATCAAAAGACATAGAGTTACTGAATAGATTAAAAAAACAAGACCCATCTATATGCTGCCTACAAGAGACTCACTTCAAACCCAAAGACATAAACAGACTGAAAGTGAAAGGATGGAAAAAGATATTTCATGCAACTGATACTGAGAAAAAAGGAGCCGTTGCACTACTTCTATCAGGCAAAATGGACTTCAAAACAAAGAAAGTCACAGAGACAAAGAAGGACATTACATAATGGTAAAAGGGTCAGTCGAACAAGAGGATATAATGATTATAAAAATCTATGCACCCAACACAGGATCACCTACAAATGTGAAACAAATAATAACAGAATTAAAGGGGGAAATAGAATGCAATGCATTCATTTTAGGAGACTTCAACACACTACTCACGCCACAAAGAACAGATCAACCAGACAACATAAGTGAAGAAACAGAGGCATTGAAAAGCATATTAGAACAGATGTACCTAACGCACATCTACAGAACACTCCATACAAAAGCAACTGGATAGACATTCTTCTAAAGTGCACATGGAACATTTTAAAGAACAGATCATATACTAGGCCACAAAAAGAACCTCAGTAAATTCAAAAAGCTTGAATTTGTACCAACCAGCTTCTCAGATCACAAAGGTACAAAACTAGAAATAAATTACACAAAGAAAACGAAAAAGTCCACAAACACATGAAGGCTTAATAACATGCTCCTAAATAATCAATGGATCAATGACCAAATAAAAACAGAGATCAAGCCGTATATGGAGACAAATGACAACAATAATTCAACCGCACAAAATCTGTGGGATACAGTGCAGGCTATGCTAAGAGGGAAATACATTGCAATACAGGGCTACGTCAGAAAAGAAGAACAATCCCAAATGAACACTCTAAACTCACAATTAATAAAACAAGAAAAGGAAGAACAAATGAGGGCCAAAGTCAGTAGAAGGAGGGACATAATAAAGATTAAACCAGAAGTAAATAAAATTGAGAAGAATAAAACAATAGAAAGAATCAATGATAGCAGGAGCTCGTTCTTTGAGAAAATAAATCAAATAGATAAACCCATAGCCAGACTTATCAAGAACAAAAGAGAGTCTACACACATAAACAATCAGAAATGAGAAAGGAAAAATTACTATGGACACCACAGAATTACAAAGAATTATGAGAGAATACTATGAAAAATTATATGCTAACAAACTGGATAACCTAGAAGAAATGGACAAATTTCTAGAAAAATACAACCTTCCAAGGCTGACCCAGGAAGAAACAGAAAATCTGAATAAAGCAATTACCAGCAAAGAAGTTGAATTGGTGATTTAAAAACTACCTAAGACAAAAACACCTGAACCAAATAGTTTCACTGCTGAATTTTATCAAACATTTAGTGATGACCTAATACCTATCCTCCTTAAAGTTTTCCAAAAAGTAGAAGAGGAGGGAATACTCCCAAACTCATTCTATGAGACCAACATCACTGTAATACCAAAACCAGGCAAAGACACCACAAAAAAAGGAAGCTACAGACCAATATCCCTGATGAACATAGATGCAAAAATACTCAACAAAATATTAGCAAACCGAATTCAAAAATACATCAAAAAGATCATCCATCATGACCAACTGGGATTCATCCCAGGGATGCAAGAATGGTACAACATTCGAAAATCCATCAGCATCATCCAACACATCAACAAAAAGAAACACAAAAACCACATGATCATCTCCATAGATGCTGAAAAAGCATTTGACAAAATTCAGCATTCATTCCTGATTAAAACTCTCAACAAAATGGGTATAGACGACACGTACCTCAACATCATAAAGGCTATATATGACAAACCCACAGCTAACATCATACTTAATGGCGAGACGCTGAAAGCTTTTCCTTTAAGATCAGGAACAAGACAAGGATGCCCATTCTCCCCACTTTTATTCAACATGGTTCTGGAGGTCCTAGCCATGGCAATCAGACAACACAAACAAAGAAAAGGCATCCAAATTGGCAAGGAACAAGTCAAAATGTCCCTGTTTGCAGATGACCTGATACTGTACATAAAAAACCCTACAGAATCCACTCCAAAACTACTAGATCTAATATCTGAATTCAGCAAAGTTGTGGGGTACAAAATTAATACACAGAAATCTGTTGCATTCCTATACACTAACAATGAACTAGCAGAAAGAGAAATCAGGAAAACAATTCCATTCGCGATTGCATCAAAAATAATAAAATACCTAGGACTAAACCTAACCAAGGAAGTGAAAGACTTATACCTGAAAACTACAAGACACCCTTAAAAGAAATTAAAGAGGACACTAATAAATGGAAATTCATCCCATGCTCTCAGCTAGGAAGAATTAATATTGTCAAAATGGCCATCTTGCCTAAAACAATCTACAGATTCAATGCAATCCCTATCAAAATACCAACAGCATTCTTCAATGAACGAGAGCAAATAGTTCTAAAATCCACATGGAATGACAAAAGACCCCAAATAGCCAAAGCAATCCTGAGACGGAAGAATAAAGCAGGAGGAATTGCACTCCCTGACTTCAAGCTCTACTACAAAGCCACAGTAATCAAGACAATTTGGTACTGGCACAAGAACAGACCCATAGACCAGTGGAACAGAATCGAGAGCCCAGATAACAACCCAAGCATATATGGTCAATTAATATATGATAAAGGAGCCATGGATATACAATGGGGAAATGACAGCCTCTTCAACAGCTGGTGTTGGCAAAATTGGACAGCTACATGTAAGAGAATGAAACTGCATTACTGTCTAACCCCATACACAAAAGTAAACTCAAAATGGATCAAAGACCTGAATGTAAGTCATGAAATCATAAAACTCTTAGAAAAAAATTAAGGCAAAAATCTCTTGGACATGAACATGAGTGACTTCTTCATGAACATATCTCCCTGTGCAAGGGAAACAAAAGCAAAAATGAACAAGTGTTACTATATCAAACTAAAAAGCTTCTGTACAGCAAAGGATACCATCAGTAGGACAAAAAGACTTCCTACAGTATGGGAGAATATATTCATAGTTGACATATCCAATAAGGGGTTAACATCCAAATTATATAACGAGCTCATGCACCTCTACAAACAAAAAGCAAATAAGCCAATTAAAAAATGGGCAGAGGAGCTGAACAGATACTTCTCCAAAGAAGAAATCCAGGTGGCCAACAGGCACGTGAAAAGATGCTCCACATCACTAATCATCAGAGAAATGCAAATTAAAACCACAGTGAGATACCACCTCACACCAGTTAGGATGGATTGCCACCATCCAAAAGACAAACAACAAATGTTGGCGAGGATATGGGTAAAGGGGAACTCTCCTACACTGCTGGTGGGACTGTAAACTAGTTCAAACATTGTGGAAAGCAGTATGGAGGTTCTTCAAAAAACTCAAAATAGAAATGCCATCTGACCCAGGAATTCCACTTCTAGGAATTTACCCTGAGAATGTGGCAGCCCAGTTTGAAAAAGACATATGCACCCCTATGTGTATCACAGCACTATTTACAATAGCTAAGAAATGGAAGCAACTATTTACAATATCCAATAAATGAATGGATAAAGAAGAGGTGGTACATATACACAATGGAATATTATTCAGCCATAAGAAGAAAACAAATCCTACCATTTTCAACAACATGGATGGAGCTAGGAAGTATTATGCATAGTGAAACAAGCCAGGTGCATTAAGACAAAAATCATATTATTTCACTCATCTGTGGAGTATAAGAACAAAGGAAAAACTGAAGGAACAAAACAGCAGCAGACTCACAGAACCCAAGAATGGACTAACAGTTACCAAAGGGTAAGGGACTGGGGAGGATAGGTGGGAAGGGAGCGATAAAGGGGAAAAGGGCCTTACGATTAGCACACATAATGTAGCGGGTGGGGGGGGGACACGGGAAAGGCTGTATTTACAGAGAAGACAAGTAATGATTCTATAGCATCTTACTGCGCTGATGGACTGTGGCTGTTATGGGGTGTGTGGGGGGGACTTCATAAGAGGGGGTCTAGTAAGCATAATGTTGTTCAAAGAATTGTAGATTAATGATACCAAAATAAAATAAAATAAAATAAAAAGTCTGTCTTTACCATCCCCGGATTAGGAATCCAATTCTAAGGAACCCTTCACCATATTTCACCTTCAAGTACCTGTTATTTGGGTTATTTCCTCTCTTCTCCAGATCATCAAATTTTAATTACCTTATATAAATGATCTTCCTTACTACAGGTAAGGCTGAGACCCTCCATTCCAGATACCCAGTCACTTTTTCCTGGAATGTCTTTGTAGGCATTGACTTTATGAGTACTTCCAATCTTTGTTCTTCAAAAATTGCTGTTATATCTGATTAAATGTGCAACATTTATGATACTCTGGGTAAGTCTTTGGTTCCTCCATCAGTTTGTCCAATAAATTCCTTTTTAAAGTGTTTCATTTTAGTTTTTGAAAATCAGGATCTTCTAGGTTGTGTGGCTTACACATAGCTAAAGAAGAGGTTCCTCACATATCCAGAAAATAGAAAATTTGAAACAACATCAATAATAGTCCAAACAAGTAACCAGGAAAAAAAATCTTCAACTTTTTCAGTCCTATGTAATTAATTCTCATTGCTGGATCTTAGCTTAGCATTCTGCTTTCATAAAACTTTCAGCTTCCAGACCAAAAAGAGTTTTGGAAATATTACTTTAGTACACTGTATGTTCTAAAAGTTGTCTAAGCAATGTCACTTCAGAAGTCTGTACCCAAGAGTCTATTTTTTGAAATGTCAATATTTGAAGTATCTGGTACAGTTCTTTTTAGTGAGGCTCATGAAATTATCCTTCTTTGTTAAATACACAAGTTCTGGCCTATAGCTTATAGCATGACTTTCAGGAAAGCATCAAAATCTGTCTATAGAAGACAGATCTAATCGCTGTAATTATGAACTGTAACCAATATCAGAATGGAAGAAAGTAAAATTCTCTATTTCAAAAGAGTTTTGAGCAGTATTACCCCTTAAAGACATTATTGTCAATGGGGAATTGACACTTCTCCAGGGAGTTTACATATACAATCAGAAAGCCTACAATTTCTAAAATAATTATACTAATGACATTTTATTCATATAAATTTTTCATAGAGAAGGCTGGACTTGTCTTTTAATATGACAGCTTCCATAAAATTTACAGTTGTAATACAGTGAACAAACCTAATTTTATCTTTCATTGCTATTCTATGCTGAAAGAACAAATTTTTGTGATTTCTAGGAGTCTGCTGGGAAACCTCAAAGACAGTGTTAGGTGAAAAGATATCCTGAAATTTTTTGAAACTATGTTCCATATTTAGGATTCAGTTTTGAGTTGTCAGAGGAAATTTGGACAGTTGATGTACAGTAGGATCATAGATACCTGAGAAATAATTTTTGGCTGCCTTTTTAAATAAAATTATAATAAAACATTTAAAAAGCATTAAAGGTAACATAACTGTTAAGAATTAGCTCTTTCGTTAAGTGAAGAACTTTTTTTCCCCCTTAAATATTTAAGCATATAATAAAGTTAACATATAACACAAAATTATTCTGATAAGATACAGCATCTCTGCTATCTAAGCATATTATATAGTAGTTAAAGGTATTGATCAGTAAGCTAAGGAAAAAGCCCATCAACATTAAGTGAACTTTGTTGATATTTTAACACATTTGTATAACTTATTTTGAGGTTCGGGTTTGTAAATCAAAGGAAATAAACTTCATTTTATAATTTTTGTTCTTCACTATGTTCTCTTGAATATTCTGGAACAAATGATGCTTTAGGACTAGTTCTTCCTCAGATGATCCACAAGATGAAAACTATCTTCATAATAATATAATTTATTTAACATTCAGTATGTTAAACATTGCTTTTTTCAAATGAATTAATAAGTATTTTATATTTTGTTTTGCTTTCATTTGCTGTCTAATTCAGGAAATATTGATAGTTATAACCTACATGTGCGAAAGCTGTAGGATTCCAAATAAATTTTAAACATGTATAGGGGTCCAGAGACCAAAAAGCTTGAGAGCTGCTACTTTAGGCCAAAATGTTTTTTCCCTTAAAAAAGCAAAAGCACATGCTCAATTGTATTTCTTTCTCACTACTCTTAGTATATAGTCTCAGTGTCTCTTATTAGTTATAACATATAATAAAAGTAAGTCATTTCTGTTTCACAGAAAAAAACCCAAAGGGGTAGATCATTAAAAACTATCGGGCATATGCATATTTTAGCAGATGGCAAAACTCATGAACATACATAATATAGTTTTCTACAACATACAGTCTTTTGACTACTTGTTAAAGGAACAAAAATGAACAAGTTCATAAGTGTGATACAAAACTCTAGCATCTTTATGTAGCAAGTAAAAATACGCAAAAGTATATAAACTTAACCTTATGATTACTAATCAATGCAACAAAATAAAAAATAGATAAATAGATCAAAATTAAAAACTTTGTGCATCAAAGGACACTATCGAGAGTGAAAAGACAACCCACAGAATAAAGTATTTTCAAATCTTAAGTCTGATAAAGGATTAATATCTAGAATATATAAAAAAAACTCCTGAAGCTCACTAACAAAAAGAGAAACAACCCAGTTCAAAAGTGGGTGAAGGATTTGAAGACATTTCTCCAAAGAAAGAATACAAATAGCAATATACACATGAAAAGTCACTCAACATCTCTAGTCATTAGGGAGCTAGAAATCAGGACCACAATGAGATACCATTTAATATCCATTAGGGTGGCTATTATCAAAATACACCCAATAAAAAATAAAACTACCAAAAAAAAGTGTAGGCAAGGGTTGTGGAGAAATGAGAACCCTTGTGCATTGCTGGAATGAATGTAAGTGGGACAGCTACTGTGAAAAACACTTTTGTGTTTCCTCTAAAAGTTAAACATATGATCCATCAATTCCACTTCTAGTATATACCCAAAAGAACTGAAAACAAGGACTAGTACACCAGTGTTCATAGCAGCATCATAAGTCACAGTGGCTAAAAGGCAGAAACAACCCAAATGTCCACGATGGATAAGAGGATAAACAACTGTTGTGTATGCATACAATGGATATTATTCAGCCTTAAGAAAACAGTCAAGTTCTGATACATGTTATAAAATGGATGAACCTTGAAAACATTATGCTGAGTTAAATAAGCCAGCCATAAAAGTACAAATTATTGTATGATTCCACTTACATGAGGTACCCAGACTAGTCAAATTCTTAGAGACAGAATATAGGACAGAGGTCACCAGAGGCTGTGGAAAGTGGAGAATGGGGAGTTACTATTTAAAGGATACAGGGTTTCTCTTTGGGATGACGAAAAAGTTCTCAAAATGGATAGCAGTGATATTTGTATTACACTGAATTTACATAAGGCCTTTGAATTGTATACTTAAAATTGTTTAAAATGGTAAATTTTAGGTATATTTCATCACAATAAAAAAATCCTAATTAGTAATCTATTTTATCTTATTTGGAAGTTATCTAGACATCTAATGGTTATCCATTGACTCAATTTAATGTTAGTCTGAAGTTTAAGTTACCTAAATATTATGGATATTATCTTTAAACTGACATGCTAAAAACAAATAGTGTTGAAATAAAATTTCTCAGAATAATTCAATCTAGTCAAACATGAACATATTTTTCATAATTCTAAGAATTATGTAGGAGAAATATTAGCTTGTTCAGTCAGTAAACCTGTATACGTTTAGGTAAAGCAACGCAAGAAAAAAAATGTATACTTGTATTATATTTAACATTGATAAATATTTTAAAGGACACAATTTTTTAAGCCGTAATTTGTTAGCTAGCAGTGCTTGCTAAAGATTTACCCTAATCATTTGAAAATTTGTTTTTTTTTTCTAAGTCTAGCATATTTGAAGTATTATAAATTCAGTTTCCTTATTTTGGGGAATTTTAGGAATAATTGATTTATTTAAACATTTATTTATCTCTATAAGCCAATCAGAACAGGGCTTCTTTAACTTAATAGACAACATAATTTAATTAATATTAACAGGGATTTGGAAGCATTTCACACTTACACAACAGGTAAAGGCCCTTCTGAGTTAGACCCTCAGACACAGGAAGAGCTCAAAAGTTTCAATTCTACAACTTCAGCCACAGGTCAAGAGTAAACACAAATAGAAACGCAACCTTACAAAAATAAAATAAAATCCTTATTCTTCTTCACAGAAGGCACCAAACTCTTAATTGTTTTGAGGTCAAAATGGGGAAATAGACAAATGAAAAAGACTGTACACAGGATTCTCTGTCATCTTTCACCCAGCAGAGAATAGAGTCCTGTAATCCATTTAGAGATCACCAAATGGCATGTCAGACCTTAAAAGCAAGGGGGTAAGCATTGCTTACCACCAGGGGGCAATAATTTCCTGGCAGTGCATAAACTAGAAACAAAGCCAAACACAAGTCAGTATTACAGGGTTTGTTTTCCTTTTAGGTTTTTTTAAACCTAGAGAAACAGATAGTCATTGAAGTAAACTTCTTTTCGCATTTGGGAATCACCTCTGGTTGCCATGAAATGATACCTATGGGCTTAAGCAAGTGCTTAAAAGTGCATTCCTCCAGCAGGGCAGTTTACCTGTTTCTATTAGATTAATCCATTGAGCATCTCAGTGGATGACTTCTAACACTGTTAAGGAATAATTTTTTAAAGGTAAAATCATAACTGTACTACAAATACCAGATGAATACATATCAAAGATGTTATTTCATTCATTCATTAATGAGGGAACCAGAAAGATGTTACAACTGATTCACAGGAAAATTTTAAAAACAGAGATTTATAGGCATTGCATATATTGTGCATTGCACTTCCATGGTACAGAAGAATTATTTGGACAAAAGCCACTTACATTACTATCAGTTTTTCACAACTTAGAATTTTTAAATAGCTGGAAGATTGAATAGTGCTGATAATCCAGAATGGTCCACTACTCAGGACACCCAGTAATATTTTTTGTCTGTTTCAAAGTCTTTTGTAATTTTTCCTTACATATGAAAAGAATACAATAATGCATGGATGTTTGAAAAGAAAATTGTGCTCAAGATGTCCATGTGAAAAAAAATGTTTATGTACCAAATATGCTTTTTATTGTTTGTTTCTACTTAAATGGTTGCTACATATCAGGATTTTGTAGAAAGCTATATGATCTTTAACAGTAATTGTTTAATTTTCTCAAAATTTGAATTAGAAAGCCAAGTTTTTGTATCACTACTGTAGTTGTTTATAAAAGGATTGACTTGTTAGGATGTCAATTGTTTTTTCCTAGCATTGACCTTTGAGTAATATTTTGACTGATCATTTGTGCATGTGTGATGAATAAGTAATTATTTGAGCTAATAAATTTATGTTCTCATAGGTTTTTCACAAAGTTTACTATTATTTTCAGTAAAACAAATAGGAAGCTGTATTAAAATAAACCACATGGACCTTTTTCAAATATGGGATGCAGTAAGCATACTTAACAGTGTGACCTTTGGCATCGGAGAGTTTCAGTTCTGTCAGTATCTGTTCTATGACACTGGGTGAATTCTCTTTTCTAAGCCTCAGTCTTCTCTAAAATGAGAATAATTATGGTATTAACCTCATTGTTACTTCATGAGTAAGTGATGAATATTGAAGTAAGAAATGAATGTGGGATTGCTTTTATTAATTTTCTTTTTTAATTTTTCAATGTTAGTGTATAAAAATACAACTAATATTTGTGTGTTCTTCATGCCTAGAATTTTTCTGAATTTATTGGCTAATAGTTCTTTCTGTGGATTATTTACGATTTTATATATATAAGATCATCATCGTGAGAAGAGATAATTTATTTCTTCCTTTCCAATTTGATGCCTTTATTTCTTTTTCCTCCCTAATTTCCCTGGCTAGAACTTCTAGTACAATGTTGAAAAAGTGATGAGAGCAGACATCCTTGATTCTGATCTTAGGGGGATGTTTTCCATCTTTCATCATTAAGTTGGATGTTATCTGTGGATTTTCCATACATGCCCTTTATCAGACTGTAGAAGTTGCCTTCTCTTCCCAGTTTTCTGAGAGTTTTTATTATGAAAGGGCATTCTGGTTTGTCAATTACATTTTCTACATCAATTGAGATGACCATGTAGATTTTTTCTTCATTCTATTAATGTGCTGTATTACATTGCTCATATTTCTTATGTTGAACCAACCTTGTATTCATTAAATAAATCCCACTTGAACATAGTATATAATTCTTTTAAAATACTGTTCGATTCAATTTCTTAGTATTTTTTAGGATGTTTGTATTATATTCATAAAAGATATTGTTCTGTAGTTTTCTATTCCTGCCTATGATGTTTCATTTGTCTTTGTATTAGGTTAATACTGGCCCTATAAAATGAGTTAGGAGGTGTTCACTCCTGTTCTGCTTTATGGAAGAATTTCTGAAGGATTTGTGTTTATTCTTCTTTAAACATTTCATAGAATTCTTTAAAAGTGAAAAGATATCTGGTCCTGAGCTATTCTTCTTTGGAAGTTTTTTTGATTTTTGATTCAGTCTATTTCTTTGTTATATATCTGTTACAGATTTTCTATTTCTTCTTGAATTGGTTTTGATAGTTTCTGTGTTTCTAAGAATTTGTCCATTTCATCTAGGTTATCCAACTTGTTGGCATACAATTGTTCATAGTATTCTCTTTAATCCTCTTTATTTCTGGGAGATCAATAGTAGTGTCCCCATTTTAACACCTGACTTTAGTAATTTGAGTTGTTTTTGTTGTTGATCAGTCTAGCTAAAGGTTTGTAAATTCTGTTGGTCTTTTCAAAGAAACAGCTTTGGTTTTGTTGGTTCTTTCAGTTTTTCTGTTCTCCATTTCATTTATTTTCACTGTAATCTTTATTACTTCCATCTTTTGGCTTGGAGTTTAGTTTGCTTTTCTTTTTATAGTTCCTTAAAGTTAGCGTATTACTTTGAAATCTTTTTCCTTTTTAAAGTAGATGTTTCTACATATCTTTTTTACAATAGATATAAATGTCCCTCTGAGCACTACTGTTGCTGGATCCCATAAGTTTTGGTATGTGGTGTTGTCATTTTCAGTCATGTCAAGTATTATCTAACTTGCCTTGTGATTTCTTTCTTGACTGATTGGTTGTTTAAGAATGTGTTTTTACTTTCATATATTTCTAAATTTCCCTATTTCTTTCTGTATTTATTACTCTCCTTCTGTTATGGTCAGAGAAGATACCCTGTATGATTTCATTATTTTAGTGAGACTTACTTTTTGGCCTAGCATTTGATATGTCCTGAAGATTATTTGATGTGCACTTGAGAAAAATGTGTATTCTACTATTATCCAGGAGATTGTTCTCTATATACTTTCAGGCATAATTGTTTTATACACTTGTAAAAATCATCGTTTTCACTTCTCCTGCTTCTGATGAGTTGTTCTAACTATTATTAAAAGTAAAGCATTGACGGACTTCGGGGAAGATGGCGGCGTGAGCAGGGCGGCAGAAATCTCCTCACAAAACTAATATATCTATGAAAATACAGCAAATACAACTATTCCTAAAAGAGAGACCAGAATACACAGGAAAGCGCACAGTGTGCAGCTACACCTGAGAGGACTCGGCACCCCAAGAGGCGGGTAAGATCCGGAGCCACGACCTGGCAGGACCCGAGCACTCCCCCACCCCAGCGCACTGGCGGGAGGAGAGGATTCAGAGTCAGGAAAGAGTGGAAGTACAACCCGTGAAATGACCAGCCCCGGTGAGCTGCGCGGGGAGCGCTAACACACATTGCATGGTGTAGCGGAGATTGGAGAGACAGAGGGTGCAGTATCTGAGTGGGAAATGCGCCAGGGTGCTTGCAGCCGGCTCCCGGGAAGGAAAAAAAAAAAGAAAACCGTGCACTTTTTTCAGCAGTCTTAAAGAGACAGGAGCCCAGCAGAGGACCAGAGAGCCCCGACAAACTCAGCCCAGCAGGTTGGGAATCCTGGGGCATTTTGGACCCCTTAGCTAGTGACTGCAAAAGGGTGGCTGCACTTAGACTTCCCACAGAGATCAACAGCCTCACATTCGTTACCACCCTGGCCAGAGCTATAAAGGGCCCTGCGGAGCAGCGCAGCCACACCTGCAGAATAGTGGAGCAACAGCACCACCTACAGGATCCCAACGGAATCTACTCCCGGTGGGCTTTTTTTTTTCGTTTCTTTGTTTTTGTTTTGTTTTGTTTTGTTTCTTCTCTATCTTTTTATTCTTCTTTTCTTTTCTTCTTTTTTTCTTTCTTTCTCTCTTTTTTTTTCTTTTTAAAGTCTTAATGAGCCCAGCTGACATACACGGCAACTACCAGTGACCACTTCTATAGCCATGAAAAGACAGAGGAATATGGTCCAGAATAAGATCAACTAGACAACCCGAGAGGTAGCCTGAAGGGATGGAAATACACAGTCTTCCTGAGAAAGAATTCAGAATAAAAGTCATAACCATGCTGATGGACCTACAGAGAAATGTTCAAGAGCTGAGGGAGGAAGTGAGGGAAGTGAGGAAAGACAATGCAGAAATCAGACAAGCGATCAACGGGCTTAACAGCAGACTGGATGAGATGCAAGAGACTGTTAATGGAATAGAAATCAGAGAACACGAATACAGAGAAGCTCAGACAGACAGAGATAAAAGGATCTCTAGGAATGAAAGAATATTAAGAGAACTGTGTGACCAATCCAAACGGAACAAAAGTCACTTTATAGGAGTACCAGAGGAAGAAGAGAGAGAAAAAGGTATAGAAAGGGTCTTTGAAGAAATAATTGCTGAAAACTTTCCCTCGCGGGCGAAGGAAATAGTCTCACAGATCTCCCAACAAAAAAGGACCCAAGGAAGACAACACCAAGACACATAATAATTAAAATGGCAAACACCAAAGATAAAGACAAAGTATTAAAGGCAGCTAGAGAGAGAAAAAAGATCACCTACAAAGGAAAACCCATCAGACTATCACCAGACATCTCAACAGAAACCTTACAAGCCAGAAGAGAATGGCATGATATATTTAACGTAATGAAATAGAAGGGCCACGAACCAAGAATATTGTATCCAGCACGATTAGCATTTAAATATGATGGAGGGATTAAATAATTTCCAGACAAATGAAAGTTGAGAGACTTTGCTTCTCATAAACCACCACTACAGAATATCTTAAATGGACTGCTCTAGAGGGAAGCACCCCTAAGGCTAAGAAGATGTCACCAGAGAAAATAAAATCACAGCGAAGAAAGCAGACCATCCAAATACTAACTAAAGGCAAAGAATAAAACACGTAGTATATAAAGAATGGAGGAGGAAGATTAAGAAGGGAGAGAAATAAAGAAACATCAGATGGTGTTTACAATAACTTAACAAGAAAGTTAAGTTAGATTGTTAGATACTAAAGAAGCACCCCTCGAACCTTTGGTAACCACGAATCTAAAGTCAGCAATGGCAATAAGTACATATCTATCGATAATCACCCTAAATGTAAATGGACTGAATGCACCAATCAAAAGACAGCGAGTAACAGAATGGATAAAAAGGCAAGACCCATCTATATGCTGCTCGCAAGAGACTCACCTCGATCCCAAATACATACACAGACTAAAACAGAAGGGATGGAAAAAGATATCTCATGCAAACAACAAAGAGAAAAAAGCAGGTGTTGCAGTACTTGTATCAGACAAAATAGACTTCAAAACGAAGAAAGTAGCAAGAGATGAAGAAGGACATTACATAATGATAAATGGGTCAGTCCAACAAAAAGATATAACCATTATAAATATATATGCACCCAACAAAGGAGCACCGGCATATGTGAAATGAATACTTACAGAATTAAAGGAGGAACTAGATAGCAATGCATTCATTTTAGGAGACTTCAACACACCACTCACTCCAAAGGACAGATCAACCAGACAAAGAATAAATAAAGACACAGAGGCACTGAACAACACACTAGAACAGATGGACCTAACAGGTATCTACAGAACTCTGAACCCAAAAGCAGCAAGATACACATTCTTCTCAAATGCACATGGAACATCTTCCAGAATTGACCACATACTAGGCCACAAAAAGAACATCAGTAAATTCAAAAATATTGAAATCCTACCACCCAACTTCTCAGATCACAAAGATATAAAACTACAAATAAATTTTAGAAAGAAACCAAAAAGGCTCACAAATACATGGAGACTTAACAACATTCTCCAAATTAATCAATGTGTTAACAACCAAATCAAAACAGAAATCAAAGAATGTATGGAGACTAATGACAAAAACACAAAGCCACAACTTCTGTGGGACGCAGCAAAGGCCGTTCAAAGAGGAAAGTATATTGCAATCCAGGCCTATTTAAAGAAGGAGGAACATTCCCAAATGAATAGTCTAAAGACACAATTACTGAAATTGGAAAAAGAAGAACAAATGAGGCCCAACGTCACCAGAAGGAGGGACATAATAAAGATCATAGAAGAAATAAATAAAATTGAGAAGAATAGAACAATAGAAAAAAATCAATGAAACCAAGAGCTGGTTCTTTGAAAAAATAAACAAAATAGATAAACCCTTAGCCAGACTCATTAGGAGAAAAAGAGAATCTACACACATAAACAGAATCAGAAATGAGAAAGGAAAAATAACAACAGACCCCACAGAAATACAAAGAATTATAAGAGAATATTATGAGAATCTATATGCTAACAACCTGGAAAACATAGAAGAAATGGACAACTTCATAGAAAAAACCTCCCCTGACTGACCAAGCAAGAAACAGAAAAACTAAACAGACCAATCACCAGCAACAAAATTGAAGCAGTAATCAAAAAACTACCCAAGAAAAAAAACCCGGACCTGATGGATTCACCTCTGAATTCTACCAGACATATAGAGAAGAAATAACACCCATTCTCCTTAAAGTTTTCCAAAAAATAGAAGACGAGGGAATACTTCCAAACTCATTCTGTGAAGCCAGCATCACTCTAATACCAAACCCGGGAAAAGACCTCACGAAAAAAGAAAATTACAGACCAATATCCCTCACAAACGTAGATGCAAAAATACCCAACAAAATATTAGCAAACCGAATTCAAAAATACATCAAGAGGATCATACACCATGATCAAGTGGGATTCATTCCAGGGATGCAAGGATGGTACAACATTCGAAAATCCATCAACCTCATCCACCACATCAATAAAAAGAAGAACAAAAACCACATGATCATCTCCATAGACGCTGAAAAAGCATTTGACAAAATTCAGCATGCATTCCTGATTAAAACCCTGAACAAAATGAGTATGGATGGCAAGTACCTCAACATCATAAAGGCCATATATGACAAACCCACAGCTAACATCATGCTTAACAGCGAGAAGCTGAAAGCTTTTCATCTAAGATCGGGAACAAGACAGGGATGCCCACTCTCTCCTCTGTTATTCAGCATAGTACTGGTGGACCTAGACACAGCAATCAGACAAAACAAAGACATACAAGGCAACCAGATTGGTAAAGAAGAAGTCAAATTATCACTATTTGCAGATGACATGATACTGTACATAAAAAACCCTGAAGACTCCACTCCAAAACTACTAGAACTAATATCTGTATTCAGCAAAGTTGCAGGATACAAAATTAACACACAGAAATCTGTTGCTTTCCTATACACTAACGATGAACTAACAGAAAGAGAAATCAGGAAAACAATTCCATTCACAATTGCATCAAAAAGAATAAAATACCTAGGAATAAACCTAATGAAGGAAGTGAAAGACCTGTACTCTGAAAACTACAAGACACTCCTAAGAGAAATTAAAGAAGACACTAACAAATGGAATTTCATCCCATGCTCTTGGCTAGAAAGAATAAATATTGTCAAAATGCCTATACTACCTAAAGCAATCTAGAGATTGAATGCAATCCCTATCAAACTACCAACAGCTTTCTTCATTGAACTGGAACAAATAATTCTAAAATTCATATGGAACCACAAAAGGCCGCGAATATCCAAAGCAATCCTGAGAAGGAGGAATAAAACAGGGGGAATTACACTCCCTGACTTCAAGCTCTACTACAAAGCCACAGTAATCAAGACAACTTGGTACTGGCACAAAAACAGACCCACATACCAGTGGAACAGAATAGAAAATCCAAACATTAACCCAAACATACACAGTCAATTAATATTTGATAAAAGAGCCTTGGATATACAATGGGGAGATGACAGCCTATTCAGCAGCTGGTGTTGGAAAAACTGGACAGCTATATGTAAGAGAATTAACTTGGACTACTGTCTAGCCCCATACACAAAGGTAAACTCAAGGTGGATCAAAGACCTGAATGTGAGTCATGAAACCATACATCTTTTAGAAAAAAACAGGCAAAAATCTCTTGGACATGAACATGAGTGACTTCTTCATGAACATATCTCCCCAGGCAAAGGAAACAAAGCAAAAATGAACAAGTGGGACTATATCAAACTGAAAAGCTTCTGCACAGCAGAGGATACCATCAGTAGAACAAAAAGACATCCTACAGTATGGGAGAATATATTCATTAATGACGTATCCGAAAAGGGGTTGACATCCTAAATATATAAAGAACTCCCGCACCTCAACAAACAAAAAGCAAATAATCCAATTAAGAAATGGGCAGAGGACATGAATAGACACTTCTCTAAAGAAGAAATTCAGATGGCCAAGAGGCACATGAAAAAATGCTCCACATCGCTAATCATCAGAGAAATGCAGATTAAAACCACAATGAGATATCACCTCACCCCAGTGAGGATGGCAAACATCCAAAACACAAACAACAAGAAATGTTGGCGAGAATGTGGAGAAAAGGGAACCCACGTACACTGCTGGTGGGACTGCAAATTAGTTCAATCATTGTGGAAAGCAGTGTGGAGGTTCCTCAAAAAACTCAAAATGGAAATACCATTTGACCAAGGAATCCCACTCCTAGGAATTTACCCTAAGAATGCAGCAGCCCAGTTTGAAAAAGACATATGCACCCCTATTTTTCTCACAGCACTATTTGCAATCGCCAAGAAATGGAGGCAACCTAAGTTTCCATCAGTAGATGAATGTATAAAGAAGAGGTGGTACATATACACAATGGAATATTATACAGCCATAAGAAGAAAACAAATCCTACCATTTGCAACAACATGGATGGCGCTAGAGTGTATTATGCTCAGTGAAATAAACCAAGCCAAATAAGACAAGTATCAAATTATTTCACTCATATGTGGGTTATAAGAACAAAGAAAAAAAACTGAAGGAACAAAAGAGCAGCAGACTCACAGAACCCAAGAACGGAGTAATAGTTACCAAAGGGAAAGGGACTGGGGAAGATGGGTAGGAAGGGAGGGTTAAGGGGGAAAAGGGGGCATTACGATTAGCAGATGTAATGTTACGGGGGCATGGGGAGGGCTGTACAACTCAGAGAAGACAAGTAGTGATTCTATAGCATCTCACTACACTGATGGACAGTGACTGTAATGAGTTTGTTGGGGAGACCTGATGAAGGCGGTAGTTTAATAACCATAATATTTCACATGTAATTGTAGAATAATGATACCAAAATGAATTATTAAAAAAAAAAAGTAAAGCATTGAAATCTTCCACTATAATTGTTGAGCTTTTCCTCTCTTCAGTACTGTCAGTTTTTGCTTAATGTATTTTGAAGCCCTGGTTATTTGCATATGTGTTTATAGTTGCTATGTTTTGGGGTGGTTTGACCTTTTTGTTATTATATGATTTCTTTGTCTCTTATAACAGTTTTTGTCTTAAAATCCCTTTTGTCTGATACTACAATAGCCATTGCAGGCCTCTTTGGGTTACTGTTTATATGGATTATTTTTTTCCATTTTTTCATCTTCAGCCTCTTTGTGTCTTTAGATCTAAAGCACATACTTGAATCATGTTTTTTTAATCTATCTGTAATCCTCTACTTTTTAATTATGTAGTTTAATCCACTAATATTTAATGTAATTACTGAAAAATTAAGATTTCTTCCATTTTTTCTATATGTCTTTTATCTTTTTTGTTCTTTGTCTCTTCCATTAATTTTTTGTTGTTGTTAAGAGACATTTTCTAGTGTACCAGTTTAATTTTCCTCTCATTTCTGTTATGCATATTTCTTAGTTATTCTCTTAGTGGTTGCCCTATATATTATAGTTAACATCTTAATTTATAACTTTATAACTATCTAGTTTAAATTAATACCAAGCTAATGTAAATTTTATGCAAGTGCTTTGCTCCATCTCCCTTACTTATATTGTCATTTTCACAAATTATGTATTTATACATTGTGTTCCATTCAGCAGATTTATAATTAATTTATATTATTTTCTTTATGTCATGTAAGAAAAATACAAATATACCAACCAAAATATACATTAATACTGACTTTTATATTTACCTATATAGAGTACCAGTGTTGTTTATTTTTTTGTGTGAATTCCAAATTACTGTCTAGTGTCCTTTCTTTTCAGCCTGAAGGACTCCCTTTGTCATTTCTCATAGGGCAGGTCTGCTAACATAGGTAGCCAGCATTTATTAAGTATTTACTACTTGGAAGTGCTAGATAATTTATATGCATTATCTTATTTAACCTTTAGCAGTGAGGTAGATGCTATCATTCTCTTTTTTTACGTAAAGGAAATGGTGATATAAAAGAATATCCATCCTTGTCCCAGCGGAAGTCATACCATACTTAAATGGATAATTGTGAAGAGTTTAATAAGGGACTGTAGTATTTACAAAGGTTTGGGCAGGTTTTAGAGAAAGCAACAAGACATAATGCAGTACTCTGGGTCTAGTTATAGTGGGAAACATTAATGCTCCTATGTGTAATGGGCCAAAGGAAGGGGGCTGCTATTGGAATCCAGAAAAGAGCTGGAAACAGGGATCATCTGACAGATGATGTGATCTTAGGCAATCCTCTGCCTGTCGAGAAGAAGCCATGGAAATAAGTACCAGTGCTTATTCTCCCTCAACCCTTCAGTTTCCTGACAGTACCTCCCATTGGCTGAATCCAACCAGAAGCCAGAGAGCTCAAAATAGCTTGTTGTTTCTAACTATATGGGTCAACTTGGTGCAGAGAAGGTGCAAAAGTATGGACAGTGAATATGAAAGGGAAATGGAAAAAATTCTTGGAATTAAATAACTGTTAAACAGCTGAGTCAGGATATAAGTGCCACTTTACTCCTAACCACCATGCTATACTACCTCTCATAAAAGAAGTTTCATAAAATATTATTTGGCCAGGGAAATATTTACATATGAAGGTTTCTATCCTATCCCAAATTGTTTGGTGCATTTCTTTATACTTAACAGTAAGTGAGACTAAATATACAAAAGCTGAACAGAAGAGAATGGCAAAAAAAAAAAGGTAGGTACAGGTATTGATTTTATATGTTGTTAGTATTTTCAGAATATTAAATCATACTTGTTTCCCCTGTTCAGATTCCAGACTCCATCATTTCTCGTGGCGTTCAGGTGCTCCCACGAGACACAGCCTCCCTTAGCACTACTCCTTCAGAATCGCCTCGTGCTCAGGCTACATCTCGCCTTTCTACAGCTTCCTGCCCAACACCAAAAGTAAGTACGGTTCCTTGGCACCTTACACGTACTGAAATATGTGAATCTGGGAAAATTAATATTTCCCTCTGCTTGTCAAGGTTGGATTGCATGCAAGATAGTACAATGAAAAATGAACAGACTATAAGATAGTTACTACCTACTATTTAATAAATTATCATACTAGGCCAACAATAAGGCAATAGAAATTTCATGCAAAATGTCTACTCCTGCATCAGGCTATGGATATCACTCTATGTAGCTCTTGTTTCTTTGTTTTAGACTTGTTATTTTTTAGCATACTCAACAGTATAGATGTAAGTTATTTGTTTATTCAGAGGATGAATGTATTTCTAGCCAAAAAAACAGCAAGATAAACAAAATAAAATAATGCCACCAAAGGGATTTTTTTTTCCAATTTGTCCAGGCTGGGGTAGCTCCCTGCTTTAGTATCATTCCAAAATTTTTCAAACATACTCAACTTGGAATGTTGCTGCCTAATATTTGGAAACAAATCTAAATTAATTAGAAAGTTTTAATGCCAACCTTTGGGAGAGGGAGGAGGTATCTTAGTATTTATTTTTTATAACTTTTCCCAAGTACTGAATCATGTATGGGGGAGAAAAAAGAGATTAGACATTTATTTGCTGTCTCACACCTTCATGTTTATGATAGATTTAGTAGCAAACTTAATTATGACAGACTTCTTTTTCCTGGAATGCCCCTTCCCTAGTTAAGTTAGGCATTTGTGCCTTCAGGTTTTCTCTGTGGTGGATCCAATATTGCAATCAAAAGATTAACAGTAACATTCCTTCTTATTTAATAAGATATGGTGTTAGATATTAGGCTATCCAATAAGTTTATTCTAGGGATTTGCAGGTAATTTTTCAAACTGCAGCTTTTTCTCTGTCATCAAACTTAAGGACTTATATAGCTCTTCATCAGTTCCAACTTTTCTATGAGTTTTATGATGTTATAATTGGATTTAACTAGAAATTATCTCAAGCAGTTCTTGATAAGTTGCTTTTGAATTCCATGGTACAGTCTTCTCAGCAAAGTCCTCAGAATGTTACTGTTGTATATCATTTTGAGACTCGTTTCAAAAATAAATGATATTAATTCAATATTTTTAAAAATTGAGGTCCTAAATCTTCAGTGAAGAAAAACTGTAAGAACATTCTAGACATAAAATGTATATTAATGCCATTCAGGTTCTAGTCAACAACAAATGAAAACTGGAGTCCTCAAGACTTGAATTAGAAGAATCTCATCCATGTATTTTAAATTTTTTAGAACAAAATAATTACATTATTTGCATTAAATCCCAACTCTATAAGCTGTACTCATTTATAAAATCTGGGAAATAATCAAAGCTAAAAGTTAGGTCGACTGTAAGTGTTTAATAATTCACCAAATATTAAGACCTGTATATCAGGAATACAGAGCTAAGACAAAGTAGTCTTTTCCTAAATAATATAATGTGATCATAAATATTTTACGTTAAATTTAATTATACATAGTAGTTATTGAGCCTTTTTAATACTTTGTAATGACACTTTAATTACAAAACATTTATTAAATACAATTTTAACCATACCTTGGCATTTCTAAATTACTAAAGTGAAATCCTAAAAATAAAAGTGTTAGCATTTATCAAGGTAATTTGCTTAAATCTTTAGGAGAACCAAGTGGCTTGTCTTGAAATTTTTTCCTTAGTTAACACATAGATATTCCAACTGATGATAAATTCAAATAAGGCAATGCATTTAAATCTCGGGTTTTTTTTTGGAATTGATTTCTGTGTTTTTATCTAGGAATAAGATTCTATTCCTTTCAATTTTTACCTGTACCAGAATTTATACCACAAAAATAAAATTATTGCTTTGGTATAATTTTAAAATAAAACTTTCAAAGCTGAATCAGAATATTAATATAATAAAAAATTAGTTTGAATATTTATTTTTTTTAATGAGTGAAGAAAATCAAATGTTTCTATTAAAAGTCTTAAATTATAAGACTGCTTAGTTGGATCTAAACTAGATGCTCTTATATGTACTTTTATATCAGCAACAGCTATAATCTGTGCCTTCATGGAGTTTACAGTTTAGTCAATGATATATTAGATAAAACAAGTAAATAAACAAATAATTCTAACAATTATAATTTCACAGTGACTTAATATTTATAAATTGAAATTCATGCTAAGAAAAAATTATCATGATAGAATATAAGAAAAAACCTCACTTACATACGATCATCAGAGAAGGCCTCTCTAAGGAGTAACATTTCACCAGGGATGTCAAGGATGAATAAAAACAAAACCAAAGGCTTTGTGCTAGATAGAAGTTTTGAGAATTATATTCACCAATAATGACCACTTTAAAGGTGGTTGTCACCAGGCAGTCATCACCAATGAAGAACTCTCAGACTAAAACTTCATTATTCATGAATAGCCTAATTCAGTGACTCAAAATCCAATTTAAGATACCAGTTCTCTTTTATTTTAAATAATGAATTTTTTTGCCTTTGCCTATGGAGTCAGGCTATATGTTTCAGCATTTAAATCTGTTCTAGGTGAATTTTTAGTTTAATTTTGTAGCATAAAAATTTAGGGCAGCAAAGAAGTCAAAAAGAAAGTGAAGTTTCTAATTTGAGATATGAGTAAATGATGTTATTAACTATATTAAAGAATAAAAGATAAGCAAATTTTTGATGGTAAAAGAAAAGGAAGTTAATACATTTCAGTTTTGAATGTGTTCAATCTGAGATATGTATGAGACATCCCAGGAATGCTAGCCAGCACAAAATTAGAAAACACGTTGACTTTGACATTGCTATTGTTACTGCATCTTGGTTGTGGTATTTATAATTTAAAACACATTAGTGTTGTCCAAACCCCATAGAAATTTCACTTCTGCCTTTCAGATTAGGCATGCGGGCTGTCATGTGCAGAAATATATTTCAAATAAATTTTCTTTACGTGACAAATACAATATAATACTGAGTGATTGGCACTAGAAAGAGCAATTGACTGGATAATAGAAAGCCGGGATTCAAATGTGGCTTCTCAACTAAATAACCACACTACATTAAGCAAGTTGCTCAGCTTCTCTTAGCTTCGTTCCTGTGATGAACTGGTAATCCTTCATCTCCAACAGGGTTTATTAATTTATTAAGTAAGTTTTGCCTGGTGTACCAAAATTAAATAAGTGTTGAGCAACTAGACATTGTTCTTGCCTTTACAAACAGATAAAAGAGGCAACTACAAATTATAAAAGTATTGTAAGTACTATGATTTATCAGCAGGAGTAAAGAATACTCTGGAATATCAGAAGCACTTAACCTAGTCTTTGTGAAAACATAAAAGTGTTTATAACCGAATTATGATTCAAAACAGTTCCAACCTCTCCATCTGTAACTTATAGCTAGTCTGTATACTTAGACTGGAAGACTTCCTACCATATACATGTGTTCGTCTATTTTCCTTTGGTCAATAGCTACAATATTAAATATTATTTTATATTCACATTTTATATACTCACTGCAATATTATATCTTAGATTGTGCTTTGATACTTTAAGATTCTCCAGCTATAGTGAGAATAAGGTCCACATAATATACTGTTTGGATTTCCTTCTTAGTACATTCATTACAGTCTAATGAAGACAACCATGTATTAGCTTCTTGAAACAATTCTTTGAAGAATAGCCTTCTCTCCAACTATGTATTTGCTGAAATAATTAAATATTTGATTATATATGGGGAAAAAGTCATTTCCCTTTTATACCACATACTTCCTTTTAATGAAATCTGACTGAAATGGAGAATGACTTTTCACTCCTTTTGCTTTATGACACAGTGAAGTATTTTTTTAGAACAAACTTGGGATTTTAGTGTTTCACTGCCCTAAATGAAACTATGTCAATCCCCCAAAAGCCAAATAGTATGTTGATTGTATTTAAGTAAGAGTGGGCAATATCTAAAGGACTAGAGTTCTAAAATTGGTGATAGTATCCCAAAAATGGTTTGTTAAAAAGATAATTCTATAACAGATAAATTCTGTTTTAAAGTGAACATGATTCACAACATACATGAGTACTGGTTTCTTGTTTTGAGAGGCAGCAGTAGCATCTCTGTCAGAAATCAAGAGGCCTGAGGTAGAGAATAATGACCAGAGCAAAAAGAAGGAAAAATACAAACTTTAACATACCTTTCCCTATAGATGTCATTAAAATAGAGACTATAGAGGATTCAAGATGGCGGTGTGAGAGGTGAGACGAAGAACACCTCCTAAAACCACAAATAGTACAAAAATATAGTTAATTAATACAACTAACCCTAACACAGCAACAAGAAAGAAGGCTGAACCGGACTACATACAGACCTCACCAACCGAGCAGACCTCACGAAACAGAATAGTATACAAAAGCCTTAATCCAGAGGCACCCAAGCCCTTCCCACACCCCAGCTCACTGGAAGGAGGAAGAGAAATGGAGCAGGTAGGGGGTGGAAGCTAGGGACTACTGAACACCTAGCCCTAGAGATCTGCTTTGTGAGCAGAAATTTATATTGTGTGGTGCCCTGGACATTGGGAAGCTCGGAAAGGCGGAGTGCTTGAGAGACTGACATTCCAGCCGTTTGTAGACGAGGGGATCCACATCTGGATGCTCTGTCAGAGGAAAGCCAGGGAGTCTGAGAGGCTTCCTAGCAGCGAGAGGGCTGTTGAAGGGGTGGGGATTGCACAGAGCATGCTGCACAGGAGAAGGGAGAGCTGTACAAATTTTTCTAGGAACACTCTACCCAGGTAGTTGGGAACTTTGAGGAGCTTCAGGTGCTCCATCCCCCAGGCTACATACTCAGATCTGAGCCCCCCACCCCCACTGTGACACACAGCCAGCTGCACCTTCCTCCTAGCCTACTGGCACCGGTTCACAAACTGGCATTCACTGTGCTGTCATCAGGCCAGCCAAAGGGAGGCCTGCCTATAACAGCTACAAACACACAGCTCAGACGCTTACACCTGTGTGCTTGGCCCACTGGCTCGGACACTGGAGAGAGGCACTGCAGACAGGAATCAGGAAACAGATCTTTCCTCCCCCAAGGCACCACCTCCGCTCCCCTACGAGCCCCAGGCTCACTCTACGGAATGAGAAGCTCCAGAGACTGGAGTTTCTGTGCACTCGTGGGCACCACACAGAAATATGAAACGTCAAAAGAACATGGTTCAGACCAAAATCGCACAAACCCCAGGAAAAGGGCCAAATGAAACTGAACTCACCAATCTTCCTGAAAGAGAGTTCAAAATAGAAATTATAAACATGCTTATGGAGGCACAGAAAAATATTCAAGAGCTCAGGAACCAATTTAAGTCAAAGATTCAATCATTCAGAAATTCCATATCTGAAATGAAACATACAATGGAGATATTTAAAAGCAGACTAGATGTAGCAGAACAGACGGTTAATGGAATAGAAATTAGAGAAGATAAATACAAAGAAACTGAAGCACAGAGAGAAAAAAGAATCTCTAAGAATGAAAGAATATTGAGAGAACTGTGTGACCAATCCAAACGGAACAATTTTCACAGGGGTACCAGAAGAATAAGAGACAGAAAAAGGGATAGACAGTGTCATTGAGGAGGTAATTGCTAAAATCTTCCCCAATCTGGGGAAGGAGATAGTCTCTCAAGCCATGGAGGTGCACAGATCTCCCAACACAAGGGATCCAAGGAAGACAACATCAAAACGTATAATAACTAAAATGGCAAAAATCAAGTATAAAGACAGACATTTAAAAGTAGCTAGAGAGAGAAAAAAGATCACATACAAAGGAAAACCCATCAGGCTGTCAGACTTCTCAAAAGAAACCTTATAAGCCAGAAGGGAGTGGCATGATATATTTAATGCAGTGAAGCAGAAGGGCCTTGAATCAACAATACTTTACCTAGCAAGGTTATCATTTAAATTTTGAGGAGGGATTAAACGATTTTCAGATAAGCAAAGGCTGAGAGACTTTACCTCACACAAACCACCTCTACAGTGCATTTTGGAGGAACTCCTATAGATGGAAGTATTCCTAAGGCTAAATAGATATCACCCAAGGGATAGACAAAGAGTACAGAATATGATTCATAACATACAAAGAATTGAGGAGGATGAAAAAGGAGGAAAAAAAGAACCTTTAGGTTATGTTTGTAAAAGCATACGAAGTGAGTTAAATCAGACTGTTACATAGTAAGGGAATTACCATTGAACCTTTAGTAACCACAAATCTAAAGCCTGCAATGGCAATAAGTACATACCTATCAATATTCACCCTAAATGTAAATGGTCTAAATGCACCAATCAAAAGACATAGAGTTGCTGAATGGGTAAAAAAACAAAACCGATCTATATGCTCCCTACAAGAGATCACTTCAAAACCAAAGACATACACACACTGAAAGTAAACGGATAGAAAAAGATATTTCATGCAACTAATAGTGAGAAAAAAGCAAGAGTTGCAGTACTTCTTTCAGACAAAATAGACTTCAAAACAAAGAAAGTCACAAGAGACAAAGAAGGACATTACACAATGATAAAAGGGGCACTCCAACAAGAGGATATAACTACTATAAATACCTATGCACCCAACACAGGATCACCTACACATGTGAAACAAATAATTACAGAATTAAAGAGGGAAATAGAATGCAATGCTTTCATTTTAGGAGACTTGAACACACCACTCACTCCACAAAGGATAGATCAACCAAACAGAACATAAGTAATGAGACAGAGGCACTGAACAACATATTAGAACAGATGTACCTAACTCACATCTACAGAACACTCCATCCAAAAGGAACAAGATACACATTCTTCTCAAGAGCACATGGAACATTTTCAAGAACAGATCACATACTAGTCCACAAAAAGAACGTCAGTATATTCAAAAAGATTGAAATTGTACCAACCAGCTTCTCAGATCACAAAGGTATTAAACTAGAAATAAATTACATAAAGAAAACGAAAAAGCGCACAAACACATGGAGGCTTAATAACATTCTCATAAATAATCAGTAGATCAATGACCAAATAAAAACAGAGATCAAGCAATATATGGAGACAAATGGCAACAAAAATTCAACACCACAATATCTGTGGGACGCAGAAAAGGCTGTGCTAAGAGGGAAATATATCACAATACAGGCCTAACTCAGAAAAGAAGAACAATCCAATATGAACAGTCTAAACTCACAATTAATGAAACTAGAAAAGAAGGAATAAATGAAGCCCAAAGTCAGTAGAAGGAGGGACATAATAAAGATTAAAGCAGAAATAAAAAATATTGAGAAGACTAAAACAACAGAAAGAATCAATGAAAGCAGGAGCTGGTTCTTCAAGAAAATAAACAAAACAGATAAACCCATAGCCAGACTTATCAATAAAAAAGGAGAGTCTACACACATAAACAGAATCAGAAATGAGAAAGGAAAAATCACTATGGACATCACAGAAATAAAAAGATTTATGAGAGAATACTATGAAAAATTATACGCTAACAAACTGGATAACCTAGAAGGAATGGAAAACTTTCTAGAAAAATACAACCTTCCAAGGCTGACCCAGAAAGAAACAGGAAATCTGAATAGACAAATTACCAGCAAAGAAACTTAATTCATAATTTAAAAACTACCTAGGAACAAAATCCCTGAACCAGATGGTTTCACTGCTGAATTTTATCAAACATTTAGTGAAAACCTAATACCCATCCTCATTACAGTTTTCCAAAATGTAGAAGAGGAGGGAATACTCCCCAACTCATTGTACCAGGCCAACATCACTCTAATACCAAAACGATGCAAAGACACCACAAAAAAAGAAAATTACAGACCAATATCCCTGACGAACATAGATGCAAAAATACTCACCAAATATTAGCAAACTGAATTAAAAAATACATCAAAAAGATCATCTATCATGATCAAGTGGAATTCATCCCGGGGATGCAAGAATGGTACACATTCTAAAATCCATCAGCATCATCCAACACATCAACAAAAAGAAGGAGAAAAACGACATGATCATCTCCATGGATGCTGAAAAAGCATTCAACAAAATTCAGCATCCATTCATGATAAAAACTGTCAACAAAATGGGTATAGAGGGAAAGTACCTCAATATAATAAAGGCCATATATGACAAACCCACAGCCAGCATTATACTTAACACTGAGAAGCTGAAAGCTTTTCCTTTAAGATCGGGAACAAGACAAGGATACCCACTCTCCCCGCTTTTATTCAGTATACTACTGGAGGCCCTAGCCACGGCAATCAGACAACACAAAGAAAAGGCATCCAGATTGGCAAGGAAGAAGTCAAACTGTCCCTGTTTGCAGATGACGTGATAATTTACATTTTAAAAAAAACTAAAGAATCCACTCCAAAACTACTAGATCTAATATCTGAATTCAGCAAAGATACGGGATACAAAATTAATACACAGAAATCTGTTGCATTCCTATACACTAACAATGAACTAGCAGAAAGAGAAATCAGGAAAACAGTTCCATTCACAACTGCATCAAAAAGAATAAAATAACTAAGAATAAAACTAACCAAGGAAGTGAAAAACCTATACCCTTAAAACTACAAGACACTGTTAAGAGAAATTAAAGAGGACACTAATACATGGAAATTCATCCCATGCTCTTGGGTGGGAAGAATTAATATTGTCAAAATGGCCATCCTACCTAAAGCAATCTACAGATTCAATGCAATCCCTATCAAAATAACAACAGCATTCTTCAATGAACTAGAACAAATAATTCTAAAATTCATATGGAATGACAAAAGACCCCAAATAGCCAAAGCAATCCTGAGATGGAAGAATTAAGCAGGGGGAATTACGCTCCCTGACTTCAATCTCTACTACGAAGCCACAGTAATCAAGACAATTTGGTACTGGCACAAGAACAGACATATAGACCAGTGGAACAGAATAGAGAGCTCAGATATCAACCCAAGCATATATGGTCAATTAATATATGATAAAGGAGCCATGGATATACAATGGGGAAATGACAGCCTCTTCAACAGCTGATTTTGGCAAAACTGGACAGATACATGTAAGAGAATAAAACTGGATTACTCTCTAACCCCATACACAAAAGTAAACTCAAAATGGATCATAGACCTGAATGTAACTCATGAAACCATTAAACTCTTAGAAAAAAACATAGGCAAAAATCTCTTGGACATAAACATGAGGAACTTCTTCATGAACATATCTCCCTGGGCAAGGGTAACAAAAGCAAAAATGAACAAGTGGGACTATGACAAACTAAAAAGCTTCTGTACAGCAAAGGACACCATCAGTAGACCAAAAAGACATCCAACAGTATAGGAGAATATATTCATAAATGACATATCCAATAAGGGGCTGACATCGAAATTATATAAAGAGCACTTGCACCTCAACAAAAAAAAAGCAAATAAGCCATTTAAAAAATGGGCAGAGGAGCTGAACAGACACTTCTCCAAAGAAGAAATCCAGATGGTCAACAGGCACATGAAAAGATGCTCCATATCACTAAACATCAGAAAAATGCAAATTAAAAACACAATGAGATATCACCTCACACCAGTTAGGATGGCCAACATCCAAAAGACAGACAACAACAAATGTTGGTGAGGATGTGGGGTAAGGGGAACCCTCCTACACTGCTGGTGGGATTGTAAACTAGTTCAACATTTGTGGAAAGTAGTATGGAGGTTCCTCAGAAAACTAAAAATAGAAACACCGTTTGACCCAAGAATTCCACTCCTAGGAATTTACCATGAGAATGCAACAGCGCAGTTTGAAAGAGACATATGCACCCCTATGTTTATCACAGCACTATTTACAATAGCCAAGAAATGGAAGCAACCTACGTGTCCTTCAGTAGACGAATGGATAAAGAAGAGGTGGTACATATACACAATGGAATATTATTCAGCCATAAGAAGAAAACAAATCCTACCATTTGCAACAACATGGATGGAGCTAGAGGTATTATGCTCAGTGAAATAAGCCAGCAGAGAAAGGCTTTTATCAAATGATTTCACTCATCTGTGGAGTATAAGAACAAAGGAAAAACTGAAGGAACAAAACAGCAGAGACTCACAGAACCCAAGAATGGACTAACAGTTACCAAAGGGAAAGGGACTGGGGAGGATGGGTGGGAAGGGTGTGATAAGGGGGAAAAGGGGCATTACGATTAGCTCTCATAGTGTCGCGGTGAGGGATACAGGAAAGGTAGTATTTACAGAGAAGACAAGTAATGATTCTATAGCATCTTACTACGCTGATGGACAGTGACTGTAATAGGGTACATATGGGGACTTGATAATAGGAAATCTAGTAACCATAATGTTAAGTAATTCTACATTAATGATACAAAAAGAAGAAAAAATAGAGACTATATTTTAAAGACCAATTCAGTTATCCTTTTATTCCTTATTCGTCTGAAGTTTAACTTAAAAAAATTAATTAATAAATGTAGTCGTCATAACATCCCTTGTACCTTAATGGTTAGAATAGAATTTTGTGCCGAGACTAACCAGCAAGTTATTTTTATTGCTCTTGGGAAGAAAATATGAACACAATATAAACCAAAGTTTGTAAAATTATTAAGTACGTGCATTGAAATATCTTTTTACAAAGGATGTGTTCATTTAATACACTATGTCTAATCTTATATTCAAACAAAATGAGTTATGACTTCTCTATAGGTTTCAGTTATTGTCTTTGAGCAAAGAATTTAGATTACTCTGGATAAAAAATGGCTTTTCTCTTAACTCACAGGCTTTAATGTGTATGTCTAAAAGGCAGTGTGATTTCCTCTACATATAAAAATGGCATTATTGATCCAGTAATAGGATAATATTCCCTCTGAAATTTTTTCATAGTTATGTTAATTTTTATAAGCTATTCAAATTATTATCATCACTTTCCTTTGAGATCACCAGGATGATTATGTGATATGGCTCATTTGTTAGTTCTGAATTGAGGTTCCCAAATCTCTGGAAAATACCATGAAGTTGCTAAAATTCTAAATGGGATCAAGCCACTAAATGGGGCTTGCAGATTATATTCCAGTATTTTTAAAAGCCGAAACAAAGTCAGTAAGACTACACTAATCATCAAGTTTCTCTACTTTTGCCTGAAAATTATATCAACTTTGCTATATCAGTACCTGTTCACCTATTAATGAAATTACAGTTTTATGGGTTCTACATATAGAGTCAACTAATGCGAAAAAAGGTTGGGAAACACTGAATTATTGACATTAAAAGTACATTTTCTGGACATAAAAATATTTTTTCTTTTGTGCAAAGTTAACTGCCTCATCTGGGAGATACGGAGCAATTATATTCTCAACATTACTGGTCAGATCCACCCATTCTCAATTATCTCAGGACCCCACCATACATTTAAAAATTCCTAAGAGTTCCAAGTACATTTTATGTGGGTTATGTCTAATGATCCTTTTTTAAATAATTTATTTTGGTATCATTAATCTGCAATTACATGTGCAATATTATGGTTATTAAACCTACGTCCTTCATCAGCTCCCCCCCACCAACCCCATTACAGTCACTGTCCATCAGCATAGTGAGATGTTATAGAATCACTACTTGTCTTCTCTGAGTTGTATAGCCCTCCCTGTGCCCCCCCCCAACATTACATGTGCTAATCGTAATGCCTCTTTTTCCCCCTTATCCCTCACTTCCCACCCATCTTCCCCAGTCCCTTTCCCTTAGGTAACTATTAGTCCGTTCTTGGGTTCTGTGAGTCTGCTGCTGTTTTTTCCTTCAGTTTTTTTCTTTGTTCTTATAATCCACATATGAGTGAAATCATTTGACACTTGTCTTTTTCGGCTTGGCTTATTTCACTGAGCATAATACCCTCTAGCTCCATCCATGTTGTTGCAAATGGAAGGATTTGTTTTCTTCTTGTGGCTGAATAATATTCCATTGTGTATATGAACCACTTCTTCTTTATTCATTCATCTACTGATGGACACTAAGGTTGCTTCCATTTCTTGGTTATGGTAAATAGTGGTGCGATAAACAGAGGGGTGCATCTCTCTTTTTCAAATTGGGCTGCTGCATTCTTAGGGTAAATTCCTAGGAGTGAGATTCCTGGGTCAAATGGTATTTCTATTTTGAGTTTTTTGAGGAACCTCCATACTGCTTTCCACAATGGTTGGACTAATTTGCATTCCCACCAGCAGTGTATGAGGGTTCCCTTTTCTCAACATCCTCACCAACATTTGTGGTTTGTGTTTTGGATGTTTGCCATCCTCACTGGTGTGAGGTGATATCTCATTGTGGTATTAATCTGCATTTCTCTGATGATTAGCGATATGCAGCATCTTTTCATGTGCCTGTTGGCCATCCGAATTTCTTCTTTGGAGAAGTGTCTATTCATGTCCTTAACCCATTTCTTAATTGGATTATTTGCTTTTTGTTTGTTGAGGTGTATGAGTTCTTTATATATTTTGGATGTCAACCCCTTTTCAGATATGTCATTTATGAATATATTCTCCCATACTGTAGGATCTCCTTTTGTTCTACTGATCGTGTCCTTTGCTGTACAGAACCTTTTCAGCTTGATATAGTCCCACTTGTTCATTTTTGCTTTTGTTTCCCTTGCCCAGGGAGATATGTTCATGAAGAAGTCGCTCATGTTTATGTCCAAGAGATTTTTACCTACGTTTTTTTCTAAGAATTTTATGGTTTCATGACTTACATTCAGGTCTTTGATCCACCTTGAGTTTACCTTTGAGTATGGGGCTAGACAGTAGTCCATTTTCATTCTCTTACATGTAGCTGTCCAGTTTTTCCAACACCAGCTGCTGAAGAGGCCATCATCTCCCCATTGTATATCCACGGTTCCTTTATCAAATATTAATTGACTCCATATGTTTGGGTTAATGTTTGGATTTTCTATTCTGTTCCACTGGTATGTGGGTCTGTTTTTGTGCCAATACCAAATTATCTTGATTACTGTGGCTTTGTAGTAGAGCTTTAAGTCAGCGAGCGTAATTCCCCCTGTTTTATTCCTCCTTCTCAGGATTGCTTTGGATATTCGGGGTCTTTTCTGGTTCCATATGAATTTTAGAATTATTTGTTCCAGTTCATTGAAGAAAGCTGTTGGTCGTTTAATAGGGATTGCATTGAATCTATCGATGTCTTTAGGTAGTATAGCCATTTTGACAATATTTATTCTTCCTAGCCAAGAGCATGGGATGAATTTCCATTTCTTAGTGTCCTCTTTAATTTCTCTTAGGAGTGTCTTGTGGTTTTCAGAGTACAGCTCTTCTACTTCCTTTGGTAGGTTTATTCCTAGGTATTTTATTCTTTTTGATATAATTGTGAATGGAATTGTTTTTCTGATTTCTCTTTCTGTTAGTTCATCATTAGTGTATAGGAAAGCAACAGATTTCTGTGTGTTAATTTTGTATCCTGCAACTTTGCTGAATTCAGATATTAATTCTCATAGTTTCGGTGTGGAGTCTTTAGGGTTTTTTATGTACAATATCATGTCATCTGCAAATAGTGACAATTTGACTTCTTCTTTACAAATCTGGATGCCTTGTATTTCTTTGTTTTCTCTGATTGCCATGGCTAGGACCTCCAGTACTATGTTGAATAACAGTGGAGATAGTGGGCATCCCTGTCTCTTTCCCGATCTTAGATGAAAAGCTTTCAGCTTCTTGCTGTTAAGTATGATGTTAGCTGTAGGTTTGTAGTATATGGCCTTTATGATGTTGAGGTACTTGCCCTCTATATGCATTTTCTTGAGAGTTTTAATCATGAATGGATGCTGAATTTTGTCAAATGCTTTTTCAGCATCTATGGAGATGATCATGTTTTTTTTGTTCTTTTTGTTGATGTGGTGGACGATGTTGATGGATTTTCGAATGTTGTACCATCCTTGCATCCCTGGATGAATCCCACTTGATCATGGTGTATGATCCTCTTGATGTATTTTTGAATTCGGTTTGCTAATACTTTGTTGAGTATTTTTGCATCTATGTTCGTGAGGGATATTGTTCTGTAATTTTCTTTTTTGGTGAGGTCTTTGCCCAGTTTTTGTATTAGAGTGATGCTGGCTTCATAGAATGAGTTTGGAAGTATTCCCTCCTCTTCTATTTTTTGGAAAACTTTAAGGAGAATGGGTGTTATTTTTTCTCTATATGTCTGGTAGAATTCAGAGGTGAATCCATCTGGTCCGGGGGTTTTGTTCTTGTGTATTTTTTTTTCATTACCGCTTCAATTTCGTTGCTGGTGATTGGTCTGTTTAGTTTTTCTGTTTCTTGCTTGGTCAGTCTTGGAAGGTTGTATTTTTCTAAGAAGTTGTCCATATCTTCTAGGTTTTCCAGCTTGTTAGCATATAGATTCTCATTATATTCTCTTATAATTCTTTGTATTTCTGTGGGGTCCATCGTTATTTTTCCTTTCTCATTTCTGATTCTGTTTATGTGTGTAGATTCTCTTTTTCTCTTAATGAGTCTGGCTAGGGGTTTGTCTATTTTGTTTATTTTTTCAAAGAACCAGCTCTTGGTTTCATTGATTTTTTTCTATTGTTTTATTCTTCTCAATTTTATTTATTTCTTCTCTGATCTTTATTATGTCCCTCCTTCTGGTGACTTTGAACCTCATTTGTTCTTCTTTTTCCAATTTCAGTAATTGTGTCTTTAGACTATTCATTTGGGAATGTTCGTCCTTCTTTAATTAGGCCTGGATTGCAATATACTTTCCTTTTAGAACTGCCTTTGCTGCATCCCACAGAAGTTGTGGCTTTGTGTCGCTGTTGTCATTAGTCTCCATATATTCTTTGATTTCTGTTTTGATTTGGTCATTAACCCATTGATTAATTAGGAGAATGTTGTTAAGTCTCCATGTATTTGTGAGCCTTTTTGATTTCTTCCTCAAATTTCTTTCTAGTTTTATACCTTCGTGATCTGAGAAGTTGGTTGCGAGGATTTCAATATTTTTTAATTTCCTGGTGTTCTTTTTGTGGCCTACTATGTGGTCAATTCTGGAAAATGTTCCATGTGCACTTGAGAAGAATGCTCTTGCTTTTGGGTGTAGAGTTCTGTAGATGTCTGTTAGATCCATCTGTTCTAGTGTGTTGTTCAGTGCCTCTGTGTCTTTACTTATTTTCTGTCTGGTTGATCTATCCTTTGGAGTGAGTAGTGTGTTGAAGTCTCCTAAAATGAATGCATTGCTGTCTATTTCCTCCTTTAATTCTGTTAGTATTTGTTTCACATATGCCGGCACTCCTGTCTTGGGTGCATATATATTCTTAATGGTTATATCTTCTTTTTGGACTGACCCCTTTATCATTATGTAATGTCCTTCTTAATGTCTTGCTACTTTCTTCGTTTTGAAGTCTATTTTGTCTGATTCAAGTACTGCAACACCTGCTTTTTTCTCCTTGTTGTTTCCATGAAATATCTTTTTCCATCCCTTCACTCTTAGTCTGTGTATATCTTTGGGTTTGTGGTGAGATCCTTTTATCTCTCTCTGCCTCAGGTTCTCTGTATTCCTGTTGTGTGATTTCTATTCCATTAACAGTCTCTTGCATCTCGTCCAGTCTGCTGCTAAGCCCGTCGATGGCTTGTCTCATTTCTGCATTGTCTTTCCTCACTTCCCTCACTTCCTCCCTCAGCTCTTCCATATTTCTCTTTAGATCCATCAGTATGGTTATGACTTTTGTTCTGAATTCTTTTCCAGGAAGGTTGTGCATTTCCATCCCTTCAAGTTCCCTCTCTGGTGTTGTCTGGGTCTGGGAAAGTTTTGTTTGTACCATATTCCTCTGTCTTTTCATGGCAATAGAAGTGGTCGCTGGTAGGTGCCACGTATGTCAGCTGGGCTCTTTAAGACTTTTAAAAAGAATAAAAAAGAAAGAATAGAGAAGAAAAAAGAAAGAAAAAAAGAGAAAACCCCCCCCCACCACGTGTTGATTCTGTGGGGATGCTCTAGGTGACGCTGTTGGTCCACTATTCCCCAGCGCGGCCGTGCTGCTCTGCAGGGCTCTTTGTAGCTCTGGCCGGGGCGGGAACAAATGGGAGGCTGTTGATCTCAGTGGGAAGTCTCAGTGCAGCTACTTTTTCCCAGTGCCCATCCAAGGGTTCCGAATTTCCCCAGGACTCCCTGCCTGCTGGGCAGAGCGTGCTGGGACGATCCTGCTCCTCTGTTGGGCCCCTGTCTTTTTAAGACCACTAGAAAAAGCACTCTCTTTTCTTTTGTCCTGGGGAGCCGACTCCGAGGACCCCAGTGCATTCCCCGGCTCAGAACCTGTACCCTCTGTCTCTCCAATCTCCGATACCCCGCGCGATGTGTGTCCACGCTCCCGGCACAAATCACCAGGGCTGGTTATTTCGTGGGCCTTTACTTCCACTCCCTCCCGGCTCTGAATTCTCTCCTCCCGCCAGTGCGGTGAGTTGCAGGAGTGCTCGGGTCCACCCGGGTTGCAGCTCCATATCTTCCCCGCCCCGTGGGGTGCCGAGTTCTCTCAGGTGTTGATGCAGGCTGTGTGCTGTCCTGTATCTCCTCGTCTCTCTTTTAGGAATAGTTGTGTTAGTTGTATTTTCATAAATATATATTATTTTGGGAGGAGATTTCCACTGCCCTGCTCACACCACCATCTTCCCAGAAGTCTAATGCTTCTTACTGTACTAGAAATTAAAGGAGATATTTTAAATGTTTATTTGCTTCAAAATAAGAATAATAAAGCCTTAAAGATTAACATAAATAACAATGTATGAAAAAATTTTCCCAAACAAAATCTCCTGAAAAGAATGATATTGTTTTACATCTTTAGAAATATTTTTAAATGTCTGGTTTAATAGAAGACAGCTGCATTTTCGCATCTGCTTCTGTACTCATTCTGTTGTAATACATTATTTTAGTTGAAGAATATGAAGAAACAAGACCAGCCTCACACTGTTATGTAGTTAGAAAAGAAGAGACTATTTTAATAGCACTTTCAGATCATTTTGATAATCTTTGACACTATACCAAAATTTTATAATTGATAGTCTGTTAAAGATATCTTTATTAATATGTCCACCAAGCTCATCAAAAAGCCTTGGAAGCTTTAGAAACTCACAAGCTCATGGTGATATACATTTTCCACAATCCTAATTTTTCCTTAAAAGCAAGAATTTATCTCTGGCAACAAAGCAACAAATCCTGCTCGTTTTCCTTAAATTGACAGACTCAATTTATTCATTTTCAAGAGAATATCTACCAAATATCTAAGTCTGAACAATCATAGTTTGTCAGTTAGTTTTTCATTCTTTTAGGTAAAAATGATGTTCTGTGTAAAACCTGACTAGTTCAGCCTACAACTCAAAATAGTTGTCTAAGTGTTTTTCATTGAGACAAGCATCAGCCTTTGGTATTTACCAGAAATATTCATACCTCCCATTTTGTCACACTCAAGGGACAAGTTAAATTAGTATTTACTGTTTCATTGAGGACATTGTTAAATGAAACTAGCTTTCCTTTTCTGAAATCATTAGATTTTTTCTTAACTGTTGGTACATAGTAAATAATCCAGTGATTTTTTTATACTATTTGTTCTACCACCTTGATTTGCACTAAGTTTGTCAACCCACTGTTGCTTTTGTAACAGCAGTGCAAAATGTCATTAGAAGAGGCAAATAATCTCCTAGTACTATTATTAAAATAATTTGGCCTTGGGGACCCTCATGATTCTGTGGACCACATTTAAAAGATCATTCGCATAATCAAGTGAGTAAACTAGTTTATGTTTCTAAAAATACCCTGGGTCAAAATTATGTATGTTGAATCTTACTTCTCCTAATTTTCCATTGAAACAATGTTATAATTGTATTCTCAGTCCAGAGATCTTATCCTTTATGTAAATGACCACCAGTGCCATATGTAAGCATTATAATTTATTCATCCTGACTCTGTAATTCAGATTAATTCTGAGGCAGTAAACAGAGTTTCTCCTCCGTTTTTCAAAATAATGCAGTCTTCATGAAGTCTTTTGAAAACACAAAACTAGAAATTGTAATTCCCAGCCAGCTCTACTTACTTCCAGTATGATACTACTACTGTACTTGGACAGCAACTATTTCCCCAGGATATCCTGTTTCCTAGTAGGTAAATATAGAGCCCTCTTTTAAGTCTTAACCTACTTATTGGAAGATAATTGGAGATGGCTTTTTTTTTTAAGAGTTTGGAACATTTAAAATTGGTAGTATTTTAAATAAAAACAAATTTTCAGCTTTTCCTAAAAAAAATCACATCCACATTACTGGGCCAGCACAGAGGTCAGCTGGCACTCTTTATACCCACCAGTCTATTTTCTCATTTGCATTAAATGCCTGGTTCCTAGAGACTTTTGAGTAACTAATTTCCACTCTTGTTCATTATTGTCTAGTTTCTCCTCCTTTGTTTTGCTTTTTATTATTTTAATAGCAAAACAGTTTTTTGAGACTTAAAATAAAGGATGGTTCTCTTATGTCCTTTTCTAATGAGAAAGGCATTATCCAGTATGGTAAATAAAGTATTCTGTATTTTGATAAAACTGAAATTAGAGAGTGAGAAAATACTTTAGCTATTAATTTTGAATTTACAAATTATTTTAAGTGTTTGTTGTATGTTCTATGACATTTTGCTAAGTACACAGGATCATACATTGATTTCTGTTTCTTCATTCTTCTGATTGAGTGTCCCCTCTGCCTTTATATATAAAGTGATAATTGAAAATGGAAATCCCTCATCCTTTTCTAATTATTTAATGTTCACAGAGTTACGTACATCATTGAAGCTAAGTATAACTTAACTGTGAAATGTATAATTGCCATTCTGAAATCGGAACTTGCAAATGAAATTTGGTTAACCTGAGATGTAGATAACCAGAAATTATTAACTATAAAGCTAACATTTTGTAGCTTAGTCTATAAGAGGCATGGTATTTTTTATTTAAAAAAATAATATACATACTCATTTAAGAAAATTTAGAAAATTCATATAAGCAAAAAAAAAGGAAAAAAGTTCCTCTAAGAATACCCTTAATAAAAAAACTTCTAAATTTTTGCTGTATATCATTCTGTTATTTTTTTCTATTTATTCAAATAGTTTATATAAATAGATAGTAGAGGAAAGTAGTGATAAAGAGCTCGGGTTCTGGAGTTTGGCAGGCCTGACAATCTCAGTTTTATCACTTATTAAATACGTGGCTTTCAGAAAGTTAGTTCACCTCTATAACCTTAATTACATAATATGGAAAATGAAAAATAATAATACTGTTTGCCTCACACAGTTGTTTTAAGGTTTCAATTTTTTTAATGCAAATCACTTATCACAGTGTTTGAAATATAAGAAGTGCTCACTAAGTGTTAGCAATTATTATTCAACTATGTAATATTTAACGTGTATCATTCATTTAGTAATATAAACATCTTCCTATATCATAAACATCTTTATATACTTTTTAATTACCTTCTATCATATTATTATCAGTTATTGTTTGCTATTCTGATTTGTGAATGTAGCATACTTTTTTCACCAGCCCCTATTTTGGATATATTAGTTGTTTCCTACTCCCCAGTTTTAAAAACAATGTTGTGATAATCTTCTGGAATTTAAATGTTTTAGAGTCCTCTCTTAATTAAACTTAGCAACATGTATTAAATTCTACCTTTGTTGAAAGTATATGCAGAACCTTTATGCCCTTGATTTCTGTAATTTATATGGATACCAGGAAGAGATCATTTTTGCATCTTCCTGAATTCAATTTATTGGTATTCGGGAAAAAACAGTTTTTAACATTTGCATTTGACTGATTTACTAGTAGACATTTAGAAATTCTGGATCCAAAGTTGTTTGAAAAGTTAACAAGATTGATAAGTAAATGTATTGTACTGTAAAGTGCTAAATATTTAGTATCAGTCCTAGTCTGCCATTTCATAACTTTGTGAGAAACAGTGGACCTCAGTTTCTGTATATGTAACATCATGATATTAAATTAAGTAACCTCTAAAGTCCCATCCTTGGTAGGTCTGTAATTCTGTTCCTTTGAAATAAGTTGTTACATTGATTGAGTAAGTATTATTATTCTGTTTATCCCTTCTCTCAGTATTATATTATCCAATTAATATAAAATAATTTTATTTATTTATTTCAGCTTTTGCATTCCATGGCACTACTTAGAGAAATGAAAGTGTTCTAACTTCATTTAACATCTTTCTCGTTTAGGCCAGGCTTTTCTCTGTTAAATGGAATATTGGGTTTCTCTTGGTTGCCACTAAAGTTTTGTTCAAGTTATAGGAAGATAGGGAACTGAGAACTGTAGAAATACAAGGAATAGTCAAATTAATACCAGTTTTCAGTTTAATTTCATAGCTTTGATTCCTGTAAACTTCTTTTTAATAGTTTGGGGCATGTTTTGTGCAAAAGCAGCTCAATAAAAATAACCTGTGCTGCCATTATTTGAGCAGCAGAATTGATTAGATACAGCCATGATTCAAATATGTGTAATTAACTTGCCATGTCCATTCATGATGTTAATAGAGATTATATCCCTAACTATTCTCTAAATCTTTATATTTTTAAATGATTCATATTCTTAAACTAGGCATGTATTTTCTTGCCCAATACTTCAGGATTATCTGATCCCCCTACTTATTTCTACTTTCACTGAAGACAAAACACCCATTTATTTAGAAATTCATTCAATGTATATTTTTTAGTGCATATCATATCACATACTGTGCTAGGCATTGAGAATGCAACAATGGAGAAACTTACTAAACCTGCCCCCAAGAATCGAGTGCAGTTGATGTGTAAAAAAAAAATTTACAAATCTATCAATTAAAGGGTTGATAGCCTAAAAGAGCTTTCCTAATCTCATAGGAAAAAAAAAAGAGTAAATGGCAGGAACAGACATTTCATTAAAAATATTAATTCAGCAAAGAAATATGTGTGGAAAAAAAATGTACCCTCTCATTGGAAATCTATTTAAAATATAAAACAATACAAGTTTTGTAATCAAATTGATAACTATTTTTAAACTACAATCAATGCTGTAATGAGCAGTAGCATGAGTATTCCTGTTCATACTACATGAAGTTGTATTTTATATATATATATGTGTAAAACTTTAAATGTTTATGTTTTAACAAATCATATTGTTTCAGAAATTTATTCAGTGGAAATTATCAAGAAAGCCATCAAAGACCTATGTACAAGATTATTTATCACAGCATTACTCATATTCATGAAAAATTAGAACCAACCTTAATGTCTGTGATTAAATAACTTATATATATAAGTTGTTTATATAATCTAAAAAATTATTTCTTTAAGAATATTTAATGATGTGGGAAAATGCTCAAAATGAAATATGTAGTTAAAAGAAGTAGTAAGCAAAACAAAACTGCATAGGGGTAAAATTGCCCATTATTTTATAACCTATATTATTTTTTAAACCAGAAAAATAAGTTTCTGTTAGTTTTGTTATTTCAGTAAGGCCTGGTAACAACAGGGATGTCTTTTATCTGCTTTTCAGATTTATAGCAAATCTTCATAAAGCCAAATATTTATTTGTTTTTATAACTCTACTTATACCAAAGCATTTTTGTATCCAGGCTACACCACTCTATTCTTAATCTTGCTGGGAAGAAAATTATACCATATTTCAATGGAGGTTTAAAGGGTTTTTTTCTGTCTCATATACAAATTATTATTCTTAAGAACAAATGCTGTTAACTATTTAAAAGTTACCCGTTTCAAAGTGCCTAGAAACTCTTTCATATCACACCTTTGTTAGGCTTCATAATTTCTTTTTAGACAGATAAAAAATTTGGAAGAAAGAAACATGAACTGAATTATCCTATGGCTAGTGGGCAGGAAATATCTTGCTTAAAAGTCTAATTTTGTATAGATTGTATTCTTTTGGCAAAGCTACTGTCAAAACTTAAGGAGCAAAATTATAAATGCATAATAATATATAAATAAATAATTTCAACTGTTAAACTATGAGGAATTAGAGCCTTGAGAATAAAGGATTTCCCAGGGATAAAAATATTTTGTAGGGGGATGGGTTGGTGACTCACTAATCTTTGACTTCTCACTTCATTAATCTTTGCAATTCTTTCCTTGATCTTCTCTATCCTTTTATTAGTTTAGTTTATAATCACATTGCCTTTCTCCAGAAGTGCATTAGAGTATTTTTCCTTGACACACTTATATAATTATCACTTCTCTTACCTTCATTTCTTTCTTCACTCCTTTTACTTTGCCTTAATAAATCACAAATGAAACAATTGTTTTATGCAGAACCAACAGTTTCATTGAAAGGGTATTTCTTAATTTTTAGGAGTTTGTTTAAATTTTGAGGTCTCAAGTAAAACTTGTTTAAAAAAAAAAACTCCTTCTACCAGAAATAATCTATAGCTATACCAATATATACTGAGTGAAAATAAGCATAAATAAATTAGATAATTCTAAAAATAAAACAATTCAGTCCCTAGGGCAAAAAACAAAAAGGAATGTTTGTTTGATGTTTGTAATCTTAATGTAAATCAATATAAAATATGTCATGGGAGAAGGAGGGGAAATCTGCATTAGTTATTCCATAGATGAGAACATAAATCTAATGGAACACCTGAGAGTCGGAGAATTTAATACCAGCAGTGCTTTTTTTAATGATACACCTCCAGAAAGTCACTAAACCTCTCTAGACCTGAGTTCTCTCATCTATAAACAAATATGCAAAATGTACATTTTCTCGAAATTTTTCACCAAACATTTTGTAACTAAAGAGAAATGTGAATGCATACACCCAATAATGTGGGCACTGACCTTAATGTGACTTTAACAAGCCTAAACTCATTTTAAAGTAATCTTTCCTTTTAAAGTTAATATAAAGTTGGCTTACTACTCCAAAATATGTATGTTTGTTTTAATAAAAAGATAAGATTTACAAATACCTATTATTGGCAAGAGTGTTGAGGATGAGATAGGATAATTTTCTACTTTGTTAACAGTGGAAATGATTTTACAGTGAGCTCAGTTTGGGAGAAATGGGCTAAATCAAAGGGTATCAGTAACACACACTGGATTAGCATCTAAGCAAGTTCTTCTGTTAAACATGATTATTTCTAGAATACAAACTGTTATTAAAAAAAAAGGTGAATACAAATAGCAGTCATTTCACTGCTTTACAGGCCACCTCCTGATATTAACCCCTGAGGTAGATTTCTTAGTAATTAATCCCTGAAGCAAGATTCCCAGAATGTTGCAAAAGAGATGAGAGAGTGCAATATTTTCACTATTTTTAGTGGGTATTTTGTTAAATATATTCTAGCTGGAGACTGAATAGAAGATTGAAATGTTTTGATCCTCTGGTGTATCTTCTGCAATCTCAGTGAAATACTTGTAAAAGGATTTCTTCAGGGCAATTACTAGTTATAATGTTTTTTATTTTGTGACTAATATTTTCATTTTCAATATATATAAATAAACTAATAACCTCACCTGACTCATAATCCTCACAATTATTTACATTCAGTCCTGAAACTTCATTTATATTGCAGTGATCTTATATGTAATATAAACATTTACAAATTTAACCTTTCTTAGTTACTGATGGAAAATGTTTAGCCTTATAGAAAAATATGTATAAAATAAGCTAACAATGTGAGGCTTTTGTAATTATCATGAAGAGTAAATTAATTCATCTTATCCAAATCACTAATCTTCTGTGATTTCTTTTAAATTTTTATCAAATAAAAGTAATAATCCAGCTTTTGGATTAACTGAATTTCTTTTTATACTTCTTCACCACAATTGATGACTAAGTGTTGACTAGAATAATTGAGAGCATTGCATTTTAAATATATTGATTTGTTCTCTACTCAGATTTTAGTTTGAGGCAAATCTTTCAAATTCTTTCTGAAGGTTTTCAGTATTAGATATTATTACCTATTGCAAGAACCACAAAAAATTCACATGACACTTGAATTACAACTGCTTCTGACCTTGATAGCTACTTTGGTTTTCTAAGGTCTCATAACAGTTACGAATTTACAAGGTCAGATGTATATAGAGAAAATTGATGTAAAATATTGACAGATGAACTGTCTGCTCCCAAAAACCTTTGTTTAAATTGGTATTATAGTTTATTTTTCATTGTCAGAGTTCAGTGGTGACTGTCTTTTCTTAGAATTCATTCTTGAAGTTCCTGTACTTGCACTTGCTTTTGGAACTAAAATAGTTTAGGGAGAATTTCTTCCATAAATAAATACAGTAACATAAAATTTCATCCATAGATAGATAAACAGACAAGACAGATAGATACATAGGTATATATATATACACACACATCCTCCTATAAGCATGTTTTTTTTCCCACCCATTATTTCCAGGCCTATCAAGGAAATAGAGCTTTAAACTAAAAATAAGGAACTGGATATTCCTAGATTTGTCATTAATGTCCTATGTAACCTTGAAGATACCTTGGGTATCTTCTAGATGGAACTGGTGGAATTTTAAGCCTTCTAGAAAAAAAGACCATGTAGAAAATGGCATTTGCTTGTTACTGTGAAATAATTCTGAAAGTCTTCACAGTTTTTGAAAGTTTTCAGAAAGCAGCGTGAGGCATTAAACCCTATTTTTTAATAGGAAACCCCCTAGTTTATAATCAAGATGTGTGATTATCCATTTAAAATGAAAAATAGCTTTTGATATAAATATATTCTCTAAGATCAAAGCAGAAAGCACAAGAGAGTGACTAGATATGATGAATTCACTGTTCAGAGGCCCTCTCATGTAGAGTATTGCCCTTCTAATTAGTATCCATTGTTTCTAAATTTGAGAATTCTTTTCAAATAAGAATGAGAACTAGTGGTTTTCTTTTGGGCAAAATGCTGAAGAATTTGGTTAATGCTGGAGAATTAGTAAACACTGTTTAGATCAAAACCAAAAGTTGACACAAATTCTTATGTACCAGGATGCTTTTTTTCAAAATAAAAATTTAGTTTTCTCCATATTCCTGAGTAATCTCCATATGCTCTCAGAGATGCCCTAAAAGGGATAAGACAATCTATAGCTTGCCTCCAGGAAATATAATTTTGTAGCATGGTCAGGTTTCTTATTTTTCCTGAAGACTTTAACACTGGGAACTTGGCATCACATTGATGCTTCCTCTACTCTCTGCTACTACAAACCAGAGCATCACAGCTAACTTGATCTATGCTGGTCTGAATGGAGACCATCACTCTGCACGTATAGGAATCCATAGGGCAAAAAGCACCTGGTCTGAAGCTTCCTTCCCCTCCTAACCTCACCTTTGTTTTTTGGTTTGTCTTCTTTAACCAAAATACTAGTTCCTGTTATAGCCCTATTAAAAAACAAAGGAACTTCTAGTTAATGCCTCTATTAAGCACTTTGTGTGGAGAATTTTCTTTTCTCTTTTGTATAGTGATGTGAAACAAGTTTTGTGAATAGTAGTTTTACTTTTCTTTTCCCTTATCTTACCCAAGAGAAAAAATCAACTGAAATAACAGAAAACTTTGAGAGAGTGAATATATCTAACATTGGTCTGGCATTAAAATTTTCTGCTTGGGCAGCACAATTATTTAATTGGGAATCTCAGTGACAGCTGAACAACCTCAGTGCTTGGGGTCAGCAAGCAGAGGAGCTTCACTCTGTCACCTGTCTAGAATGATGCTTGTCAGGACTAGTCTTTCCACTTAGGGAGCACTCATGTTTCTAGTCATACCATTGATGTTTTCTGGTATTACAATGGAATAGACACTAACACACTGAAGGAGACAAAGTTCTCTGCATAGGTGTATTTGTAATTCTTTGTTTTTCATAAACCAAATGCAAATGTAGCATTGCTGCAGACACTGCTTCATCAGAAGTCCCCAATATAAGCAAAGTAAGTGCCCACTTCCTAATCTCAGGAGTAGTGCCATAACCAAGACTGAATTCTAGTGACCAGCCTATTTGCTAAGCATGTCATATAGCCTCTGGGTTAGTTAACTCCTTGGCCTCCTAAGAGGTGCCTCAAAGAGTCAATTGATGTTTTTGCATGTGTTACTTACTAATGTGTAGAAAAATTTTTAAGTTCACTTTTTCTTTATTCTGTCTTTTTTACCCATCTTCCCTCATTGTAGCAAATTAGACGGCCGGATGAAAGCAAAGGCGTTGCTAGTAGAGTTGGATCCCTCAAAGTAAATATGTTTCTAACATTTTTTGGCAAGATTTCGTCTATAGCCTACACTTCTTCCTTTTTGGAGGGTGGTGGGAGAAAGGGGGCTTTTTCCATTTTTCACCATCCCATTTTTTTATTTTAATATTTTTATTGGCTGTTGGGTCATATTTTTTTGTTTGTTTCAGCTACACATAGAGCAACCAGCTGAAGGCAAGCTGCCAAATAACTAGCTTTGAATGGCACCACAAACCTGAGAAAGGGCAACTGCCTCATTTACAGGTGCCTGTAATTTGGGGTTCTAGAGTAAACCGTTCCTCTGATTGATGTCACTGACTATGTGTGTAAGCTGCTGCTACACAGAGAACTAATATTTATTTTCAGAATATTATCTCCCCCTTTTACTTTTTTTGTTAAAAGTGTATATTATTTTAGTGTCATTACCATTTGTAGTTCATTCCAGCAAAATAATTATTATGAGTTAAATACAGGTATTTTATATATATATATATAAAATCTTAAGAATTAGAAAGAAAAGGAATTGTATATGATACTAGTGTAATGGGCTCACATACAGCTAATAGTATTCAAGCACTCTTAATCCCCTGTGTTTTATTTTTTAAGTCAAAAAATTGATGTAACAATCAACAAAAACCAATATATATATAAATGTTTGCCCGTTTATGCATGTGATCTGCTAATATTCAACTTAAAGACTTCTGATCTGATGGTCCCATTTGCAAGTTGTTAAATATCCATTGGGTTTATATATCTTGGGCACTTGATATGCTAACGTTTAATCACAATGAAAAGATAAACTGGTTATCACCTTAAGAAACAGGCATAGCAAATTATCATTTTTAATGCTACTATCATAAATGCAATTTAGAAAATTTGCCAATTTAAAAAATATGCAGAGGAAACTCCCCCCAGATGAATCACTTCTTGTATCTCAATCCCATTTGTCCAAACAGCAATAGTAATTGCTAAATTAATTAAAATGACATAATTCACTGCACTGGGATGTAGCAAAATTTAGTAACTACCTTCAGGCCTAATAATAAGTCATTTCAAAATTTCACATGTCTCCAATTTATTTCCATTTAACAGTTGATAAAGCACTGATTTCTGCACTCTTTCCTCTCCTTGCCTCTTCTGCCTTCTTAATTTAATTTTTTGTTGTTGTTTATTTATTTGTGTGTGTACACACACGAGTGCACATAGATGAAAATGTGTCTGTATGTTTGTGTCCTTTATCCAAACGAGCCATCCTCTGTGTTCTGTAACACTGCTATATACAGGGTAGCATATGTTTTTAATGTTATTTCACCAAGAACACAGAAGGGATGGGAAGTGTTGATTATATGCCTATTTCAAAAACAAGGCAAGTTAAAATTATTCAGTCAGATAAATAGGAGTGTCTGTATCCTGATGCTGTATCAGTAGCACTCCTCACTGTCTACCTGTGAGGTATCATTTTACCTTGTCTTTAAGGGAAGATAAATCCACAATTGTTTGGACTATGGATTATGACTCAGATTCAAGTGAAAAGATGCAGTGTGACATAACTTTTTGGAAATTACCGATAATGAAATAAAGACAAAATGGCATCCATAACTGCAGCACCATCTGGTGTAACTGGACTGTGTGCGAGTGTGCCTGTGTTTAATTATCTAAGCTCAGCTTTTGGATGTATAGAACTTCAAATAATAAATGTATATTTATTGTTTTTAAGTCTATATGCAATATGATTATGTATATACATATATATGGAACAAAAGATACATTTTAGGGTTCAGTCAGTTTAATATGGACCAAATTCAAATCAAAAAGTGGGTTTGGGAAAGAAAGGCAAATTTCATAATTTTTAGATATCTTTACTCCATATTTCTACCAAATAGAAAACTTTAAAATGAATCTTTAAGAAATTACAAGGATAGTCATAGTATTTATTTTCTCTAATGCTTTGGGGAGAAAGGATGCTATAATTAAAATGTTAACTGCCTAGTCACGGGTTTATTGAACATGTATTCTCATATTATACAAAGATCTTTGATGTTTTGAAATGTTTGCCAAAGGCAGTGAGAAATGTATAACGCTATGATCTTATTTTTAAAAGGGAAAAGGAAAACAGAAAAGAGAACAAGTTGCTTTTTCAATTCATTTTCTGATGTTTACATGTAGCTCCATCGAAAGCTGGAGGAGCTCAGAGATCACCTAGAAGGCAATGTCAAAGGATACTCTCTCAGAGTAAATGTACGATTTCACTCGGTGATTTTTTTTTCCTAAACTTCTGCTGACTGGTAATTCCAAATCTAACTGGTTTGTCCTCTCATCTCCATCTTTTTTACTTTCCGTCTCTTTTTTCCTATCCCTTTCTTTCTTTTCTAGCTGCAGCTTCATGCTCACATTTATGACATAAATATTAAATTGGCAGAGTAGAAGGACCCTTAAGCCACAGTAACATTGCAGTTGATTTAATAACATTATGGCTCCAATGCAAAATAAAACTTTCTTTTCAAAATCTGTGTTTCTTATACAGTTGTATGATTTTTCTGAGGATCTTTTTTTCATAAGATTTCATTTGGAGCCTTTCCATTGACCATGTCTTCTGCCCCTGTTGGTTGTGTCAGCAGGACTATAAATTATGGGCTGGATCCAAGTGATAGAGCTTTGATGATTCAATTTCAGTTGTCAAGGAAAATGATCAATGTTAGAATGTCATCATAAGTAATCTGGCAAGTAGACACATTTTTTCTGAGTTAATAGACTTCTCCTAACTCAGACTCTTTGGGAATAACTACAAGATCTTTTTTTTTTTTTTTTTTTTTTTGCTAAACAATATAGGCAGTAAGCATCTTCACCTGGAGCACTGTCATGTAACATATTACAAATACTTAAAATAAAAGCTAATGTACCTAAATAGCACTTTGAAGGAGAGTAATACCTTGTAGCTGCTCAAAACTGTATGCAAATCATATAGGCAATACTATCAATAGTATTTTTTGTGACTGATAGTTTACTCAGAATGCTTAGTACTTCTCCTAAGTATATCTTTTCAAGATAAATGGAAGTAAAATCTCTAAAATAGTGTATGGTGTAAATATGGCAGAAAAAAAGCCAAATTATTGCAGTAAATAATTTCTGGCTCTATTTAACTCTGACCTCCCATGCCTGGGGGTGTTTAAAAAGTTCCTATGAATCCTAACCCTGAGATTTACTTCTCCCAAGATTATTGCCATATGTGTAACTCATATTGCTGTAGCAGTTTCATTTCAAAGTATGGAAAACAATTACAGTGCTATGATAATTCTCTGGTTTCTCAGCTTGTCTTTAATTATATACTATACATAGCATACATAGCTATGTATATCTCAATATTAAGTTTCTGATTACTAAAGTCCAAAGTTGTTTGTATTCATATCAGTCATCAAATTCTGATTGCTAAACAGAGAAGGAATTATCACCCATGTCTTATTTTTCTACTTTCTTTTAAGCCAGTCCTTCTTTTCTGTCATATTTTTACAGAATTTGAAAGATTATCCATAATCACTCCCAGAATCTACTCCATTTTTTTTAAAGATATGAATTTTGTGATTAAATCAGTCAAAACATACCTGGATATTATTAGAAACTCCTAAAAAGACTCTGATGATATTAATAAGTGTATTTAGTATCATGCACCTAAATACTATAATGAGAAGCGATAGTATTTTTCCTTCAATCAGATCGAGACTAGAAAGCTGAGACTTGCTAAGGTCTATATGGTAGGAAGTTAGTGTTTGATTAGGTTTAAGTTAAAATTTCTGTGCTTCAAAAATTGGGTTATCTCTGCCTCTCTTCAATTTCTTTTTCAACACCTGTACTATGTGGTACAGTATATAATGACTAATCTCAGTGTCTTCATCTTTTATTTCATTTCACTGAGTCACACTTTTTTCTGATTATCTTATTCTATAAAAATTGGTACATCATTCTAAGATTTCCATTAACTAGGAAAGTATGGAGAAAAAAGACAATCAAAAGACCAATAGTATCTTCTCTAGAGAATTCAGCTAGATTCAAATCAAATGCTTAGCTAAATGTTCAGTTTCTTTCCTTCCCTTTAATACCTATTACCCCAGAATGCCTGAAAATATGCCTTGTATATTAAAAATTGTTGCTTAGAAGCAGAATAGTTATTCTCAGTTCATAGGCTATATAAACAGATTTTGTTTCGAAAATGAGATAAATTTGCATATAGTAACCGTTCCATTTTGTGAAAATTTATTGCAGGTGTCAACACACAAGAGCAGGTATATGGGTTGCCTTTTAATTCATTGAAACATTGCTTAATATTTCAATAACATGAAAGATTCAGAATCATATTGCCACTTAAATATTTTACTTAATAGTTGGAGAAGGTGAGACATCATTCAGAAGTTTGGGATAATGATTTAATTAAATCATTAATGCTTTACTTCAGTTAGTGTCATCTATACGATGTATTATTTTTTAGAGTGGAAAGAACCCTGCTTGCTTATTTGTTATGGATAATCAGTGATATAAAGTAGACTATTCTGTTAAGATTTCATTTTTGGAATAATATTAAATTTTATTTATTTCTCACGTGAAAACATTTTATCCTACATTGACTCTTTATTTACTCTCTTTATCCTACATTTTCTCTTCTATAACAAAAAAATAGACTTTATTATATTCTTGAATTCTAAATTAAGAATATTTTCTGTACACTGTACAAAGCTAAATACTATGTACTCTAAATGAGTTTTTTAGTAATTTTAATAAAAATAAAATTATCATCTTGTATCTAAGCAGAGTTTCCCTAATTTAATGACTGCAAAAATAACTTCAAATCTTTAGGTAATGTGTTGACTGCATAATAATACCACCTAAAGAAAAAAAATTAGTTTCCATTAATCAAATCCATGATTCTGGTAGGAAAAATATTAAAAGTAATGAACAAGATTGAAGAACAGTGCAAACAGTGTTAAGAATTGGAAAACATAGAGTAAGTTAATGCAAACTAATAACTTTGTTTAGGGCATACAAATCAAGGTAAATTTACTAAATTGAAGTTAATTAAAGAGCAGTGGGGCCCTTGTAAGCTTGAATGTCAAAATATTCAGAAAAAAAAGTAAGTATATGCTTATGAAACAAAGACAAGCAGAAAGATAAGAAAGGAGGGGAGTAAAAATACCTCAAAGCCACAAATTTTGTATTTGCACAGGATATGCAAATATGATAGTAAATATCTGTTCAGGTTCACATATACAGATTGGTTTGGAGTAACCAAATATGTAATGTTTTAAAAGCTTTGACAATAAAAGGTAAGATGACTTACAGAGACAGGTTATTGGCACATAAGTGAATTAAGAAGATAGGTAATGAAGTAGAAAAAATATAAATACTTTCTATGCTAACACAAATTAAGGGATGGTATTAGTTAAGTGGAAAAGTTAACGGAGGAGTTGTTAGTTAAAATAAGACTGTTTTTAATAACTAAGAAATTGATTCAAGTCAGAAAGTAATGTCTTTTGAAAAATGCTTTTTAAATGTTTCATAGTTAATTTCCTGAATGCCAAAATAAGATGAAATCCGACTAATATAAAATAATGAATTAAATGGTTGTGATTTTATAGATCTTTTAAGATCAGTATTTTAATTCCAGCCGAAGTTCTCAACAAACTCTTCTTATATTTTTGATAAATCATCTTTGGTTTTTTTTGTACTTTTGTATTCATCAAATTAATACTATAACTCAGGGGTCAGCAAACTACAGCCCTTGAGCCAAATCCTGTTTCTCTTTTGTGGGCCCACAAAGTAGGAAAATTTTTGCATCTTTAAATGATGGGGGAGGGGATCAAAAGAACATCATTTCATGGCAAGTGAAAATTATTTAAAATGCAAATTTCAGTCTCCAAAAATAAAGTTTTATTGAAACACAACTATACTTAGTCATTTGCATATAATCTATGGTTACTTTTGCACTGCAGCAGCAGAGTTGAATAGTTGCCTCAAAGACCATATGGCATGCAAAGCCTAAAAAAAAATTTACTATCTGACTATTTACAGAAGTTTGCTAAGACCTGCTATAGCCTGCTAAAACTGACTAGTGTGTAAAAATGACATTGAAAAAGAAATGGTTATAGTAGAGGCTGTGTGAAATTATTTTCATTTTAGAGCTTGAGCAAAGAAGAGTTGTTCATTTTTCTGGAGATGGTTTCTGCATGGAAGCATGTGTTTAAAAGAGTTGATCCCCTGAAATCTACCTTTATATTTTTATCCTTCCTTTTCATATCGTTTTTTCTAGCTACTCTGTCTTCACATCTCCCCACAACCCACACTCCCCAACCCTACACACAGACTGAGTAAACCCACCATGGAATTACCATTAAACCTTTCAAATGTAGAACTATCATATGGATAAAGTATACATTAAAATTCCTCTTCTTTGGGGGATCCCTTACAGACATTTAGAATCTAAAGATAAATTCCATTCTTGTTCTCTTAAACTTTTCAAAAATGCTTTTAGAGTATTTTTTCTTTACACATTACATTTTTCTGTTTATTACTTCATTACACCTTAATAAAGATATTTCCCCTGAAAACCATGATCAACCTTCAGTTTCTCCTAAGTTCTTATTTGCTCACCTAAAATCCTACCTTCTGTTAGAACTTCTGTACAACTGGGAAAAACACCTTACATATACATCATATCTTAATATACACACTTAAAAATCTTAAAGGTATCTGTGTTGAATCAGCCACCTTTGCTGAGGTGAGGAATTAAGGAATATCGTTAGACAAATAAACATCCAGTGGCTTTTAAATGAGTAAACATCAGTTTGTATACTCTGCTTTATTTAGGTGAATTTCAGTATCTTTTGGCTCTTGTATGTAGAACATCGTTTGAGCTTCCAGTCTTCCTTGTTTGACATTTTGGCATTTACTCATATTAATAATATGCATTCATTTACTATTTAATTTATAATAATTATGTAACATCCTGAGTATGTTGGTAGATGATGTCTTATAAATATGACAATTTTTATTGTCTACAATAAAATTGTAATGGATATGATAGTAAATTGATTTTAGGATTATCTCTGTGGGAAACAGGCTAATTTTGCTACCTTTCACTTTATTAGAATTCACTTAACATGTAAAATTAATTAGTACAATTCCAAGGTTTCAGTTCTACTGCAAAACAAGTATCTATTTTGTGCTTTGAACCAAAAATTCTCATCTAATGCCTACAAAATTGCCCACAGTAGGCTAAGCCATCATTTTGTGTGAAATTGACATATCTATGAGGTATTTAATGCTTACTGTGGAATTCCCCTTCTCAAGAATTGACTTTAATACAAAAATAAGGTACTAATAAAAGATCTCCATGACAAATAAATTTCCCTAAAAATAGAAAATGTAGAACTAAGGGGAGAAAAAAGACAAGACTCAAACTGTTTTAAAAATTAAAGTTTTTCAGTTTTATGAATGTAATTAACATAAACAGGACAAACATGCAGAGCAAGATTTTCTTAGAACTAGCAAAAGAAAATCAAATATGTATGTGATTGAAAAAAGGGTTCAGTTTTCTCAATATCTACAGAATTGACCATATTTTAGAAAATACCTCAAAATAACTCATTAAGTGTCAGTGATACATTTTCATAAATCTTTGTGATGGTAAGTGTAAAACCTGAATATTATTTCATACAGTTCAGTTTTTTAAGAGCAGAAGAGTTGGTATACTCGTTCATTCAGTAAACACTGAGTGCATACTACATTTTGCTGTGCTAGCTGCTGGAAATACAGCTGAAGAACAAATCAGATAACAAAGGCATTTTTTATTCCTCCACTGTGCCATCTTCTCCTAGACCTTCATTTCCCCACCCTAACTTTGTACTTTGGAACTTCATGAAGAATTTAAAACTAGAGAATGCACAGTTAAAATTTTAGCTCATAAGGCATTGTGACAATGTAATGAAAGAAGAGTTTACAAAATTGAAATGGCAGTGTGGCAACCTAGAAAAAACAGGCCAGAAAATTATCAGTAATGAAAATTAAACATGATTTTAAGTATAAAATCATTGTTTTAAAAAATCAATGAAACATTGTTTTTAAGTTTTTATATCTTTATGGTGTTGCTATTGGTATGTGTGTATATATATAATAAGTAATACTGAGAATGGACTGGTAGAAACAGGAAATCAGAATCAGAACACTGAGCTGGCTTTGGTGCCATCTTTAAAGAATAGTATGAAGATGTACAATAGATTTATCCTACAAATAACCTCATGTGTAGTTTGCTAGTATTATTAAACCAATAAAGATCAGTGTGTACCATAGGAAAAAAGTGACCAGTGTTCTGCTTTCCTGTTAACCTTACATGAACATCTTCTCAACAAGATCACACCAGATTCTGATTAGAGGGAGTCATCTCCATTACAGAATTTTTTTTTAAGCCAGGTATTTTCTTTATCACAAGGTTCTCCTCAAATAGCTTGAACCTTGACATTTCAACCTCAAGGCTGTTTTATTATCTGGCGGATGTGTTGGTGATGGAGCCGTCTAAACTTCTGAGACCCTTACTATGCTATCACTTCCTCTTTAACAGTGTTTTCTTTTCCCCACTGCAAAACCAGGCTCGGCTTCCCTCGTGCTCATCTACCTATAGTGTATCTGAGGTATACTTTAAACGTGTTTTCTTACATGGTCAACAACATGCTCGCCCTCACCATTTTTCTTATTTTATTTTCCTTTTGCCTTAATTTCTTTTGCCTTGCACTTTGCACTTGGCTGAAAGGGATGAGGGTACTAAAAGAGAAAGTTAGCTTTTTTAGGGGGAAATTTCTATATTTTATACTGTACTGTTTACTGAGTAACTTTTTTTTTGGCAGTCACTGTATCATGTTGAAATGGTTAAAGCCCAAATAGCCAACTTGATTGTTACCACCACCTTAATTCTATAAAGATTCCTTGAACCAGGTAGTTTATTAAACTCATATGAGCTAAAAGACAAAGATTCCAGTGTGCAGACCTGTAATGAAGATTTACATTAAATTAGTGACGATCATGTCCCATTAACCATAGACACAAGGAAGCACTCGAAATTGGTTATTATATGTAAAGTTAATATGATTCCCCTATTTTATGTAAAATAGAAAATTCACTCACTTTTTAAAAAATGATTAGGCTACTTAGGATAACAGTTTCCTTCATACTTGTATTTTTATAAGGTTCTTATAATCTACAAGAGCTTATCACTCATGAAATTCATGTTCTCTTAAAATACTTTATGTGAAATTTGACTTATGTTCTTTACCTTTGTAGGGGTTTGATTTCTTATTCTTACCATAGCATAAATGGGTTTTCTGTTTTTGTAAGCCAGATTAGTAAAAATATTATTAATAGAATTTGAATGTCCTTTAAGTCTACTTTCCAAAACCTAAGGCACTGTCGAGTAGCTCACAGAAAAGAGTAAATGAAACTTAAAAAAGACTAGTGAATAAAAGGACTTTAATAGCCTGTGAATTTTAAGATCTTAGTTTTTTACTTCTCAGACATAACATATTTATACACATATTTACTTTGTGCAGGCCAGTGTAGCTACTATGCAAAGGCCAGTATTGTCAGCTTAATTCTGCACAGAAATATTATTTTTGGAATGTCATACAAAAAAAAAACAGAAAGATGGCACTACCTAAAATACCAAATAGTTTTTGTAGAACCACAGGCAGAATATATTTTGACTTTAAAATTTAAATAAGAGCCTTGAAAGGAATAGCATGATTATATCCATCATAGTGTCACAAAGTTGAAGTTACTGAGTCAATAGAGTTACAGTGATATTCTTTTATTTTTTCCTTTGCAAATTGTTGCAGCTGTTACAGATTTTTTTCCCCTTAAAACTGACTTTGTGGAGAATTAATTTCTTCTTGAAATAATATTTGTAGAGAAAAGCAAAATAGTGAAAGGCAAATAAATTACTTGTGATATCAGCATAGACTTTTGAAAGAGAAGATGGATATCATCTCATCACCACATTTTCTATAGGTCTTTTCTTAATTCCCCAGGATTATGATTCCCAGTGTAAAAAATATATAACCCATTTCTTTCTGCCACTTCATCCAGGCAAGTCTACATTTCCCATGAGAGTGTATAAGAAGTCTACCATTGGCATCATCTCCAATCACAGCCTACAGCATCCATCAGGGTATTACTTTCTCTGTGACAGCATGTGTACAGGAGGGCTCTCAGGTTGGAATGTGGAACTGGCTTTTGGGGGAACGGGATTGTGTATGCTGTGGCATTTGCTCCATAGCACTAGCTCTTAAATGAACTCTGGCTTCATCTGGGTTTGTTTCATTGTGACACATGAGCTTTTTTTATTTGTCATAAAGTATGTTTCTTTTTTTGTCATCTGTAGTAAGGTTTTTATATTCCACTCAGTGCCACATCCCTGGACTCTATAGGTGGTGTTTATTTTTCATGTATGATGCTATGAAGATCAGTACCATGAAAAACTCCTTAAGGAATCTAATATTCATGGTAATCCTCCAGACAGAAATATCCTTCCATAATTGTTTTCTATTTCATCTTAAATTGATAAACGATTATTTCATAAAATTTTAGAATATAAGTCTTAATAATTAACAATTTCAAGGGATGTCCTCATGTTTTGATTTTTCTTATGGAAGCCTCTTAATTGTACTTTTGGTAGAGTGCATTATTTATTTTATAGCATCACTATGGAGATAGCTAAACCCTTCGTGGCTCAGCTTTTCTTTCACTCACATTTACATCATCTTCACTTATCTTCATTACTGAAGAAATAAATTCTCCACCAACTGATGTATCACATTGGCTTTACCAATTTCATGTCACTTGTCTTCTGTGACATTCATGAGACCAAAAATAATAATAATAAACCTTGTTCAAAAATGAATCTATCAACAGTGTAGCACAGAGAAGACAAGTAGGAACTCTGTGGCATCTTACTATACTGATGGACAGTGACTGCAACGGGGTATGGGAAGGACTCAACAATAATGGTGAATGTAGTAACTGCATTGTTTTCCTTGTGAAACCTCCATAAGAGTGTATATCAATGATACCTTAATAAAAAAATATCACCAAAGAAAACACACACACACACAAAAATGAATCCATCAATAAATTGTACAAGAACAAAATGATTTCTAACCTTACCTGGCAAATGTTAGTCCGTGTAGTTGATGGCCTCTTTGTAAAAAATACAGTTCTCTTAGTGTGTGATAAACTCTGTGTTTTATACCTCATTTATCTTATTCCAATTAACCTTTACTACAATTTGGTTTTCAGAAGATATTGTCATCCTCATTGTACAGACAAGGAAACTGAGGCTCAAAGAGGTTATATATCTTGCCTAAAGTCATAAAGCCGCCAAGGGAATGGCAGAAAATTGTTTTCTTAAATACCATACTTTCCGCTGTTCAGGAGTTATTAAAAGTCATCAGCTCACTGAATGCATGCAGTAGTCTTATATTTTCACAGTATATATTTACCTAGGTCAGCTTGGTTATGTAGTTTTGGGTTTTACCTCATAAAAGGATGTAGCTGTAACTATAAGATACAAAAATTTAATTCAAGGCAATATTAGAAAGATATAACTTTGTGTAATTTTTATTTTTCTCATGTTTTGGCATCCAATATTTACTGAGCACCTACTGTGCCTTATTTAAATATAATCTGCTAGCTTATTCCTTGACCTTTGGAATTGGCTTCACATTTAGAATGCATAAAATATCATGAATGTAGTGAGATCAGTGTCTCAGGTTGCACATTATTACTATTGTTCATCCCTTCAAGCCAAGTTAAAAAAAAAGAGGAAGAACTCACCTTCTAAATTTCTTTGTTCTAGCAGTGTTTATGTTTATGAAATCCTTTGGAAAAATTGTTTCAGAATTCTCTTAGTTTAAACCAAAGCCAAGAATCAGTACTATGCCCTAGTAGAAACAGTGCTCTTTCTGATTTACTTGAAAAGCTGGAATATACATGAGATAAAAATCTTTCATAATTTGTGAAAGTGTCTAAACCAAAAATAATTAATGAACATTGAATCCTTTAAAACTTTAACATCTTAGATTTCCCAGTAGCAAGGTTGATTTAGAAAATTTGACATTCAGAAGCTAAACTGATTTTTCCTTTTGAGTGGACAAAGACTGAAGCTTTTAGCCCCCTGAAGAAAATGTGGCATTTTTAAGTTGTCACATTCAAAAAAGTTGCCCTTTGAACTCTTTCAGGATGGTTCAAACATCAGTCGGTGTCCAGACACGAGTTCTGTCTAAACAAACCTTTGCTGACTGATGTTGTGTCTGCAAATGGAAGTTTCAGTTGAATTGCAGGCAGTAGGTTTACATATTCAAGGAAGGACAGGAAGGAGGGAAGGAGCAAGACGGCTTTAAACACTGTAGCATTTCCTGTTTAAAAGAAAAAATAGGGTCATTTTTTTAAACACCAACAAGACTGTAAACTGTTTAAACTGGAAAAACTAATAAAACGCAGTGAAGATTCATAAAATGAATATTCTATAGTGAGATAATCACCTATGATTTTCTACTTTATACACTTAGAAAATCTTTACTAATTGATTTATTATTTATTTCAATATATAGTTGTGATGTTCCACTCTTTCCTTTCACTCTTCGTATTACTTTCATGCTTTTGGGAATAATGTAAAGAAATCTGTTGGAAATACTGTTTGAAAACACTACAACTGCTGCTACCAAGGTTTCTTGACTGTTATGTCACTTTCAAATTTTTAAAAATGAATTGCAGTGTATAAATTTTGGGGGCCAAAATAAGAAAAAAGTATAGACCTCTCTCTGACTGGTCACTCCAAATAAGTGACCAGCCATAAAATATAATGAGAAAGCACATGACTTTCTCTTTGACAGGTTATTTTATAAGTCTACCTAATCAAAACATTCTTGAAAAATAATTGAAAAGAATTGGTTGACAATTTTTGAAAAATGATGATGAGTCTTCTTTGGCATACATGTTTAAATTTCCATAATAAAGATTTTTTAAGCCCACTGTTGTAGTTGATACTAGTGAATTTTTGCTTATCCTCATACTGCCTCATATACTCTAATCATTTGGAATACAAAAGAGGTGAAAAATCAAAGTAAGGTATGAGAATTTTAAATATATGTATTACATAACTCTTCTCCTTCATGGAAATAGGAATGAAGAGAGTCTATAAAATATTTATATGGAAAGTAAACTTGATACAAATATATATTAGCTGTTATAATGATGCTAGGAAGTTTAAAGTGAAATATGAATGCATGGATAACAAGTTTAGGAATTTTTTTAGGTGTCTTAAAACTAAGATATAAGTTATATATTTCTTTGAGAGAAAGATATATTTAATTAAATTTGCTACTATCATGATCTTATACTTTTCTTATGGTATAGAGAATTTACAGATGAAATAGATTACTTAGAGATATGGGTAGTTAAAGCCCAAATAAATATTGGTACATTATAGTATGCACTAAATGACATAGCTCACCTACATTCGTACTTATATTTCCAGTTGCTGTTTGAATGTCTTTTCATATTCTCAAACTCAGCATATCCAACTCTGCTGTCTAGATCTCTTCTATCATGTTCTTACAGTTTTTAGGTCATATTTTTCAAGCTTCCAAGCACAGAAATTTAGTTATTTTTTACTCTTCTTATTTTTATTTTTGACAGTGTGTCATTAAATGTTGCCAGTTTTTTCTTCCTTTGAATTATCTTCTTTTAATTCTTCAAATAGATAACAGTGAACTTTATAGCCAAATCTACTTTCAAATCCTGAGTTTAGTAAGACAAATGAATTTGGCATGTCATATAGGAGACACTTGAAAAGTATTTGGGAAATGGTGAGTGAGTGCTTATTGCAAATAAATCAGTCAACTTTTCTAAAGTTTATGAAGTTTCCACATCTGGGTTTCAGGGAGACTTGATATATAATTTATGTAAAATCTAATACAGTACATGGTACATAGTAAGCATTAAATAAGCATGTTTCTTTTTTTTCTCTAACTTGGATATATAAGCCCTTATCACCTCAGACTTGAATTCAACAGTAGGTAACTAATTGGATTCCCTTTGTATAGCTGTTATTTCCTCTTATGCCAGACTAATCTTCCTAAAGTCTAATTTCCCTCAGTTCTCTAATCAAAAAATCTATAATAGTCTACCTCTGAGTTGTTGTATTAGGAATTAATGTTTCCACCTCTTTTTCAAAGTCCTTCATGCTTTGGCCAGCCACCATTTATCTAATTTCTACTGACAAACAACTGCTAGTTTTCCCAGGAATTTCCTGATTTTAGCACTGAAATTACTATGTCCTGGAACTGTCCCATTTTTAATATTGAAAGTTCTACATCCTAGGAACTTGTTCAGTCCCTGGTAAACAAGGACAATTGGCCATTTACTCTTTATCATGTACCCACCACTCCAGTCAAGGTTACCCTTCTTGTCATATTATGCTCCTTCTTTCTTTTTGGCCATTATTTGTGCTATTCTCTCTCCCTGAATGCCCTTCACTTCGTAACTCCAGTCCTTCTTCCTCCTCTACCAACTCCTGTTCATCCTGATCATCCTCTTAAGGGAATTTTAATTGTGCTTATAGACAGTATTATCCTGTATTACTTTTCCTCCTTGCCTATCTGGTTGTTTTTCCACTGTTCCTTACATATTGCTAATCAGCTTGATTCACTCCCAGATTCTCTTCATTTCTCACTATATATCTGCACTGTTCAATACAATAGCTAGTAGCCACATGTGGCTTTTAAATTTAAATTTAATTTAATTTAAATTTTACTTTCTCAGTTACAACAGCCATATTTCAAGTGTTCAATAGTCACTTGTGGCTAGTGGCTACCAATATTTGAAAGTATGGATATAGAACATTTCATCATCACAAAAAGTTCTATTAGTGATATTCTATATGCTTCAGGGTTGATCTAATCAACCATTATTACTATGGTCATCACCATCCACCATCATTATTATTATTTCTATTTATATAGCACTTACTTGGGTCAGGGATCATTCTAGGAGTTTCATATATATTACCATCACATCACTGTATAGTAACCACCTTGTCATCAACTCCTATCTCCAGCCCACAGAGTTATAAGCTTAACAGCCCCCAAATTTGTTCCTTCATCCACTATTTTAACATATGACTCTACTCAACTACTCACACTGGTAACCTGGAAGTTATCTTATATTCCTTATGACCAATCAGAACCTAAGTCCTTTAGATTCTGCCTCTTTGGTATTGCAAGAATCTATGCCTTTCTCACCAGAGCTACTTTCAGTGACTTAGTTGGATTTCTCATCTGGATTACTAGATTAATCTCTACCCTCATCATTGATTTGGTAAATATCTCTAATCCTTCTTCACATTGCTTACCAGAATGAACTTGTTATTATGTTAATGTAATCATGTCATTCCTCTATTTAAAATCTTTAAAAGGCTCTCTCTCTCCATAACCCTTAGGAATTGTTCCCTACCTACCTTATCACTACTCCTCTTACACTCCCTATCATGGTTAAAATAGCTTCAGCCTTACTTTTTGTGATTTCCAGAAAGCCTTTCCTGGTAATCTCCCCCCAGCTCCCTACCCATCTGAGTTAGGTACATGTTTTGCATATCCCCATAGCAGTTTGTGCTACCTTCTGTTATAGCACTTATCATTGACGTGTTGTAATTGTTAATGTTTACTTAGCTGTCTTACCCTATTGTATTGTGAGGTCCTGGGGCCAGAGGCTACTTTTTTTTTTTTTAATCTGTAATTCACTGGCTAGATCTGTTTGAGGCAAACAGTAGGTATTCAGTGTTGAATAAATTATTGAATGATTGACATTTAACTATGCCCTAATTGCTATATTTATAATAGTTTTCACTCTGTTATTAGATTATGAAACTTAGTTTGTTCAGAAAAGACAATGACTTAGCTTCTTTTGGATTTTATTCCCTACTGCATCTTGCACAAGGTAAATGTCCCTAGGTTTTGCATACATTTCTCTAATTCCCTGACCCATATATTAATCAAGGTCAATGCTTCTAAAACATTTTAATTCTACACTGTCTGGTTATTCCTGCAGCAAACTGTGATACTCCATTTTTTTAATGAATAAATAACAGGTAGCTGGCCCAATTTTTCTTGAGTGCAGGCACAAAGAGTATCTAACAGCTATTCCAATCTCTACTGACTCTAATTCCTTTCTGACCTTGAATGTAATAGAAGGGAAGAGAGTCTCAAGCTGTAGAATTGACTTTCTTGCCCTATGGTTGAAACCTAAAATTTACCAACAGTAGTGCAGATTTGTTCTCTGTGACCCAATCAGTCTCCTTGACATCCTGTGTTAAAAACACTGGGAACTATGAAAAATCATGCTCTCATAAATATATATGCTAATTCATATGGGAATCAGAATTGGTATGCAAGCAAAAAAATACACAAAGCTGGAGGTGATTGATAAGCCAGTATTAAGTATTCCTTAGTTAGCTTTCAGCTAAATTAAAGTCAGAATCTAGTGTTACTGATTGATAAATAAGTTGTATATATAGGCTTCTGACTAAAGCTTCTTAATCTACTACAAAGAGACAAAGGGAGTATTGGCAGGCAATTTAACTCAAAAGAAGGATGTATAAATTTCCATTGACTTTTTTTTTATTGCTCTCTATCCAATGTGAGGGAAATTGGCTTCACAGTGATTTTTACTTCTCTCTGGGCTGATACCCGTCATTCTTTTCCTTCATGTGCCCCTGTGCACCACAGGCCAGCATTTTGTCTCCTTTTCTCTTTTTCTTTCTTAATTAACCCAATTGTCTTTTCTACATGGGAGGTAGTGCTTGCTTGCACAACTTCCTTTAAATCACAGAGGTTTAATGAATACTAAGCAGCTCATGGTGACACCCTGCTGTGGTTCATACTCATAGGTTTACAGACAGGTTTGGTTTACCACCAATCCTAGTCTAATTTTTAAAGATTCATATAAATATCTTCTTGGATACCAGGAATGTAAATTTTCCTTTGCTTGTTCACACAAACATTCATTTGGGTACAGTGAAATGTATAGCCTGGACTTTACAAATGGAATTACCAGTTTTCTCTGGTCATCTTTTTTTCCCCTTTCAAAGACCTTCCTTTCACCAGGATTCCTCATCTAAACCACAGAACAAGAAGTGATTTGTGTGGCTGTTTTCTCAAGCTCCTATGAAGATGTTGCCATTCTAGTTTCATAAAAGAGAAATTAATTCATTACATGCAAGGAATATATAGTGCATTAGGGCTTAATTCTCTCCCCTGAGTCGAGAAAGATACAGTGATTCTTCCTTTGCTTTTAAGTAGTTCAGTAATTCTTGAAGCCATTTGTTATTTAAAGCCATACTTAAAATTTCTCCTTTGGGAATTCTCCTTACTGCCTTTTTCTTTGTACACTGAAATCTCCAAGTAGTCTCATGCTTACCATGTAAATTTAAGATTTGAGAGTGTGAAGCATGTTTTTAATTAGGATTTTTTTAAATAAACTATTTTTCTGAAAGAATCAAGAAGTTTAACCAGCTTCTCACCAAATTCTAAGGATGTTCATGCTTTTGGCAGTTACTAATATTTATTGGTTTTCTCACACTATTAAAGTAAGCCTATTCATTAATTGAAGATCAATTCAGCATAGTGCTTGAAAGTTTGAGTTTGGGCTAGATTTGAACCCTAGCCCTGGGCCTGCCTCTCACTAGCATTGGAATATTCAGCAAGTTAACTTGTTTGCACTTCATATTCCTATAAAATGAGAATGCTACCACCTTTTTAGGGTACCTAATGATTAGATCACTGGATACTGTTTGGTGCCATGCCGGACATAAATAATTACTCAATAAGTAGTAACTGTTATTATTATCAGTACTGATTGTTATACTAAAGGTCCAAAGGTAAAGTTATTTTTAGTTTGAACTCTCAGACATACTATCTTTTAGACAGTAAAATATGTTTTGTATAGCACATGCAAAATGACTGCAAGATCAAGTGCTATTAGTTCCACTATCAACTTGACCTAATTTTAACACTTTTACTAGTACTGCCTTGCAACTTTTTCCTAATCATGTCAAGTGTATTGAATATGACATATATGAATATCTATATCTTTCTTTTCATTCATCCAGTGGACTCTTTTCCAGTTTTTCTCTTGTCCTTTTCTCCAAAATCACTTTCCTATTTAGTGTCTGGATTACATATGCATACACACACCATGCCTCACTGAAGATTATGACTAATAAGAATAGAGCTTTTTTATTATACTTGTTATTTTAGGGTAGGAAAAACTTTTCCTCAACCCTCTTATAGTCACTGGTTGGGTTTGAAAATTTAACTGACAAGGACAGATTAACAGGAGAGAAGCATACAAATTTATTTAATGTAATTTTTACCTATCATGGAGCCTTCATAATGAAGTGAATATCCAAAGAAATAGTTAAACCTGAGTGTTTTTATGCTAGATTTGATGAAGAGTGGACAGTTATGGAAAAATATGACAGGGCAAAGAGTATGAGCTAAGGAGGGGAAACTTAAAAAGACTTGTTCATTCTGATTCTTCTGGGTGTCCCTCCATCTTAATGATAAGGATTATCCTTTTCTCAGGCTAGGGAGGGCACCTCTCACTTGAGGGTCTTATGACCTGTTTCAGGGGAGAAAAGTAGGAAAGGACAGTCCTTATTTCTGCCATTTTCTCAAACTTAGTTTAAAGTAGTCAATATGCCATATTTTGGAGTAGTGTGTCTTTAACTCCATCATTATATATCATCCTTGAATTCTGTCGTATGTCATACTCTACAGGCACTCACCAACTGATAATTGGGGAAAAGCAGTTTCCCATGAAAACGACTTTAAAAATGGTGACCAGATTTCTAGGCTAGTGCTCAAAAGTTTATATAACCCTTAATAACCTGAAATGGAACACTAGCTTGACTGAATTGAGGGTCCAGTAGCCATATTTAGATTAATGTCAGAATTCTTGGGTAAATGCATTTAATCTCTAACCGAATCCGCCTACTCCAAGGCATTTTTATATCCTGCCAAATTCTGAATGGCAACATTCTTTTCTTCCTCCAACAGCTCAAATGGGGCATCTTCCTTAGAATAATCATTGTAAGGGAAAGTAAAGGGAGAGGGAAACAGGCAGTTGGGAACAAGGACTCCACGGCATCATCAGTCAGTGTTTGTTTAATGAATTCATAAATTAGATGCTTATATCAAGGGTTTGTGCCTGTATAGTTAAATTTCATAAGCCTTCTATGGTGTGGTATTGTAATACCTCTTCCTAATGATTGCTGATTTTTCAACTTACTAAATGCATTCTGTGTTCTTAGTGTCTTCTAAACAAGGTAAGGTCTTTAAGACAGCTGAGCTAAGTAAAACAAATATATGACTGAATTAGAAGAGGGTGGTTTCTACTGCCTGGTCTGCTCATGAGAAAGCTAATTCATCATGAATGTAGCAAACAGGATTTTTAATCCTGTTAAAAAATTAATGGTACAATTTTTAAGGAATTGTATCTTGATTATTCCATGTGCATTTTGCTTTGTAAATGAAAGTTCGGCCAGAATGTCAAATGCAGATTAAAAATAGGCTTTGAGCTTGAAAGTCTGCAATGGATTTTAATATCTTGAGTAAATGTAAAAATTGAAATTGATAGAACTGTGTTATTTTACTTGGTTGTTTATACTTTCAATTTTGCTAACACTACCAATAGGTCACGATTAGTCATCAGTTATCTACAGTGTAGACATTGCCATATTAGATATGTGGAGAATATAACAAAAATTAAATACAGGTCCTCACTTAAGGTTTTTACAAAATGGAATATTGTCTATTTTTGTATGTATTCAGGCTCTGGTGTTTGAAAATATTATAGAGGAATTGTTTTGGGCTCTGAAAATTAAAGCTACTCAGTGTTAGCATCAAAAACATCTGTAAGAAAAATCATCATACTTGTGTCCTGTGTGCACAAAATAGTCATGGGAGATTTATTTTAAAATTCACCAAATTATTGTTAAGTCCCCAAAAAGAACTTGCTTAGGCAAGATTTTCTTAGACTACATTTGAGTTCTTGGGGCCTTATTATATCACCTTAAAAATGCCATAATGTTTCTTTAGGCCAAATTTTTCTCTACACAGAGATGGTAGCAGTTATTCTAAGTTGGTGGTAAGGCTTATTTAATTTATTTGCCAAGTACAGACCTCTTTGGAAAGGATAGATAATGGCAGAGCATGACATTACTCTTTATTAACATAACTTATAGGAGGAGAATGTAAATTTTCACGTTTCAGGTTCTCTTCTCTGCTTTGCTAAATTATTTAGTACATTTGAGTGGTATAGAAGAACCCTGACTGAGAGAGAACTCCAGTAAACATAGGTCAGAATTAATAGCATATAAAAAGGAGATATAGCTTATGTAAAGGTATTTGATTTTTTTTGATCCACTCAGTTGAATTTATTTTTAATCCTATGTATTCCATTTTGATCACACTAATAGTCTTTCCCATGTATTTTTAGCCACTTAATTGTGTTGTCTAATAAATGCTTCCTACCCTATTTTACAATTGTGGCTATTATTCTCCAAAGTACATTATAATATTTACAGTCTTAATAATCCTTTGTGTACTATGCCTATTATTCAAAAGAGTTTTCTTAATAGTATCATTCATATCATAACATTTATCTTCTCATAACATCTCTGACAGAATTTTCATTTTATTCTTATTTTTAACGAGTTACAGAATTAAAAATTACAGATAATTGAGTGTTTTTCAGAAAGGTGTACCCTATCATCATAAATAGGCTAAGCTAGAAATAAAAATGGAGAATGTATGTGATGTCCTTTCAATTGGCTTTGAAAACTTCAACTTAGGTAATTCCATGTATATAATGTCATATGCTCATTTTACATTACTGACTTCTCTTCATCTTAAATATTTTGGGAACCCAGACTTGTTTAGTTTTTCATTGAGGTATTTTATATCCAAGAGTAAGTATCAATGCATTTGGATGATAAATTAAAATCAAATACAGCCTTTGAAATATATATGCCTGCATCATTTATGAATCTTCTTTTTAAAGTAAGTACTTTTGACTTAATTTCCATGTGACTTGTAACTTCAGAAAGTGAAGAATTATGAAACATAGTAAGGTATAAACTTATAAAGGTAAGGAGCTGAATGTGTATTATGTGTAAGAAACTAATTTTGCATATATCTCTTGTAATTGAAAGTGGAGAAAAAGTAGGTATGTTGGCACTCAAATGTTTTGCATTTTAAGGAAATAATTTAAAAAAAGAAGGGAAGGGAGAAAGAAGGAAGAAAGGAAAGTATGGAGAAGAGAAATAAACTCAGCTTTTCATTCCCTTTTCTGCTACAGTATTTAAAGAATAGGTCACCTATTCTGACTTTACCATATTAGATATTTGCAGAGCATAAGCAGCAACTTACACAACAAGGGTGAATTCAAAAATACCTTAAGGATATTTCTGGATTCATGTTCCATGAAACCCTGAATGGAATTCAGATTCATATATGGACTTTTATAGGCATACTTTTCGATTATAATAGCAATTTTCCTTGTCCTGCTGCTAAGTCTGCCTCAGCATCAGAAAAGAAGGATCTGTTTTTGAAATTCTGTCCATGTTGTTCTGCACTCAGTATTGCGTAGTATAATAAAAATTGGCTTGGTGCTTTTTTTGTCCTTTGATAACTTGCTGCCATGTTAGCACACAGCAGTTAAACCTAATTCTCTTTGGGCTGCCGTGCCTAACTGTTCTTATTGAGAAGCATGGCTCTTTGAGAAGGCTGCTGTGTAAATCTGCACTGAGAGAAAAATTCCTGTAGCAATCTAGCCCTTTGAAATGAGTATGGAAGCTGCAGTAATTAGTGATGAGCTTTTCTGTACAGTGCTTGACAGAGAAGGAAATTCCCCAGGAATGAGAGTGTGGTAAAAAAAAAAAAAAAAAAAAAAGGTCTTCTGCAATCAGATGCTGCTAAACTACTTCTCAGTTGTTGAGGTAGACATCCTTTCAAAGAATGCATATAAGCGAGAGAGTAAGAGAAAAAAGGATGCCACCGAGACCAGAAAGAAGTTGTGTGAGAATATGTGAGTCAGTCTATAATCTCAATTATTTGACTCAGTCTAAAATATTTTTAAGTCAAATTAAGACTAGTTTTATTGACTTACCATTAGATTTCACAGCCTAATCACCCAGCTTTAAATATTTCAAAAATGACTTAATTCCTTCATATCCATGACAGTTTCAGACTTTCTAAACAATCCTTATCATTACCTTCAATACTGTTTATTAGGAGCTTTGGTTTAATGATCACATAATCTGTACCCTTCATTCATCTTGTTTCATGTATGATTTTTTACTAGAAATAAATAAGACTACATACTATTTTTCCCAGTTGAAAAAAAAACTTCTTTTTTCCTTTCACATTATAGTTTCATCTTGAAAAGATGGAAAGCAAGTGAATGGTCCCAAATTGGGCATTCAATCTTTATATTCTTAAGTCATTTTTCTGGGCATGAATTATTAAATTTTGCTTAGTTTATATCAGGATGCACCCAAAGAAAATTAATGTAAGTGCCATAATCAAACCAAACTCAGTTACTCCAAAGTTCAGTATATAGACTAATGAAGTTGAAACAAAAAATACCCCTAGACCAGAAGCTCAGAATCATCTAAATGGTCTCCTTTAGCTCATTTCCTTTTATACATAGTAAGTTCATCTATAATCTCTCCAATTCATCTGTTTTAGAGCAGTGTGCACAGTTAAAGAGTTAAATGACAAGTCAAAATTACCTTGGGCTATTTGTTGAACCTCAGCTGCTACCATGTAGCAAGGGTCTCTGTAGCCATTCTCACAGATCAGTGACAATAATATTTCTAAAGTGTCCTTGGGCATAAGTACCACTCTTTCAGTACACCTCTATGACTATCCTTGGAATTAACTAACAGCATAACAGCTGTTTCAAGACTTTCACATGAAATTTCCCAGCAACAGTTATCTATTTGGGCTTTGCTTTACTTAGTTGTTTATCCTAGTAAATGTAGTCATACTATGTCCCTGCTTTAAGCTATGTTTGAAGTCACTTTGGCTCCTTTTAAACATCCCATCCACAATGGGAAATTTTGCTACTGGTTTTAAGATTAGTCATGATATGATTCAAAATACCTATCTGTTCTCTTATACACATATACCTTTTTAAATGTTACAAGCTATGCCTTTTGACTACGGCCTGTTTATTTCAAAAGACAATTTCAGATCAGGGATAATATTGGTGTTTTTAAGATCTGCCATGTGTTTTGAAGATTGAAGTAAGAAGTATGAAGAGAATAATTATAAGGGATCCCCAAACCCATTATTTATTACCTCATTTACATTTGCCCACTTTCTTCTGTAGTTCTCTATACTCCACTCTTTTTCTGTGCTTCTTTTCCCTTTCCTTGGGGGGGGGTGTGTGTGTGTGTGTGTCTGTGTGTGTGTGTGTGAATAGAAACTACCTGTCTTCATCTCTAGTTGTTTCTTGTTTTCATTTTCCTTTTCAATGAATAATAACCCAACCCATCTCAGCCACTGAGAAAAAGTATGAACCTTAGTAATTGTTGTTAAATGAATATGTGCATCTTAATTTGCTATAAAGAAACAAAATGGGATAAGCATTGCTGCTTTAGTGTTTAAACACATGCTTTAGTATTTAAATATGGTGACCCAGCCATATACTGTGCCTAAATTATAGACCGACTAGCTCACAGGAATATGGGAGAGATAATCTGGATGAATTTAGCATAAGTGAATTAGGTATAATATTTCTACCTGTAAAATCTCTTAAGTCATACAGTGACCCTGTGAAAAGACTATTTATAGAAAGAATGTATGTGCATTTTGCAGCTTGGCTGAGCTAAAACATAGTGAGTCCAGGGTTACAGATTTTTTTGAAAAGCCAGTTAGCTTCACAGCTGTTCTATGATGACAGACTGTCAGTAATCCTGAATATCTTACTGCAGATACGTACAGAGGGGAAGGACTCAGGAAGGATATGTTGATGGTTCAGAATAAATGTATCAACAATTGCGTGAGACTGATTTTAACAAATAATAAAATGGTCAGTTTATATTGTACTAAAATGTTTGAAGTTTAGAATTTTAAAAAGAATCAAATATTTTCAACAGCAGTTTCTATTTTTAATTTTCAATAACTTTTGCATTGTTTTCAGTGAAGAATATAAGCAAAGAGGAAAAAATATCACCCTTGAACTCCCCCGTGTTATTGCTATTAACATTTAGCAAAAAGAAATAAACAGGATGGTGAACTGTAGGAGAGAAGGAAGTAGAGAGTTCTATAGGGAATGTAGAGTAAATAAAGAATAAAGAAGCATTTATAGAAGGAAGAATTATTGAAGAATTCCCTTTGAGGAAAAATTTTAAGAACAGCTAGTATATAAGATTTAAGAGTCAGAAAGCACTGGATGAGTCTCTGCAGAGTTTGACTTGATTGTATTCCTCATATGACAACTAAGCAACTCAAAGCACAACAAGGCCACCTAAAAGCAACCCTGAGAAGGGTGGAGGGAGTAAATTAGTTCATGGTGATACTGGCAAGGACAGTGGTTACAATTTAACAGCATTCTCAGTTCAACATATACTTAATGAAAGGGGGGAAAATGAAAAATACATGGCATTGTGTTTGTTCTTGGAATAAAAAGGGCAAAAGAGTATCCACCATAATTCCAAATTCTAAATTCAAGAAATCTAAGTCAGAGGTTCTCATATAAATGTCCTTTGGTGAACCAGATTCTTTTTTTCTCTTTCTTTTTTGTACTGTCCTCATTTTCAAATGAAATATTTCAAATATGTACTAAAGAATAAGTAACATAACATCCATATATTTACCATTGAGATATAACAAAAGTAATGTTTAATAACTTCTTTAGTACATTTAACATATTTTTATAATTAAAGAATTAAGACAAGGCTGAAATTTCTTTGCATAGAGTTGTCCTTATATAACATTACATTATATGACAAAAATTAGAAATATATTCTTTCCACATATATGGCATCTATTGACCCTGCATTTGAATGGGACTGTATTTCTAAGGATATTTCTAAGCCTTTTACTCCTATGACACCCTTATATGTTTCTGCTTATATTTTTTTTAAATAACACTGGCTTATAAAGTCAGCATGATTTTAATGATTTTTGGTATATGCTAGTGGAGATAGAATACACACACACATACAATATATGTATACTGTTGGGAAGGAAGAATTTTTCTTCTACCTGTCAAAGGTTTTTCTGGCTTGTCTAAGAATTAAATTGACATGAGACATTAACAGGAGAAAATCAAATTTAATTTCATACATATGGGAACCCCACATATGTGAAAGGTTCAAACACAGAAAGGTAAAATGAGGTATATATGCCATCCTGAGCTAAGAATGGGATAGAGGCCTGGGGCTTCAAAGAGGAGGAGGACAATTCACAGAACTATAAGAAGAGCAGACGTTTGCCTGCCATACAGATGTATTACTCAACTAAAATTTACCTATGGTAAAAACTCTCATTCTGGGAAAGACCCCCAATTTAAAATCTTCCAGGTAGTTAAGGGAGGGGTAAAAGTTTCTTTTGAGCCCATTAGTTGCCTTCAGCTCAAAATAGTCTACATGCAAAAGTGACACATTATGGGATGACTTACTTGTTCTGAACCCCTTCAATGTGCTGTATATATACTATTTATACATATGTTAATATATTATACATATGTATTTGTTCATTTTCCTGTTTGTTATGCTGAGACAGCAATAAACTGGCCAGAAGTAGGCAAGAGATCTCAAGAACTGCTCTTAATGACCCCAACCAAGCCTCTGTGCCATAGATCTATACTAGAAATAAAAAGGAAATCAAAAGGAACAAAACAGGGATGTAAAAGAAACAAAAAGCACTAACACTGAACCCAAACACCCCCTCTCACAACTAATAACATCATTCTGTTCCAAATGAAACTTAATGTATTTTGGACATGGATACTGATGATTCATTGTTAAGAGTAGAAATTATAACTCAGCTTTCACTACTTTAATGATTATTATATAAACTTTTTAAATGCCATAAAACTTCCAATTAAATACAGTTATACTGTCTGGAAAATACTCACAAGTATAGTAGCTATCATGGATTAATAGCAGTATGGTTTCACAAAAGCTTTTATGCAGAAATATTTAGTAAAACTTCAATAAACAAAAAATTGTGTCAGAGATGGCTTCATTGATTTTTATGAAATACCAAATTCTTTCCAAAAGAAATTTTTTTCTCTTAGCTGAAAACCTAAGTCTAAACACCTATTATGTCTCTTTTTACTACCAATCTTTGGCCCTTCTAACAAATTACAATATTCTCTTTGGTCTAGAAGAGGTTGCAAACAGTTTCAGTATAGGAAGGATTGAAAAGAGTAGTTCCAATTAGTAGCATAATCATCATAGCTGTCATCACTCTCACCCCTATTATTATCATCAGAGGTAGCACATAATTACCCTTTATTAAATGTCAAGTGTAGTGCCAAGTGTTCCACCTGCATTAGTTTATTTAATTCTCACAACAATCCTATGAGGTAGAAACTCAACAAAGCATTAGCCTTTGTACACTACTAGCTATTCTCTCAGTCTGGAAAGTTCTTGATCTTCATCTGGCTGTCTCACAGCTTAACTCAAATAATACCTATTCGTTGCCCACTCTACCTAAAATAGCTATACCCTATCGCTATTCACTTTTTACCCCATTACGTGTTTTATTTTCTTCATAAGCACTTATTGGTATCTAAAACTATCTGACTTATTTAATTACTAGTTTAAGTGTTTAAAATATGTCTACTTCTATTAGAATGTAAGCTCCAAGGTAGCAAGGTCCCTGTTGATCTTGTTCATGTTTTACACCTTGCACCTAGATCAGAGCCGGGCAGTGATTAGGTGCTCAAAAAATATTTGATCAGTAAATGAATGGTGTCATTCTGATTCTTGTAAATGTGGAAATTAATGCTTAAACAGTACTTGAGCCGAGTTCATGTACCTAGCAATGTGTCCTGCTTTTTGTGTGCTTAAAAAAGGATTCATTGTATGCACAGGTCTCTAGTCTTATAGTAAAAACAACAAACATAGTAATAGCTAGTATTCATACACTGTTCATTCTGAGCCACTCTTCCAAGCAAACACTTTACACATATTATCTCATTTTCTTCACAGCCACCCCACGAGAGGGGTATTGCTATTATTCTCATTTTATACATAAGAAAACAGAGCCATAGGGAAATTATGACTTATCCAGTGTTACCCAGCTAATATGATAGAACCAAGATTCGAATCCAGGCAATCTGGTTCCCAGTACTACTCCCCAAACTTCCTTTCATTATACCAATTTTCTTTCACGCCTACGTCTACATGCCTATTCTATATGGTTCTCATTGCTAAGGGAAATAGTCAACAGCAAAAAAGCATTAAATCAGTTATGGATACATACGTGTGTGTGTGTGTGTGTGTGTGTGTGTGTGTGTGTGTGTGTGTGTGTGTGTATGTATGTAAATTTACCTTTTGTTAGAGAGTTTTAAATGTGATGACTGTTGAATGACTTCCATAAACCAATAGGAATAGAGCAAGTGAAGCAGAAATTTTTTTAACCCTGTGATCTTTATAACTGCTTAATAACCATGTCCTTTTAGTTTTTTTAGATGGTCTATTAAATGGGCAGTTGGTTAACTCAGTGAAGAATTTTACATAATTTTCTCAAAAAAGGACTTCTTTCATATACAGTTTGATAAAGGGCAGCATATAGAGGCAGGAAAGGTTTCTTAGAGCCACAAAATCCTAGAGATAAAAAGAAGCTTGGAAATTATCTAGTTCAGAGGTTTTTTTACCCTTTTTCTTCTATGGACCCACCTGGGAATCTGGCATAGCCTATAGAATTCTTTCAAAAAAGTTTTTTTCGAGTATATAAAATAAAATGCATAGGATTACAAAGAAAACTAATTGAAATCACTTTCAAAATATCTATAAGAAACAAATTTGTTATAATACTGCCTCTTTTTAAATGCATTAAATAATATAATCTAGGAGCAAATCATTAGACTACTGTAATTTGAAATCTTGGTAAACATGAGCAGTATTTTAAGATATCCACAATACTTTGAAACAGCAAGTTCTGCTAATATTACTGTAGTTTATCACATATGCTCATAATGAAAGAAATTAATAAAATTCAATTAAGTTGGTAAATTTTAAAATTGTAGTTTTTTTCCCCATCCCAGTGAATGGACCCCTGATTTTTATCCACAAGTTCTCTCAAGGGCTTCATCATTCTCAGTGGAAACATACTCATTTTGCAGATGAGGAAACTAAGCCCTATAGAATGCAGATAACTTGACTGAAATCATACAACACAGGATTAGACTAATCCTTGCAGAGGTAAACTCAGACCTTAACCTTTTTCTGAAGCTTTAGTCTAGAAATTGACAATTGTGGTCTGTTACTTGTCACTGATTCATGGCATAATCGGGAACAAATCTTTATTCTCATCATGCCTCACACTCTACCCATATGGAATATTGATGACTTTTTAAACCTACATAAGGATAACAATAATTACTCAGATTTGAATGGCTTTTTTTCATTTACAGTTTTTTTCACTTTCACATACATTAACCTATTTAATTTTCCCTATTTTGTGGATAAAGAAATTAAAACTTCCAAGATATTGAATGTCATATCCAAGGTTACACAGCTAGGAAAAGGAAAAACCAATATCAGAAACAATACCACTTGACACCAAAGGTTATTTCCTTTATCATGCTGCCTTTCATGTCATAAATAAACCAAGCTCTGAGTTCTTTAGTTGAGTATGTGTTGTGATAACATAAATCTAATTAAACACAATGAGTTGTCTTGACTCAGATGAACCAAATATTTGTTTCATCCTAAATAATACATTTATTTTCCTAATAAATAAATTAAAATGAATGAGTGGGTGTCCAGAAGAGAGCTTTTGTATACCAATTCTCCATTTTTGCTGTAAGAAGTGAGAAGAGGAAGAAATCGACTTAAAAGAGTCTGAGATTGTAGAGTTGTAGGCTTAATAAGTCATGAGTAGGCTAAAGAGACAAGTAATCTGAGTAAATGCCAAATGAGATCCTTGTCCTATCCTCTTTTTAAGTTTTGTTTCTATGAGTATGTGGTATTCAGTGAAGTTTGTTCTTTCTGAGACAGTTTACTCTTAAGTAAGCTTAGTAAGATAGAAAAACTAATATCGAAAGGGCCATGGTGCATCAAAACTCCCTAAAATCTCAGTCATTCTAATGACCTGACCATATGAGATAATAGAACATACTATCCTCTTAGAAAATAAGGAATCTTCTTAACCTGACCTTAAACCTTTTTTATAGAATAACCTATATTGGACTCCACATGTCACTGAAGTTAATGTGTTTTCCAAATTCTTAAGATCATACTGCAGGGTAACTAGATACATCTTAACTAATCTACATACTTTTCATATATATCTTAATATTAACAGGCCTAATTAAGATAGTAAAAAAATAGCTATGATCACACTTGTACTATAAAAAGTAAATTTTAGTCAGATTGAAAAAAGCTATAATTACTATAAAATAAATGAACATTTAGATAAGCAAATGTTTATTCTGTACAAAGCACTATATTTGACATGGTAGGAAATGTAAAACAATCATGGTCCTTTCCCTCTGAAAACTTAAATATTTTAGGACTGACATCAATATTGGAATATGAGTAACTATGATAATTCTTGTAATAGAAGTTCAGACAAGAGGCTTTAAGAATTTAGGCAAACCTAAAACTAGTTTGTGGTGATGGTTGTACAGCCACATAAATTTATTAAAAGTCATCAAACTGAATAGTTACAAACAGTGAGTTTTATGGCAGGTCAATTGTATTTCAGTGAAGCTGTTAAAAGAGTTTAAGGAATGAAAAAATTATTTCTGATTGAGAAATTGGCAGAATATTTTTTGTAGATGGTACAATTTAAGCTGGATCTTAAAAGATTAGTAGTATTTGGATCAGAAAATAACAGTGGGGTATTCCAAAGAGAGAAAATGGCTTGTCTAAGGCCTAAAAGCTCAAGAGTACAAGGAATATTCTGGAAGAGCTAGTTCAGACTTTTCTCCATGCCTTAGATTACATGGCTTCATTCTTCCCAGTACACATGGCCATAGGACTGTGACGTTTCCAAAAAAGTTTTGGTCAGTACCTAATGATAACATAAAACTGTGCATGAATTTTTTTCTTTCTTTCTTTCTTTGGGTCAAAAACTAGAATTAACCTCCATTTTTAGCTTGATGAGGAAGTTACACTGAGAGTATGTGTAACTGCAGTTATTTCACAGCTGTCATGGCTCCACTAATCATAACAACTACTAACATCTGTTTCCACCTTTATAGCTTAAAATCAAGACAGGCTAAAGGGAAGATCAAGATATTCTGGCCTGCTAAGAATTGGACAAGGTAGAGAAAATGGTTAACATAAGTTAAATGATCTCTGAACAGTTAAAAATCTGCTAATGAATTGCATGCACACATGAATCAAAATGCATCTCATACAAAAAATAAGTGACATTAACTACTATCTTCAATAATAAGAAAGCAAAGTTGAAATTTTTTTCTAATGAGCTAATGTCACCCACTTATTGACAGGAACAGCCCATGTTAAATTAAGTTTTAGTGACAAGAGAAAAACTACATCGGAAACTTAGTAACAATTTCTAAATAGGTAGTCTTTTTGTTGTTTGTTTTTTAAATGTAAAAAGATTAAAGCTTAAATTAGGTCCTTCCAAACCATTGCCACAGAATATCTTGGGTTACATAAGTAAACAGATATACACAAGCTTAATTTCTAATTTAAAATGTGACTCCTGGCCAGTAAAATCATGCTAAAAATAGAAAGAGGGCTTTCTTAATGTCTATCCAAGATGACTTCTTTTGTTCTTGACTTTGTTTTGACCCCATCTGACCAACTGCTCAGAATGTTAGTATAAGCCACATTATGTAAATTTATTCCAAGTATTTACAAGGGAAAAGAATACAAAGTAGCCTGGTGAGCAGCAAAAGAGAGACAGTTTTTATGAAATCTGAATTGTGTTAACCCGTAATCAAATGTAATCTCCATTTTAATATTTATACATCTTTATATTCTTATGAACCTTAAAAAAAACATGGATTTTATTTTATTTGTTTCTGTCCTCCCTCACTTCTGTAAAATGCAGAAGGGAATGGATATTTATTATACACACATTTGAACCCCACTGACTGGTGTTACACATCTGGCTTCCACTGGAGAGCCCCTGACATCCCAGGGAACGGTGATCAAAATTCCACACACTAGCTTCAAGCTGGGGGCTCGTAGCTACTGCAGCACTGAAGGGGGTCTTTTCCTGGCTTCTTTAAAATAAGCATGGTGATGGGATGGTTTAAGGGAAGAACACCTCTCAAATCACATGACCACTGCTGTGCTTCTGTGTGTCCTGCTTTCTTCATAACAGCTTGGCACTACATTCCTGTATCTTAGTGGGCTTGTGTGTATACGAGTGGGATGGGGTGGGGGCAGGGGGTGTCAGTGGATAGTTACATGTTATGCATGCATCTTTCAATGTTAGAGTGATGTGCCTTCCCTTATGTGTCACAGATTACAGTCACAGATTAAATCTTCTGTGTTCCTGAGAGATTGAGCCATCTCTCTCTCAATGGTGTAAGATTCATGTGTTTTGATGTTTATACCCTCAATTTTTCTTCATATCGCATTAAACATAAATCAAAATGTTCTCCCATAAGAGTTAGCTTTTCATGTTGGGCTGAAAAAGTCTTCATTTCTGTGTAGCAATTCATGTTATTATAACCTATGGCTTTCAATTGTACCTCCCATAATGAAGAGCTGACTTTAAGCACTGTGCTATTCTTGTTATGACCTAAGCATAAGGTAAGTCACTTCTCTAACTGTATCTAAAGATTGTGGTTGTTTGTTAAAATTTTCTCAGCTTTGTTTAAAGCATTTTCACTTTTTTCCCCTTACCATTTATTGCGCACTCTCCCCCCTTTTGTTTTCTGTTTCTTGGCTTAAGATTTCTTAATGGACATTGTGATCTTCAGCAAAAATTATATTACACATGTAAACACATATTGAAATGAATTAAGTGAATTATTTGATGTCTGAAAGCAATCTTGATTAGTAAATGAATACCTATATTTTCAGTGTTTTCATTTCTTCCATTGACTTTAATATAATGCACTGTTCATACACATTTTTTTAGTTTTGATTCCAGTTGAAAGGGGAATTATCAACACCATAAGTCAAATGTTAATTGTAATAACATAACATAATCCAATAGAATAAAGTAATAGATAATCCAGTACCATACCTTTCATTTTTAGTCTCTTACATATTTGATAATAGGCCAAAATCTTGGTTATATTTTGTTTTTCAGACTTACCATCTTTTTCCTCATTGAGTAGAAAGCCAGTGTAAGATTTAAAAAATCATAAAACTTGAAACAGACCTATGTTAGTTTCTTTATAGTCCATACATATGGACTATACAAGAACAATTGTTCTTTTTCAACTTTATTCTTTCAAGTGAATACTCTTACATTACGAGTTAGGTAAAATCCTCAAATTGAGATTTTTTTTTAATTAAGTATATATTATAAAGATGACCAGTTTCATGATGCAAGAGAGAGGGGCATCTGCACATACATAAATACTGAAAATGTTTTAAACATATTTTCATCAATTTTTTAATAAATACTCAAGATCTCACTAAAAAAGTTCATGTAATCATTGAATTTAAAAATGATTTCCCTCAAATCTGAGCCAAATATAAATGAGAAAACATTGGTTATATTAATGTTTGCAGTTTGAAAAACCTAGACAAATACTCAGATTCGGGGAATTGAATTGTTTTCATCATCCAAATTTCTCTTCCAAAACTGTTTGAAATATATAGATCTAAACTGAGGTGCCACAAAGCAAAACTTGGGTTTCTTTATTAAATTCATGCTATGGATGAATTTTTTGTTAATTTTTAAGCTGCCTAAGGAATGGAAAAGTTGTTTTCTTATTTTGGTTTGGTTTGATTTTGTTGGTAAAGCCAGCTAGTTCTTCACCACCATTTCCATTTAGACATTATTTAAATCTGTTGAAACGTTTGATGAGACAGTTTGAACTACTCATCTGAACTGCTCTGTTCATTGTAAATCTCTTGTTTCTATTCATATACTAGCTCCACTCTAGATTGGAGGGGCTTAAAGATGAACTCTGGAGGAATAGAGGCTACGACTTAAGAGTAACTATTGCGATCAGAGGAGCTGCTTTCCATTCGCAGACAGTTTTGCGCCATGGGTTTGGGCTCCTTCTGTTTCTACATCTCGTTGAAGACTTTCTTGGCCTCCATTTAACTTCTTTGAACTCTGTTTTTGTCTTTCAACATTTTCCCCTTTTTTTTCCTTCTCTTTCCCAGATTTTTCTTTCACTATTTTAACTTTCTCTTGTGTTCTTTGAATCGCTTTTTAAAACATAGTTTATCTCTTTATTAAGCTCGTCTATTAATTTGTCTACTAGTGTTTATTTCTTTTCCCCTTTGAGGCTGTAGTGGTAGAGTTACACTTATTTTCATTCCATGGTATACCAACTTGCTTGTTTATCTTGCAGCAAGTTCATTAGTCATTCTTACCCTCTTCGTATGAATTTTCAATAACACAGAACATTCTTTGTTTATATATTGTCTCCTATAAGCCCATACTTTCCTTTTTATTGTCTAGATTTAATCCCTCAAACTTTTCTCTTCTTTTTCTTTTCCTTGCTCTTGTCTCCTTGTATTGTTTTCTTTAAGCAATCATTAATTTCTTTCCCATTTGGTCCAGAATTGTTCCTCAATAAAAGTAATGAATAAAAGGATATAAGAATATTATTTTCCCTATTAACTTCTTCATTCTAGTGTATTTAAAACTAATTAAACAATCTGGGCCAAAAGAGAATAACTTTAACATCTGGAATTATCTTTCCCTTTTTTTTCCTTTTTTGGTGTGTGTGTGTGTGTGTGTTTCTTGTGTGTATGTTTGTGGTTTTCTTTATTGTTGTTGTTTCTTTAAGCATTAACAATTGTTTTTTTCAGGGAAGGACAACCATAACCCACCCTAAGTTGCAACATTCCTTTCATAAGTTGTTTCATTACAATAGTAGATTGTGTTAAGCAATAGAAATTAATTTGTTGTGTATATATATATATCCATTTAGGGCAAGCTGCTGTGGAGTGGGAAGAAGAGGTGTGAAATTTAAATATGGTTTCCTCTGAAATTAACAAGTATTAATGCCATCCAGCATAGTTCTTGAATTCAACAGTTTTGTACCGTTTAAAAGAATGTCCCATTTTGACTTAAAACGTTTGAATCAAAGCATAAGGGTTTCTGATTGATAAACTATATACATGCCTAAGAACTGGTAAATAAATTAATTAAATTTCATTGATTTCCAAGAAAAGCAACTTTATAACCAATATTATAACCAATTATTATAATCAACAAATATCAATAAAACCACAAATACTGAATATGATGATTTCCCTATTTTCCCCTCATTAACTGAAAATGACAATGGAATATTTTATATTCTTTTTATTACTTGAATTGCATTATTATTCTAAGTCAAGAGATATGCACAATAACTTAAGATTAAGGGTTTGTATTAGCAACTGAATATGTGTTAACTTGAATTTTTTTTCCGTATACCAATTTCAAATAAACATCAATAAAAAATTGCCTTTGATTTTATCTCTGTCCTGCCTAAAATACTGTACCCCCAATTTTTTTCTAGAAGTCAGTTCTTTAAAGTAAGGAAAGGATAAATAAAAGATACATGGAACAAATATAACATATTTTTACTAACATGTTATGATAAGTATATAAAGCCTTTGCTTCTACACCTCAGGAGCTTGCCCATTAAGTTTGCATTCATAGCTGGTTATTTGTATTATGAGCTCTAAATTACTGAGTTTATGCTTTCTCTGCAGGTCCAGTCCAGGTGCAGCAGCAAGGAGAACATTCTCAGAGCAAGTAAGTATGTCATCATTTCAGATGGACTACTGAATTAGAGCTTGTGGCTTAACAGGAAAGATAGCTAAAATGACATTTTGATGAAAGAATGAAGAGCAATGGGGAAAGTTTATATCAAGAATATGAATATTGGGGCTTTCACCTTCCAAAAATATTAGGATCAATATATTAATGAATATTTCCCTATTCCGGTTGTTTTTGCAAGCTGACAGCAGAACTTTGATGGCACTCCTAGTAGGGTAGTAATGAATTCCTCTGTGACTTGAAGATGAGAACCCTCTTTAACTGCCCTACTGCAAAAAGTTATTTGAAAACAGACTAACTGAAAATAATAATAGAAATTTACTAAAGGACTCTGACTTTTAAAAAAGTGACTCTAAGAGGGCACATCATACTCATATTGTGAACATGAATTTTGAAAGATCTTACCACAGGCAGCATGTTTTAAAACATAGTGCCCTGAACCAAGAATGAAGAAATGTTAATTTTATTTTATTGTTTGATCAATAATAATATTAACTTGGAAGTCATTTAACTTTGCATATTATTCATTTTACTAGATTATAAAAAGAAACTGTTAATAGTTTTTCTTTACCTGTATCCTTGAAATGACGTAACATTGAAGGTTGTGCCTTAAAAGCTTTAGAACCTGAGAGAAAAGTGCTAGATAAATGCTAATTATTTTAATATTGTTCACTCTCACTTGATATTAATAATGTCCTCCTATCTTCTTCCTGGTCTTTATCAAGAAAGGTACAGGTGGACCATACTGAAATGGGTCTATTGGATACTTATACCACTGGGAGTTTCAGTAAATGGTGTGATTTATATTTCCATTAGAATGTGTGTTATTTAACAATCAAAAAAGTAGTTGGGGAGCTTCAAATAGGTAAAATCCATTCGTGTTTAATATAAACTTTTCCCATTTCTGTTTTGTGATTCTGTTACCTTGAAACCCTTGAGTTGATGGGCAAGCATGCTCTAATTATTTGCCCAGGACCTTCAGAGTCATGTAAAAATAAATACAAACAGGCATGTTTTACTTGTATACTTTTGTTAGTTTCTGCAACTTCATAGACATGTGAATCTGACAGATGCCCTTCAATTATAAGAGATGTAAAATCCTATAACCCTTTACTAAGACCTAGGGTAGAGAAATCTAAGAGTCAGGGGAGTGATGGTTGAATATTCACTAAAATAAAGCAATAGAGATAAATGAACTTTAAAAATGAAACTTTATGATGATTATTGTATGATTTCCATTTATTGTTGACCCTGAAGTAATGATAGATCATTGGTAGTGATTATGGTAATTAGTAATGAAAATAATTTCTTACTGAGAACAGATTTCTTTGAACCCTTTTTCACTCTATCATGGATCTTTGTGTTGTTAGGACTATCTTTCATTTCAGTTATGCTCTTACTGGTTTGTTGGCTATTAATCACTTTGGATCAGCATCATGATGATCCAGGTTTTTCTGATTATGTTTTCTTAGGATGAAATAGTAACGTAGGTGGTCCACATAGCTATTTAGGTCCACATAGAGAGCCAGTCCTACAGCATAGCCTCATAGTTCTGTGACTTCTATAAATTTAAATCTTTCCTCTCAATACCACTTTAGTAACTCATATTCATGCATATAGCCACACCCAGGTCTCTTATCGCCATGAGCTGTTCTACTCTGAACGTCTGAACTTCAATATTTCATTACTTATTTGGCCTACTTTTATCTCCCTTATTTTCTTTCTTTGCCATGTGCTACTATATTGCAGTCATATAGACCCTGTTAGCAGTTCCCCATTCTCTCAGTGCTATGTCCTGCCTTTGTTCCTTTGGTTCCCCTACTGCATAAAATATCCATTCCCCTTGTTTTCCTAGAAAACCCTTAACATAGCCTTCAAGACTCAGCACAAGTGTGATCTATTCAAGGTGACTAATCCCTCTTGTATACCTCTACTGTTCCTTCTACTTTTATCCTTTTTTCATTTATTTACTGAATTAACTATCCTCAAAGAAAATATTTCCGAAGTGTAGCCAACATAAAGAAAACTATAATAAACTTCTTTTTTAGCATATATAAAAATGTGTCAAAACAAAAGCCCAGTGGATCCTAGAAAAAAAGCAAAGTTAAAACTTAATAGAGCTTGTCAAGAATTGTCCAAGCAAGAGTTAACTGCTAACTTTGTCCAAGTAACAGGTAACTTTCCTTTGGTTCCTCAGAAATATCAAATAACCTGTTAATGATAAAATGGACTTTATTCTTACTATGGTAAGGGACAATGCCACTTCAATAAAGTCTTAGTCTCAGATTCAGAGTCTCAGAAAGGGTAGGGCAAACTCAGGATATTTTTGAGATTTTGAAGCCTGATTTAAAATAGATCTTTTAGTGTTGTGACTTGATTAGAATTAAATAAGGATGATTACATAATCATTTAGGACTCATGGACACAGCAAGGCTCTGAGAATCTTGGTGCATAAATTGTCTTTGGATATTTTCTATTTAAGAAGTTTCTGGAATGAGCAATACAGTTTACAATTTTTATCATCCAGGAAAGAATTTCCTGGAATAGTTATGTTAATAAAGACAGTGGAATAGTAATGTTATACTAATGAAGACATTATAACCTGTATGGTTATAGATGGTTTCAGGAGGTATCGGTTCTCATTGTGGTCAGTCTTCATTGTGAGCTGAAAGATCATTAGCATCAGAGAATGGGATTAATCCAGGTCCAGAGCTTCATCCCTACTTAAGAAATCACAACAGTACATCAACTATGGAAGTTGTTTCAACCTTCATATGTGTCAAGGTTTCCTGTGTTGTTGAATGATCATTTATTGAACTTTTGTTGAGACAGCAGCCATAGAGCATCATTTAGGACAATGGAGATCATATTTCTGAACCCTGCTACACAAATGTAAGAAGAATTGTAATCAGAGTTTATAGTTCTTTCTCAGCCAGGAACCAAGAGTGTCCAAAATTAAGACAAGAACAACTATATATGCCAACAAACTGGAAACCCAGAGAAATGAAAAAATTCTTAGACACATACAGTCCACTAAGACCAAATCAGGAATAAATAGAAAATCTGAACAGACTGATGACTAATAAGGAAATTGAGTCAGTAATTAAAATCTCCCAATGAAGAAATACCAGGACCAGATGTCTTCACCCGTGAATTTTATGAAACATTTAAAGAAGAATTAACGTCAATCCCTCTCAAACTCTTCCAAAAGGTTGAAGAGGAGGTAACTCTACTGAAATCATTTTTGAAGACCAGCATTACCCTGATACCAAAGTCAGAAAAGGACACTACAAGAAAAGGAAATTGCAGGTCAATATCTTTGATAAATATAGTTGCATAAATTCTCAATAAGTTACTAGCAAACTGAATCCAGCAGCACATTAAAAGGATCATTCATTGTGATCAAGTGGGATTTATCCCTGGAATGCAAGGAGTGGTTCAATAGATCCAAATAAATGTGTAATGAATCACATTAATAGAATGAAAGGAAAAAGTCATATAATCATATTAATACACACAGAAAAAGCCTTTGACAAAATTCAGTATTTGTTCATGATAAAAACTCTTGACAAGGTAGGTACAGAAGGAATGTACCTCAACATAATAAAGATTATATATAACAAGCTCACAGCAATATCAATCATTCTTGATGGTGACAGTTTGAAAGCTCTTCCTTTAAGATCAAGACAGCAAGATAAGGTTGCCCATTCTCACCATGCCTATTCGCCATAATATTGGAAGCCCTAGCCAGAGCAGTCAGGAAAGAGAATAAAAGGAAAAGCATCAGATTTGGAAAGGAATAAGTAACATTGTCTCTATTTGCAAATGACATGATTTTTTTTCTATTTCTTTTTTTCTTATTAAGGTATCATTGATATACACTCTTATGAAGGTTTCACAGGAAAAACAATGTGGTTATTACATTCACCCTTATTATCAAGTCCCCACCCATACCCCATTGCAGTCACTGCCCATCAGTGTAGTAAGATGCCACAGAGTCCCTATTTGTCTTCTCTGAGCTACACTGTCTTCCCCATGACCCCAGACACACCATGTGCACCAATCATGATACCCCACAATCTCCTTCTCCCTCTCTCTTCACCCGCCCTTACCCGCCCCTCCCCTTTGGAAACCACTAGTCCCTTCTTGGAGTCTGTGAGGCAGATGACATGATTTTATATATAGAAAATCCTAAAGACTCTACCAAAAACTGTTAGACCTAATTGATAAATTCAGGAAGGTTGCAGAATACAAAATTAACATACAAAAATCATTAATATTTCTATATACTAAAAATGTATTATCTGCAAAAGAAATAAAATTATTCCATATGCAATAGCATGAGAAGCAATAAAATACTTTGAAATAGGGGCTTTTCCAAGATGGCGGCATGAGACGTAAGACAGAGAACTCCAAAAATCACAAACAGTACAAAAATATAGTTAATAAATACAACTAACCTTCAGACAGCAACAAGAAGGAAGGCTGAACAAGACTGCATACAGACCTCAGGAACAGAGCAGACCTCAAGAAACAGGGTACCATACAAAAGCCATAATCTGGCGGGACCCAAGCCCTTCCCCCACCACAGCTCACCAGCAGGAGGAAGAGAAACAGAGCAGGGAGGGGGTGAAAGCCTGGGACTGCCAAACACCTAGCCCTGGACATCTGCTTTGTGAGCAGAACCCTGTACTGTATGGTGCCCTGGAGGTTGGGGAGCTTGGACAGGCCGAGTGCTTGAGAAAATTGACATTCCAGCCATTTGTGGAGGAGGGGGATCCACACAGGCTACTCTGTGTCAGAGGAAAGGCAGGGAATCTGAGAGGTTTCCTAGCAACAAGAGGGCTGCTGAAGGGGTGGGGTTTGCACAGAGCTTGCTGTGCGGGAGAAGGGAGAGCTGGATGAGATAGTCTGGGCCCGCTCTGCCCAGCTGGTTGGGAACATTAAGGAGCTTCAGGTGCTCCATCCCCATTACTGCCTACACAGCTCCAAAGCCCCCCACTGTAACACAGAGCCTGCCGAGGCTTCCTACTGGCCTACAGGCACCTGCTTGCAAACCCACAGTCACTGAGCAGGCACTGGGCCAGCCAGGGGGATGCCCCACCTACAACAGCTGAGATACAAAGCATAGAAGTTTACCCATCTGTGCTTAGCCCACTGCCTATGACACTGGAGACAGGCACCGCAGACAGGAAGCAGGAGACAGATCTTTCCTCCCCCCAGGGACCAGCTCTGCTCCCCTACGATGCCCAACCTCACTCTAGGGGCTGAGCAGCTCCAGAGGCTGTAGTTTCTGCACACTAGAGGACACCACACAGGAAAATGAAACATCAAAAGAATATGGTTCAGACAAAAATCTCACAAACCCCAGAAAGAGGGCCAAATGAAACCGAACTCAACAATCTTCCTGAAAGAGAATTCAAAATAAAAATTATAAACATGCTAATGGAGGTACAGAAAAATATTGAAGACCTCAGGAATGAATTTAGGATGAAGATTCAATCATTAAGAAATACCATATCTGAAATGAAACATACAATGGAGGGATTTAAAAGCAGATTAGATGTAGTACAAGAGATGGTAAATGGAATAGAAATTAGAGAAGAGGAATACAAAGAAGCTGAGGCATAGAAAGAAAAAAGGATCTCTAACAATGAAAGAATATTGAGAGAACTGAGTGACCAACACAAATGGAACAATATTTGCATTATAGAGGTACCAGAAGAAGAAGAGAGAGAAAAAGGGATATAAAATGTCATTGAGGAGGTAACTGCTGAAAACTTCCCCAATCTGGGTAAGGTCATACTCTCTAAAGCCATGGAAGTGCACAGATCTCCTAATACAAGGGACCGAAGGAAGACAACATCAAGACATATAATAATTAAAATGGCAAAGATCAAGGATAAAGACAGACTTTTAAAAGCAGCTAGAAAGAGACTTCTGGGAAGATGGCGGCATGACCAGGGCAGCAGAAATCTCCTTCCAAAACCATATATATTTATGAAAATACAACAAATACAACTATTCCTAAAAGAGACACCAGAAGATACAGGACAGCACACAGCCTGCATCTACACCTGAGAGGACTCAGCACCCCATGAGGCAGGTAAGATACGGAGCCGCGACCCAGCGGAACCCAAGCACTCCCCCACCCCAGCGCACCGGAGGGAGGAGAGGATTCAGAGCGGGGAGGGAGTGGAAGTACAGCCCGTGAAATAACCAGCCCTGGTGATCTGCGCCAGGAACGCTGACACACATCGCGCAGTGTATCAGAGATTGGAGAGACAGAGGGTGCAGGTTCTGAGCCGGGGAACGCACACGGATTCTCGCAGCCGACTCCCCGGGCAAAAGAAAACCGCGTGCTTTTTTTACCAGTCTTAAAGAGACAGGTACCCAACGGAGGAGCAGGATTGTCCCAGCAAACTCAGCCCAGCAGACTGGGAGTCCTGGGGAATTTCGGACCCCTTGAGTGGTGACTGGAAAATAGTAGCCACACTGAGACTTCCCACAGAGGTCAACAGCCTCCCATTCGTTCCCACCCCGGCCAGAGCTACAAAGGGCCCTGCGGAGCAGCGTTGCCATGGCTGCAGAATACTGGACCACCAGCGCCTCCTACCGCATCCCCACAGAATGTACTACTGGTGGGCGTTTTGTTTTTTTCTCTCTCTCTTCTTTCTTTTTTTTTCTTTTTTAAGTCTTAAAGAGCCCACCTGACATATGTGGCACCTACCAGCGACCACTTCTACTGCCATGAAAAGACAGAGGAATATGGTACAAACAAAACTTCCCCAGACCCAGACAACATCAGAGAGGGAACTTGAAGGGATGGAAATGCACAACCTTCCTGAAAAAGAATTCAGAACAAAAGTCATAACCATACTGATGGATCTACAGAGAAATATGCAAGAGATGAGGGAGGAAGTGAGGGAAATGAGGAAAGACAATGCAGAAATGAGACAAGCAATTGACGGGCTCAGCAGCAGACTGGACGAGATACAAGACACTGTTAATGGAATAGAAATCAGAGAACAGGAATACAGAGAAGCTGAGGCAGAAAGAGAGACAAAAGGATCTCTAGGAATGAAAGAATATTAAGAGAACTGTGTGACCAATCCAAACAGAACAATATTCGCACTATTGGAGTACCAGAGAAAGAAGAGAGAGAAATAGGGACAGAAAGTGTCTTTGCAGAAATAATTGCTGAAAACGTCCCCATGCTGGGGAAGGAAATAGTCTCACAGTCCACGGAAACCCACAGATCTCCCAAAACAAGACACCCAAGGAAGACAACACCAAGGCACATAATAATTAAAATGGCAAAGATCAAAGATGAGGACAGAGTATTAAAGGCAGCTAGAGAGAGAAAAAAGATCAACTACAATGGAAAACCCATCAGACATCTCAACAGAAACCTTACAGGCCAGAAGAGAATGGCATGATATATTTAACATAATGAAACAGAAGGCCCTCTTGAACCAAGAATATTGTATCCAGCACAATTATCATTTAAATATGACGGAGTGGAAAGATGGCGGTGTGAGCAGGGAAGCAGAAATCTGCTCCCAAAACTATATAAATCTATGAAAAAACAGAAAATACAACTATTCCTAAAAGAGAAATCGGAGCACACAGGAAAGTGCACAGCGTGCAGCCACACCCGGGAGGACTCAGCACGCCGCGAGGCGGGTAAGATACAGATCCGTGACCCGGCAGCACCTGAACACTCACCCAGCCTACCGCGCCGGCGGGAGGAGAGAATTCGGAGCCAGGAGGGAGTGGAAGAGCAAGTCCGTGAAATAACCAGCCCCGGTGGTCTGCGCCGGAGCACCGGGAGCATTGACACACATCGCACAGTGCGTCAGACATTGGAGAGGCAGAAGGTGCAGGTTTTGAGCCAGGAAGGTGCAGGGACCATGCAGTCAGCGCCTAGGGACAAGAGAAAAGCGTGCGACATTTGTAGCAGTCTCGGAAAGGCGGGGGGCCCAGCGAGGGAACACTATGGCCCCAGCGGGCTCAGCCCTGCAGGCTGGACGTCCTGGGGAACTTCGGTCCCCTTCGCCAGTGCAGCCAGCGCCCTGGGACAAGAGAAAAGCGCGTGCCATTTGTAGCAGTCTCAGAGAGGCGGGGGGCCCAGCGAGGGAACACCATCGCCCCGGCGGGCTCAGCCCTGCAGGCTGGAAGTCCTGGGGAACTTTGGGCCCCTTCGCTAGTGACAGAAAGAAGGGAGCAACCACGCTGGAACTTTATACAGAAAACAATAGCGTCCCATTCATTCCTACCTACAAAAAAAAGCAGCACAGCTGTGGCTGCGAATTAGTGGAGCAACAGCAACACCTACAGCACGCGTAGAGAATCCACTCCAGAGCCCAGCTGACATACGTGGCACCTACCAGCGACCACTCCTGCCAGCATGACAAGACAGAAGAAGATGATACAGACAAAGCTCACCAAGATTCAGAGCCCCTCTGAGAAGGAATCTGAAGAGATGGAAATGCAGCATCTTCCTGAAAAAGAATTCAGAATAAAAGTCATAACCATGCTGACGGATCTACAGAGAAATATGCAAGAGCTAAGGGAGGAAGTGAGGGAAGTCAGGAAAGATAATGCAGAAATGAGACAAGCCATCAACGGGCTCAGCAGCAGACTAGACGAGATGCAAGACACTGTTAATGCAATACAAATCAGAGAACAGGAATACAGAGCAGCTGAGGCAGAGAGAGATAAAAGGATCTCTAGGAATGAAAGAATATTAAGAGAACTGTGTGACCAATCCAAAAGGAACAATATTCTCATTATAGGAGTACCAGAGGAAGAAGAGAGAGAAAAGGGGATAGAAAGTGTCTTTGAAGAAATAATTGCTGAAAACTTCCCCATGCTGGGGAAGGAAATAGTCTCACAGTCCATGGAAGCCCACAGATCTCCTAACACAAGGGACCCCAGGAAGACAACACCAAGACATATAATGATTAAAATGGCAAAGATCAAAGATAAGGACAGAGTATTAAAGGCAGCTAGAGAAAGAAAAAAGATCACCTTCAAAGGAAAACCCATCAGACTAACATCAGACTTCTCAACAGAAACCTTACAGGCCAGAAGAGAATGGCATGATATATTTAATGTAATGAAACAGAAGGGCCTCGAACCAAGAATACTCTATCCAGCACGATTACCATTTAAATATGACGGCGGGATTAAACAATTTTCAGACAAGCAAAAGCTGAGAGAATTTGCCTCCCATAAACCACCTCTACAGGACATCTTAAAGGAACTGCTCTAGAGGGAAGCACTCCTAAGGCTAAAAAGCTGTCACCAGAGAAGATAAAATCATAGAAAACAAAGCAGACCATCCAAAACTAACTAAAGGCAAAGAATAAAAACCTACTATATAAAGCATGGAGGACGAAGAATAAGAAGGGAGAGAAATAAAGAAACATCAGACTGTTTACAATCACTTAACAAGAAAGTTATGTTAGATTGTTACAGCTTCTCACTGTTAAGTATAATGTTGGCTGTGGGTTTGTCATATATGGCCTTTATTATGTTGAGGTACTTGCCCTCTATACCCATTTTGTAGAGAGCTTTTATCATGAATGGATGTTGAATTTTGTCCAGTGCTTTTCCAGCATCTATGGAGATGATCATGTGATTTTTGTCTTTCTTTTTGTTGATGTAGTGGATGATGTTGATGGATTTTCTAATGTTGTACCATCCTTGCATCGCTGGAATGAATCCCACTTGATCATGATGGATGATCTTTTGGATGTATTTTTGAATTCGGTTTGCTAATTTTTTGTTGAGTATTTTTGCACCTATATTCATCAGGGATATTGGTCTGTAATTTTCTTTTTTTGTGGTATCTTTGCCTGGTTTTCATATTAGAGTGATGTTGGACTCACAGAATGTGTTTGGGAGTATTCTCTCCTCTTCTACTTTTTGGAAAAGTTTAAGAAGGATGGGTATTAGGTCTCACTAAATGTTTGATAAAATTCAGCAGTGAAACCATCTGGTACAGGGGTTTTGTTCTTAGGTAGTTTTTTGATTACCAATTAAATTTCTTTGCTGGTAATTGGTCTAATCAGATTTTCTGTTTTTTCCTGGGTCAGCCTGGGAAGGTTGTATTTTTCTAGAAAGTTGTCCATTTCTTCTAGGATATCCAGTTTGTTACAATATAATTTTTCATAGTATTCTCTAATAATTGATTGTATTTCTTTGGTATCTGTAGTGATTTTTCCTTTTTCATTTCTGATTCTGTTTATGTGTACAGAGTATTTTTTTCTTGATCTGTCTGGGTAAGGGTTTATCTATTTTGTTTATTTTCTCAAAGAAACAGCTCCTGCTTTTATTGATTCTTTCTATTGTTTTATTCTTCTCAATTATATTTATTTCTGCTTTAATCTTTATTATGTCCCTCCTTCTACTGACTTGGGCCTCATTGGTTCTTCCTCTTCTAGTTTCATTAATTGTGAGTTTAGACTGTTCTTTTGGGATTGTTCTTCTCTCCTGAGGTAGGCCTGTATTGCAATGTATTTCCCTCTTAGCACAGCCTTTACTGCATCCCACAGATTTTGTGGTGAATTATTGTTGTCATTAGTCTCCATATATTGCTTGATCTCTGTTTTTATTTGGTCATTGATCTATTGATTATTTAGGAGCATGTTATTAAGCCTCATGTGTTTGTGAGCTTTTTTGTTTTGTGCAATTTATTTCTAGTTTCATACCTTTGTGATCTGAGAAGCTGGTTGGTACAATTTTAATCTTTTTGAATTTACTGAGGTTCTTTTTGTGGCCTAGTATATGATCTATTCTTGAAAATGTTCCATGTGCACTTGAGAAGAATGTGTATCCTGTGGCTTTTGGATGGAGTGTTCTGCAGATGTCTGCTAGGTCCATCTGTTCTAATATGTTGCTCAGTGCCTCTGTCTCTTTACTTATTTTCCGGTCTGGTTGATCTGTCCTTTGGAGTGAGTGCTGTGTTGAAGTCTCCTAAAATTAAGGCATTGCATTCTATTCCCCCCTTGAATTCTGTTAGTATTTGTTTCACATATGTAGGTGATCCTGTGTTGGGTGCATAGATGTTTATAATAGTTATATCCTCTTGTTGAACTGACCCCTTTATCATTATGTAATGTCCTTCTTTGTGCCTTGTGACTTTTTTTGTTTTGAAGTCTATTTTGTGTGGTACAAGTACTGCAACTCCTGCTTTTTTCTCCCTAATAGTTGCATGAAATATCTTTCTCCATCCCTTAACTTTCAGTCTGTGGATGTCTTTGGGTTTGAAGAGTGTCAATTGTAGGCAGCATAGAGATGGGCCTTGTTTTTTTATCCATTCAGTAACTACATGTCTTTTGATTGGTGCATTCAGACTATTTACATTTAGGGTGATTATCGATAGGTATGTAGATACTGCTATTGCAGGCTTTAGATCAGTGGTTACCAAAGGTTCAAGGACAATTCCATTACTATCTAACAGTCTAATTTAACTTATTTGGTATACTATTACAAACTCAACCTAAAGGTTCTTTTTTTCCTCCTTTTTCTTCCTCCTCCATTCTTTGTATGTTATGAATCACATTCTGTACTCTTTGTTTTCCTTTCGGTGACATCTGTTTTGCCTTAGGAATACTTCCATCTATAGGAGTCCCTCCAAAATGCACTGTAGACGTAGTTTGTGGGAGGTAAATTCCCTCAGCTTTTGCTTATCTGAAAATTGTTTAATCCCTCCTTCAAATTTAAATGATAACCTTGCCGGGTAGAGTATTCTAGGTTCAAGGCCCTTCTGCTTCATTGCATTTAATATATCATGCCACTCCCTTCTGGCCTGTAAGATTTGTGTTGAGAAGTCTGCTGATAGCCTGATGGGTTTTCCTTTGTATGTGACCTTTTTTCTCTCCCTAGCTGCTTTTTTTTTAATAATTTATTTTGGTATCATTAATCTACAATTACATGTGCAATATTATGGTTATTAAACCTACCTCCTTCATCAGGTCCCCCCCACCAACCCCATTACATTCACTGTCCATCAGCATAGTAGGATGCTATAGAATCACTACTTGTCTTCTCTGAGTTGTACAGCCCTCACTGTGACCCTGCCAACATTACATCTGCTGATCGTAATGCCCCCTTTTCCCCCTTATGCCACCCTTCCCACCCATCTTCCCCAGTCCCTTTCCCTTTGGTAACTATTAGTCTGTTCTTGGATTCTGTGAGTCTGCTGTTGTTTTGTTCCTTCAGTTTTTTTCTTTGTTCTTATACTCCACATATGGGTGAAGTCATTTGATACTTGTTTTTTTCGGCTTGGCTTATTTCACTGAGCATAATACCCTCTAGCTCCATCCATGTTTTTGCAAATGGAAGGATTTGTTTTCTTCTCGTGGCTGAATAATATTCCATTCTGTATATGTAGTACATCTTCTTTATCCATTCACCTACTATTGGCCACTTAGGTTGCTTCCATTTCTTGGCTATTGTAAATAGTGTTGTGATAAACAGAGGGGTGTACCTGTCTTTTTCAAATTGGGCTGCTGCATTCTTAGGGTAAATTCCTAGGAGTGGGATTCCTGGGTCAAATGGTATTTCTATTTTGAGTTTTTTGAGGAACCTCCATACTGCTTTCCACAATGGTTGAACTAATTTGCATTCCCACCAGCAGTGTACGAGGGTTCCCTTTTCTCCACATCCTTGCCAACATTTGTTGTTTGTGTTTTGGATGTTCGCCAACCTCACTGGTGTGACGTGATATCTCATTGTGGTTTTAATCTGCATTTCTCTGATGATTAGTGCTGTGGAGCATCTTTTCATGTGCCTGTTGGCCATCTGAGTTTCTTCTTTGGAGAAGTGTCTATTCATGTCCTCTCCCCATTTCTTAATTGGATTATTTGCTTTTTGTTTGTTGAGGTGCGGGAGTTCTTTATTTATTTTGGATGTCAACCCCTTTTTGGATACGTCATTTATGAATATATTCTCCCATACTGTAGGATCTCTTTTTGTTCTACTGATGGTGTCCTCTGCTGTGCAGAAGCTTTTCAGCTTGATATAGTCCCACTTGTTCATTTTTGCTTTTGTTTGCTTTGCCCGGGGAGACATGTTCATGAAGAAGTTGCTCATGTTCATGTCCAAGAGATTTTTGCCTATATTTTTTTCTAAGAGATGTATGGTTTCATGACTCACATTCAGGTCTTTGATCCACCTTGAGTTTACCTTTGTGTATGGGGCTGGACAGTAGTCCAGTTTCATTCTCTTACATATAGCTGTCCAGTTTTACCAACACCAGCTGCTGAAGAGGCTGTCATCTCCCCATTGTATATCCAAGGCTCCTTTATCAAATATTAATTGACTGTATATGTTTGGGTTAATGTTTGGATTTTCTATTCTGTTCCACTTGTATGTGGGTCTGTTTTTGTGCCAATACCAAGTCGTCTTGATTACTGTGGCTTTGTAGTAGAGCTTGAAGTCAGGGAGTGTAATTCCCCCTGTTTTATTCCTCCTTCTCAGGATTGCTTTGGCTATTCGGGGTCTTTTCTGGTGCCATATGAATTTTAGAATTATTTGTTCGGGTTCATTGAAGAAAGCTGTTGGTAGTTTGATAGGGATTGCATTGAATCTGTATATTGCTTTGGGTAGTATAGCCATTTTGACAATATTTATTCTTCGTAGCCAAGAGCATGGGATGCAAATCCATTTCTTAGTGTCCTGTTTAATTTCTCTTAGGAATGTCTTGTAGTTTTCAGGGTACAGGTCTTTCACTTCCTTTGTTAGGTTTATTCCTAGGTATTTCATTCTTTTTGATGCAATTGTGAACGGAATTGTTTTTCTGATTTCTCTTTCTGTTAGTTTTTCATTAGTGTATAGGAAAGCAACAGATTTCTGTGTGTTAATTTTGTATCCTGCAACTTTGCTGAATTCAGATATTAGTTCTAGTAGTTTTGGAGTGGAGTGTTTAGGTTTTTTTATGTACAATATCATGTCATCTGCAAATAGTGACAATTTGACTTCTTCTTTACCAAACTGGATACCTTGTATGTCTTTGTTTTGTCTGATTGCCGTGGCTAGGACCTCCAATACTATGTTGAATAGCAGTGGAGAGAGTGGACATCCCTGTCTTGTTCCTGATCTTAGATGAAAAGCTTTCAGCTTCTCGCCATTAAGTATGATGTTAGCTGTGGGTTTGTCATATATGGCCTTTATGATGTTGAGGTACTTGCCTTCTATACCCATTTTCTTGAGAGTTTTAATCATGAATGTATGCTAAATTTTGTCAAATGCTTTTTCAGCATCTATGGAGATGATCATGTGGTTTTTGTTCTTCTTTTTATTGATATGGTGGATGATGTTGATGGATTTTAGAATGTTGTACCATCCTTGCATCCCTGGATGAATCCCACTTGATCATGGTGTATGATCCTCTCGATGTATTTTTGATTTCGGTTTTCTAATATTTTGTTGAGTATTTTTGCATCCACCTTCATCAGGGATATTGGTCTATAGTTTTCTTTTTTGGTGAGTTCTTTGCCTTGTTTTGGTATTAGAGTGATGCTGGCTTCCTAGAATGAGTTTGGAAGTATTCCCTCCTCTTCTATTTTTTGGAAAACTTTAAGGAGAATGGGAGTTATTTCTTCTCTATATGTCTGGTAGAATTCAGAGCTGAATCCATCTGGTCCGGGGGTTTTGTTCTTGGGTAGTTTTTTGATTACCACTTCTATTTTGTTGCTGGTGATTGGTCTGTTTAGCTTTTCTGTTTCTTGTTTGGTCAGTCTTGGAAGGTTGTATTTTTCTGAGAAGTTGTCCAATTCTTCTATGTTTTCCAGCTTGTTAGCATATAGATTGTCATAATATTCTCTTACAATTCTTTGTATTTCTGTGCGATCCGTCATGATTTTTCTTTTTCATTTCTGATTCTGTTTATGTGTGTAGATTCTCTTTTTCTCTTAATGAGTCTGGCTAGGGGTTTATCTATTTTGTTTATTTTTTCAAGGAACCGGCTTTTGGTTTCATTGATTTTTTCTATTGTTTTGTTTTTCTCAATTTTATTTATTTCTTCTCTGATCTTTATTATGTCAATTCTTCTGGTGACTTTGTGTCTCATTTGTTGTTCTTTTTCCAATTTCAGTAATTGTATCTTTAGACTATTCATCTGGGAATGTTCTTCTTTCTTTAGATAAGCCTGGATTGCAATATACTTTCCTCTTAAAACTGCCTTTGCTGCGTCCCACAGAAGTTGTGGCTTTGTGTTGTCGTCATTTGTCTCCATATAGTCTTTGATTTCTGTTTTGATTTGGTCATTGACCCATTGATTAATTAGGAGGATGTTGTTTTCTCCATGTATTTGTGAGCGTTTTTGTTTTCTTTCTAAATTTTAATACCTTTATGATCCGAGAATTTGGTTGGTAGAATTTCAATATTTTCGATTTTACTGAGGTTCTTTTTGTGGCCTAGTATGTGGTCTATTCTGGAAAATGTTCCATGTGCACTTGAGAAGAATGTGTATCCCATTGCTTTTGGGTGTAGAGTTCTGTAGATATCTGTTAGGTCCATCTGTTCTAGTGTGTTGTTCAGTGCCTCTGTGTCTTTATTTATTTTCTGTCTGGTTGATCTGTCTCTTGGAGTGAGTGGTGTGTTGAATTCACCTATGATGAATGTATTGCTGTCTATTTCCTCCTTTAATTCTGTTAGTATTTGTTTCACAAATGCCGGTGCTCCTATGTTGGGTGCATATATATTTAAAATGCTTATATCTTCTTGTTGGATTGACCCCTTTATCATTATGTAATGTCGTTCTTTATCTCTTGCTACTTTCTTCCTTTTGAAGTCTATTTTGTCTGATACAAGTAGTGCAACACCTGCTTTTTTCTCCTTGTTATTTGCATGAAATATCTTTTTCCATCCCTTCACTTTTAATCTGGGGATATCTTTGCCTTTGAGGTTTCTTGTAGGCAGCATATAGATGGGTCTTGCTTTTTTCTCCATTCTGTTACTCTCTGTCTTTTGATTGGTGCATTCAGTCCATTTACGTTTAGGCTGTTTATCGAAAGATTATGTACTTATTGCCCTTGCTGGCTTTAGATTCGTGGTTACCAAAGGTTCAAGGGTTGCTTCTTTACTATCGGGAACAAGACAAGGATACCCACTCTCCCCGCTTTTATTCATTATAGTACTGGAGGTCCTAGCCACGGCAATCAGACAACACAAAGAAATAAAAGGCATCCAGATCAGCAAGGAAGAACTCAAACTGTCCTTGTTTGCAGATGATATGATATTGTACATTAAAAACCCCAAAGAACCCACTCCAAACTATTAGATCTAATATCTGAATTCAGCAAAGTTGCGGGATACAAAACTAATACCAGAAATCTGTTTCATTCCTATACACTAACGATGAACTAGCAGAAAAAGAAATCAGGAAAACAATTCCATTCCCAATCGCATCAAAAAGAATAAAATACCTAGGAATAAACCTATCCAAAGAAGTGAAAGACCTATACCCTGAAAACTACAAGACACCCCTAAGAGAAATTAAAAAGGACACTAATAAATGGAAATTCATCCCATGCTATTGGCTAGGAAGAATTAATATTCTCAAAATGGCCATCCTGCCTAAAGCAATCTACAGATTCAATGCAATCCTTGTCAAAATACCTACAGCATTGTTCAATGAACTATAGCAAATAGTTCTAAAAATCATATGGATCCACGGTAGACCCCGAATAGCCAAAGCAATCCTCAGAAGGAAGAATAAAGCAGGGGGGATTATGCTCCCTGACTTCAAGTTCTACTACAGACGTACCATAATCAAGACAATTTGGTATTTGCACAAGAACAGACCCATAGACCAATGGAACAGAATAGAGAGCCCAGATATAAACCCAAGCATATATGGTCAATTAATATACAATAAAGGAGCCATGGATATACAATGGGAAAATGACAGCCTCTTCAACAGCTGGTGTTGGCAAAACTGGACAGCTACAAGTTAGAGAATTAAACTGGATTACTGTCTAACCCCATACATGAAAGTAAACTCCAAGTGGATGAAAGACCTGAATGTAAGTCATGAAACCATAAAACTCTTAGAAAAAAATATAGTAATTCAACATGGTAATCAAAAGGGAAATGTAAATCAGAACCACAATGAGCTGTCAACCCAACATGTTCAAATAGCTATTGTCAGAAAGACAAGAAATAACAAATGCTCGAGAGAATGTGGAGAAAAGGGAACCCTTGTGCAATGTTGGCAGGATCATAAAAACCACTAGGGAAAACAGTATGGAGGTTCCTCACAAAGGTAAAAATAGGACTACCATATGATCCAGCTATTCTACTTCTGGGAATATATCCAATGGAAATGAAAACACTAGTTGAGCAGATTATCTGCACTCCCATTTTCATAACAGCATTATTTACAATAGCTGTAATTACAAAATTATTTGCATGGAAAGAACCTCAGTATCCATCCACAGATAGATAAAGAAGTTGTGATTGAGATATAGAGAAATGGAATATTATTCAGCTATAAATAATAATGAAATCTTGCTGTTTGCAACAACATGGATGTACCTTGAGGGCATTATGTTAAGTGAAATAAGACAGAGAAAGATTAATCCTCTATGATCTCACTTATATGTGGCATCAAAAACAACTAAAAACTGAGCTCATCAAAAAAGAGATTGGATTGAGGTAGGGGGTTGGGGGAATTGGATAAAGTTGGTCAAAAGGTACAAACTTCCAGGTTTAAGATAAACAGGTACTGGGGATTTAATGTACAACATTATGGCTATAGTTAGTGCTGTGTATGGGATATTTGAAAGTTATTAAGAGAATAGATCCTAAGAGTTCTCATCACAAGGAAAAGAATCTGTCTTTGTATTTCTATATGAGATGAAGTTCCCTAAACTTACTGTGGTAATCATTTCACAATAGATGAAAGCCAGGTTATTATTCTGTGCACCTTAAACTTACATAGTGCTATATGTCACTTATATCTCAATAAAACTGGGGAAAAAATAAACAAAATTAAGCCAAGAAAATATATCCCTTCCCCAATCCAAGGAGCCTTCAGAACAAGATATAGGGTTTTAAACAAACTGCTTAATTTTCTGACTCTTTTGTTTGCTTCCTGAATCTTTTTAGTAATATTAATGATCCCAGAGAAGTCTGCAGGCGTGTAAGAAAAACATTTTTACCCAAAAACAGCATATTATTCCTTTAGAGGCCAATATTACAACTAATACAGCTGACCCACTGACATTATAATTTCATGAAGCTTTCAAGAGAGGAAGCCTTCAGCCTTGGTTATATTATCTTTCTTCTCTGAATCATAGTATTTAATACCCTCCCTACTTTCTGGGACTATTTTAAAGCTTTGAAGTAAACTGGCTTGAGAAAGGAAGTAAGAAATCCAGAATATCCCTTGAGTGACTAGGATTTCAAATATTAAATCAAAGTCCACTTTTCCTACTTTTTAAAAAATTAAGTTATCTAGCAGTCTTTTTTTTCTTAGAAAAAAAATTGAGGGACTAAAACAAACCCTAACTTAATTTGGAGGTTCTACTGAAGGCAGGTATCAGTTTACCAGGATAATAAGTTCCTGTCCAGTTTATGGGTAGTAACCATCAGACTTTTGTACCCTAAATCCAATACCAGTCACTGGGGGTCACCCAGTGATCTGTTTTGGCCAAAACACCCCTATGTGCTTATCAAATATATTATAACATTATAGAGCCACTTGTCAAAAATAGTTTGGCACCAAAAAATAAAATTTAAAGTATTGAGATCATTTAGTATATCTAAAAGAAAAAGAAATAGTGTGTCTTACTTGTAAGATGTTTAAAAGTGAGACAGCCTCCAAATAATATATCATTGTTTCCTAGTTCTTTTACAAGTTCTATTTCTGTTAAAGTTTGGTTATAAGAGCTAGTTCCCACCAAAAAAATCCCTGAGTATTATTTTGGTGGAGACAAGAACTTTCTCTTCTAGGCTGATTTCAGAGGGGGTTTTAGATTTCCATCTCTCTGACCTATTATGTACTTTGTCATTTGTCTAAAATCATGTAGTAGTTGAGGCAGTTACCCAGAAAAGCAACAGATTTCTTATTAGGAAGTAGAACAGGAATCTGGGTGGTTGCCAGTGATAAATGTGTACAAAACCAGTTGGGTTGTATGCTTTAACTAGTTCACAAGTAAATACAGTTGACCTTTGACAATGCAGGGATTAGAGGAGCCAAACCCCCATGCAGGCAAAAATCCACACGTAACTTTTGGCTCTCTGAACACTTAACTACTAAAAGCCTACTGTTCACAAGAAGCCTTATCAATTATATAAACAATCAATTAACATATTTTGTATGTTATATGTATTATGTACTGTTTTCTTACAGTAAACTAAGCTAGAGAACAAAATATTTTTAAATTGCTGCAGATCTCCAAAAAAATTACAGTATGTTTATTGAAAAAAATCACATATAAGTGGACCCATGCATTTCAAACCCATGTTGTTCAAGGGTCAACTGTAATAGCCAGGTATTAGACACATACCAATGAATGATTAAGGACTCAAAGAGAAATATTCAGAATAGGGCCCTATAGATAACACAGCTAAAAGAAGCCTTAAACCAGGGGGAAAAGGAAGAAAATAGCAAAAGAATGCAGATTGAAGTGTGGCAGTCAGCTATCTATTCTATCGATCCTGGGTGGAAACTCTCTGTATCTCATGTGGTCTAAGCTCTTGGGTAGAAGATGTCTCTTTCAGAGGACTGTCTGCTTCTAGAGGATTCTTAAGACTTACCTTAATATCTTCCATAAGTTCAAGAATGGCTTATGCCTCTTGAGAGACATGAATTGAAGGATCAAACCTTTGAAGCTATATTGCTGTGCTAATTGTTAATAGTACCTGATAAGGTCCTTTCCAAAGAGTTCTGGAGCTGTGTTTCTCTGGTATTTCTTCCAAAAGATCATGCCTCTGGGTTTTAGGTCATTCAAGTGTTGTTTAGAAGGGTGTTGAGGAAAGGCTATTCATACCTGTTTATAAGACTTGGTGTACAGCATGAATAATCCCTTGCAGTGTTTAGCCATATTTGCTTGCTATAGTGGGGAATTTAGAATCAAATTGATATTGCTAGATGGATGGACTGGCCTGTTAATAATCCATGTGGGAGAGCTGATGAAGCCCAGAAGGATTTGATATCATTGGCATTAAAGATAAAATACTTCAGGCCATAAAAGTTCAATAGTCTCTAAAAGTTTAATTTTCAGAATTATGTTTGTTCTTTCCAGTTTTCTTGAAAATTAGGGATGAAATTGACAATGAAATTTCTTAATAAGGGCAGGACTTTACAAAACTCTTTAGTAATAAGCCCAGTAAAATAGGTGCCTCCATTACTAGAGACAGGTCAGAATTCCCCATGTTGGGAACACAAAATGTTGCTGCTGTTAGAGTTATAGCTGTCTCTCAAGAAAGGGCTTCAAACATCCCGGGAGTAAACAAACAATAAATGACCAAGACATATTCAAAACCCACTACAGAAAGTAGTTTTATGATATTCCGTTTGGAGGTGTTTAAGGGGACCCTGAGGTTTGGGCTCTTGTCCATGTCCTTCCTTTATAATTTATGTTGGTGACAGATGAAATACAATAAAGCTTTCTCATCAATGTTAATTATGTACAGTGGCAAATTTCTTTCAGTGGTGGGTAAGTTCACATAAAATTTTAAAAAATTCCATTTGAGGTCCTTCAGTGCTACTAAATAGCTGTAAGTGCAATTCACATCCAGATTTCTCCAATACCATTTTTCTGACTCTGTAGCTGCTCACTGGCATTCTGTAATAGAGGCTTTGAATTCTATTTGCTTTTAAACCAAAGACTTGGTTCCTTTGGGTATTATAAGGGCTATAATGTTAGTGAGAGCTGTCTGCCTGGCATGATGACCAGTCTAGGCATATCCTGTAATCTCTATATTATCTCGTTTTGTTTAAGCTCCAATTTTTATAATAGACACTTCCTTGGGAAACATTAAAGCACATATAAGTTCTAAAAATTGCTAAATTCTTAATTGGAAGACTTGCTGAGATCAAGAACCCCTCTGTTTCAGAGCATTTCAAAATCATGGAATAACCCAAAACCATATCTACTGTCAGTGCATATATTAACCCTCTTTTCTCTAGCTAGCTGAAACTTCTTGCATACTCACAGAATTCTGTGATGTAGACAGATTTGCCTCTAGCAAAGAGTCATGTTCTGGGATGAAATTTTATAATTAGCTAGAAGTTATTGATGACCTAATTTTAACTCACAAGATGGTAATTAGTTAGGAAGTTATTGATGAGCTAATTTTAACTCACAAAATGTCTGTTCATATTTGGTGCCCAGGTAAGAAGTCAGTTTCTAAGGACTTGGTTAAGTCTTTTATTGGCATGGCAATTTCAGAAAAGTTAGGAACACATTGCCTGTAAGTCAGTGAAACTCAGGAATACTTTTAATTTCTTCTTAGTTACTGGCATGGAAAAGTTTTTTGAACATCCATACTCTGTCAGGAGTTAAAAAATTTACTTCCTTGAGGTAGATCATTTTCTAGGTAATAAACTTTATTTAGACAAATTATAACTTCTCTGGAAATCTTATCCTCTTTGTGAGTTAAAACAGTAAGCAGATGTACGGAATCAGACTTAGAGCTGACTCCCATCTTTAGATCACAACAAAAAACATCTGCAAATTGAATAAGAGTAGAATTACGGGAACTATAAAAGACTTCAGGTCCTAGCTGAGGACTTGTGAGTCCTAGGAGAGTGTTTCTCCCCAGAACATAACAGTCCAGTTAATATTGTCAGTTTTCTTAATAGAAGGGAAACAAATATTAACTATTCTGACCTAAAGGGTTGTTAAATAAAACAATATAATAATATATAGATATAATAAATTAACACTGTCAAATATGCAGCCTGAGGAGGCACTAAAGATAAAGTAAATGTGGGGATTGGTAATACATGAAAGTGGGAAATGACTATTTTATTATGGGCCTGATGTGCTGAACAAATACATATCCCTACCCATTAGGGTTTTGGATTGGGAGAAGTATTAATAACTAGTGCAACACATGATGAATCTTCTCTCTACTTACTTTCACCTAGTGCTGCTTTAGCTTCTGGCTCAAGAGAGTATTTTGCACTTTAGATGGCTTGATTTGAATCTTAATGGGTTCAGCCCCAGTAATCCTCCCTATATTCCTTGAATTTTTCCTCACAGAATGAAAAAGGTCTGGCATTTTCTTAAAATGTTTAGTTGGGGTTGATTTAAACACAAAGGTACTGGTAAATTGAAATTAGCTATAATCTCATTACAAACAGGGGAGTCTTCAGGGATTTCAAGGAAAACACTATCAGAAGATATTTAATCTAGCAATTCCATTTATACATACACCTACCTATCAAATTAGCAGGTACACTATCACAGAAAAGGAAAGACTGTTCCCCTCTTAAATGTCTGAAGTTGACATGTATGAATGACATGGAACTGTCAGCAGATTATTAGAGATACCCACCAATGAGTAGTCTTTTACTACAAGGAGAGATTGTGTAACAGTGTTAGAGTTCAAGGCTGATATTCTGTTCCTTTTCTAAACCGCTGTGGTTTCCTATGCAAGTCAAGTTCTTCTAAGTCACCTTCATGTTCTTCCCATTCTGCCTTTCCCATGGAATTTTTTGCATCTCAAGCTTCCACTGGTGTATGAACTAATTGTTATAGATCTGGAAGCAATAAATTACATGTTCTTAAAATTATTCTGGTTTTCTCTGAAAATCTTACTGTATTCTTCCTAGGCTTTGGAAAGCCATTGATGATTTTTAGCTCAGGGGAAAAACAGGGCTTAAGATCAACCATAAGGGACCTTCATCTGTTCTGAAGGAAGTTTCACTTTAAAAAGTAGCCAAGCTTTAACCCTTGAACCTTTGGTAACCACGAATCTAAAGCCAGCAATGGCAATAAGTACCTATCTATCAATAATCACCCTAAATGTAAATGGACTGAATGCACCAATCAAAAGACACAGAGTAACAGAATGGATAAAAAAGCGAGACCCATCTATATGCTGCTTACAAGAGACTCACCTCAAACCCAAAGATATACACAGACTAAAAGTGAAGGGATGGAAAAAGATATTTCATGCAAACAACAAAGAGAAAAAAGCAGGTGTTGCAGTACTTGTATCAGACAAAATAGACTTCAAAACGAAGAAGGTAGCAAGAGATAAAGAAGGACATTACACAATGATAAAGGGATCAGTCCAACAAGAAGATATAACCATTATAAATATATATGCACCCAACACAGGAGCGCCAGCATATGTGAAACGAATACTAACAGAATTAAAGGAGGAAATAGACAGCAATGCATTCATTTTAGGAGACTTCAACACACCACTCACTCCAAAGGACGTATCGACCAGACAGAGAATAAGTAAAGACACAGAGGCACTGAACAACACACTAGAACAGATGGGCCTAACAGACATCTACAGAACTCTGCACCCAGAAGCAGCAGGATACACATTCTTCTCAAGTGCACATGGAACATTTTCCAGAATAGACCACATACTAGGCCACAAAAAGAACCTCAGTAATTTCAAAAATATTGAAATCCTACCAACCAACTTCTCAGATCACAAAAGTATAAAATTAGAAAGAAATTTGGGGAAGAAATAAAAAAGGCTCACAAATACATGGAGACTTAATAACATTCTCCTAATTAATCAATGGGTTAATGACCAAATCAAAACAGAAATCAAAGAATATATGGAGACTAATGACAACAACACAAAGCCACAACTTCTGTGGGACGCAGAAAAGGCAGTTCTAAGAGGAAAGTATATTACAATCCAGGCCTATTTAAAGAAGGACGAACATTCCCAAATGAATAGTCTAAAGACACAATTACTAAAATTGGAAAAAGAAGAACAAATGAGGCCCAAAGTCATCAGAAGGAGGGACATAATAAAGATCAGAGAAGAAATAAATAAAACTGAGAAGAATAAAACAATAGAAAAATCAATGAAACCAAGAGCTGGTTCTTTGAAAAAATAAACAAAATAGATAAACCCCTAGCCAGACTCATTAAGAGAAAAAGAGAATCTACACACATAAACAGAATCAGAAATGAGAAAGGAAAAATAACGATGGACGCCACAGAAATACAAAGAATTATAAGAGAATATTATAAGAATCTATATGCTAACCAGCTGGAAAACATAGAAGAAATGGACAACTTCTTAGAAAAATACAACCTTCCAAAACTAACCAAACAAGAAACAGAAAAACTAAACAGACCAATCACCAGTGACGAAATTGAATCGGTAATCAAAAAACTACCCAAGAACAAATCCCCCGGACCAGATGGATTCACCTCTGAATTCTACCAGACATATAGAGAAGAAATAACACCCATTCTCCTTAAAGTTTTCCAAAAAATAGAAGAGGAGGGAATACTTCCAAACTCATTCTAGGAAGCCAGCATCACTCTAATACCAAAACAAGGCAAAGACCTCACCAAAAAAGAAAATTACAGACCAATATCCCTGATGAACGTAGATGCAGAAATACTCAACAAAATATTAGTAAACCGAATTCAAAAATACATCGAGAGGATCATACACCATGATCAAGTGGGATTCATCCCAGGGATGCAAGGATGGTAGAACATTCGAAAATCCATCAACATCATCCACCACATCAACAAAAAGAAGAAAAACCACATGATCATCTCCATAGATGCTGAAAAAGCATTTGACAAAATTCAGCATCCATTCCTGATTAAAACTCTCAACAAAATGGGTATAGACGGCAAGTACCTCAACATCATAAAGGCTATATATGACAAACCCACAGCTAACATCATACTTAATGGCGAGATGCTGAAAGCTTTTCATCTAAGATCGGGAACAAGACAGTGATGCCCACTCTCTCCACTGTTATTCAACATAGTACTGGAGGTCCTAGCCACAGCAATCAGACAAAACAAAGACATACAAGGCATCCAGATTGGTAAAGAAGAAGTCAAATTGTCACTATTTGCAGATGACATGATACTGTACATAAAAAACCCTAAAGATTCCATTCCAAAACTACTAGAACTAATATCTGAATTCAGCAAAGTTGCAGGATACAAAATTAACACACAGAAATCTGTTGCTTTCCTATACACTAATGATGAACTAACAGAAAGAGAAATCAGAAAAACAATTCCATTCACAACTGCATCAAAAAGAATAAAATACCTAGGAATAAACCTAATGAAGGAAGTGAAAGACCTGTACTCTGAAAACTACAAGACACTCCTAAGAGAAATTAAAGAGGACACTAACAAATGGAACTGCATCCCATGCCCTTGGCTAGGAAGAATAAATATTGTCAAAATGTCTATACTACCTAAAGCAATCTACAAATTCAACGCAATCCCTATCAAACTACCAACAGCTTTCTTCAATGAACTGAAACAAATAATTCTAAAATTCATATAGAACCAGAAAAGACCCAAATAGCCAAAGCAATCCTGAGAAGGAGGAATAAAACAGGGGGAATTACACTCCCTGACTTCAAGCTCTACTACAAAGCCACAGTAATCAAGACAATTTGGTATTGGCACAAAAACAGACCCACATACAAGTGGAACAGAATAGAAAACCCAAACATTAACCCAAACGTATACAGTCGATTAATATTTGATAAAGCAGCCTTGGATATGCAATGGGGAGATGACAGCCTCTTCAGCAGCTGGTGTTGGAAAACCTGGACAGCTACATGTAAGAGAATACAACTAGACTACTGTCTAGCCCCATACACAAAGGTAAACTCAAGGGGGATCAAAGACCTGAATGTAAGTCATGAAACCATAAAACTCTTAGAAGAAAACATAGGCAAAAATCTCTTGGACATAAACATGCGCAACTTCTTCATCAACATACCTCCCCAGGCAAGGGAAACAAAAGCAAAAATGAACAAGTGGAACCATATCAAGCTGAAAAGCTTCTGTACATCAAAGGACACCATCAGTAGAACAAAAAGAGATCCTACAGTATGGGAGAATATATTCATAAATGACGTATCTGATAAAGGGTTGACATCCAAAATATATAAAGAACTCACGCACCTCAACAAACAAAAAGCAAATAATCCAATTAAGAAATGGGCAGAGGACATGAATAGACAGTTCTCCAAAGAAGAAATTCAGATGGCCAACAGGCACATGAAAAGATGCTCCACATTGCTAATCATTAGAGAAATGCAGATTAAAACCACAATGAGATATCACGTCACACCAGTGAGGATGGCCAACATCCAAAACACAAACAACAACAAATGTTGGCGAGGATGTGGAGAAAAGGGAACCCTCGTACACTGCTGGTGGGAATGCAAATTAGTTCAAACATTGTGGAAAGCAGTATGGAGGTTCCTCAAAAACTGAAAATAGAAATACCATTTGACTGAGTAATTCCACTCCTAGGAATTTACCCTAAGAATGCAGCAGCCCAGTTTGAAAAAGACAGATGCACCCCTATGTTTTTCGCAGCACTATTTATATAGCCAAGAAATGGAAGCAACCTAAGTGTCCAATAGTAGATGAATGGATAAAGAAGAAGTGATACATATATACAATGGAATATTATTCAGCCATAAGAAGAAAACAAATCCTACTATTTGAAACAACATGGATGGAGCTTGAGGGTATTATGCTCAGTGAAATAAGCCAAGCCGAAATAGACAAGTATCAAATGGTTTCACTCATATGTGGAGTATAAGAACAAAGAAAAAAACTGAAGTAACAAAACAGCAGCAGACTCACAGAACCCAAGAACGGACTAATAGTTACCAAAGGAAAAGGGAGTGGGGAAGATGGGTGGGAAGGGAGGGAAAAAAGGGAAAAAGGGGCATTATGATTAGCAGATATAATGTTGGGGGGTCATGAGGAGGGCTGTCCAATTCAGAGAAGACAAGTAGTGATTCTATAGCATCTCACTACGCTGATTGACAGTGACTGTAATGGGTTTGGTGGGGGGGACCTGATGAAGGCGGTAGTTTAATAACCATAATATTGCACATGTAATTGTAGAATAATGATTCCAAAATAAATTATAAAAAAAAAAAGAAGTAGCCAAGCTTTGAAAATTTCTGGCCAACCAGAAGGGAAGAGGAGTGGAGTAGATAGAGAGAGAAATGGGGCATAGGGAAATGGAAGAGTATAGGACAGGGAAAGAAAAATAGTAGGACCAAATCCACTACATTCAAGATGTTTTAGAGTTCTAAGAGGCAGTTGTTAAAGTTCTCCAAATTTTTATTTTGCCTCTTCCAAGGAATTTCTCGAAGTAATTTTGAAATCTGAATTTCTTCCTCATACCAGTCAAAAAATCCAGCCCACTAGATGTTTGGAATTTTGTTCCTTTTTTAGTCTGTAGCACCTCAAACAATTTTGTTCGTATCAAAAGTTCCCTTCAGTGGCTACTGTAAATTATAATTGGTGAAATTAAAGATAAGTGCACAAATTTGAATTACAGCATAAATATGTGTAAGAAGTAGGAGTCTGGCGTGGAAGAGTCATTGATTTAGGTGTAGACTAAGACAAACCTGATAACCTGTGAATCATCCAGTCAGTATTTCTTGGACACCACATCAGGCTTTGTAACCTAGTACCTGTGCTGTCTAAGTACAAACTAACATATTTATAATTCTAGATCATGGAAAGATTTGAAGGGGAGCTCTCTCCCATAGCCACACTCTGACTAACAAAACAAGAATGAGGAAAGTTCTCAGAAGGTGATGAGTGACCAAAGTTCAGCCAGAGGACACCACTTTGAGAAAGAAACCTGAACCTCTCAATTCCTAGGACCAGTTTGCAAAATGGACTTATTGGAGCCTATGACCATCTTTTTCCAGATGAATTTTCCCCTTATTAGAGGTGTAACAAAAAATGGCATGGGTAGACAGAGATAAATAATAATGTTATTAGTAATAAGACACCAAGGGTAAAAGCTCTTTCAAATTTGACCCAATTACTAAAGGAGTCCTAAAAAAGGTTCCTTACTCCTAGGAGACAAAATAAACTTAGCAATTGGCAAGTTCAAAGAAAAGTTATCAGAGTTCAACCTAATGCAAGACTTAGTAGGGGGACACGGGAAAGGCTGTATTTACAGAGAAGACAAGTAGTGATTCTATAGCATCTTACTACACTGATGGACAGTGACTGTAATGGGATATGTTGGGGGAACATGATAATAGGGGATCTAATAACCATAATGTTCAAGTAATTAATTGTACATTAATGATACCAAAATAAAAAAAAGACTTAGTTATCTCATTGCACTGATTAGAGACATTCCCATTCCCCCAATCAGGATGCTCAAGGACAGAGCTCAGCAGAGGAGCTTCCTGTTATCAAACCAAGGGTCTTGGGCTTTGGTGGGAAAAAAGTCATTCTTGTCTATGTCTCCCTATTGCCTCTAATATTGTTGAATACTGGTTCCCCACAAATAAGAGGTTACCATGGTAAGAGAGAGAATATCTCAACAAAGTCTTAGTAGCACTTAGTGTGAGTTCAATATATGATACTCTGAAGCTACATTTAAATTGAGTCATGGCAGTTTGATTAGAATCGGGTAAAGATTATGATACAATAGTTTAGGATTGATGGACATATCAAGCAAGGATTTTGTGTATGTGTGGTATGGTTTTCTATTTTTTATTTTGGCCTTTCTACTCACAGAATACGATTTGCATATAAGAAAAATTAATTAAAACCTAAGCAAAGCTCAAATTGAGCTAATGGGTCAGTTCTAACTCCAAGAAATCCTGCTGGGATCCCCAGGAATAAAGATAACATGTTAAAGTTGTTATTTGAACATACTAAATTTTTGTTTAATGTTAATTCATTTAGCTACAACCTTCAGCTGTCAATCAGAATGAATACCCAGGAGATAGGCAAAGCATGTGTTAACAACAGCCTAACCAGACAGAAAGAGATAAGAAACTATATTTTTCAGAGAAGCAAGTCATTCCAAATCTGAAATGACTAGAACAGCTCACTTTATTTTATTCATGCTCAGATTCCACTGGAGTCAGAGATGAAGTGTTATCTTCTATTCCAAGAATGAAGACCTCAAGTATTGTTTCAATTGCTATCTAAATTAACTGTCAGAGGAATACAGGGTCCATAATTTCTCAAACTGATGGGCTTCTCTCTTTTCTGGAACATCAAATGAATTGCCATGGTTACCAAAGCCCCCATAGAGCCAGTTACCAGTGTTCTTCCTTTTGAACTTTTTATTTTAATTGAGGTGAAATTCACATAGCATAAAAACATTTTAAAGTGAACAATTCATTGGTGTTAGTTGATTTACAATGTTATGCAACCACCACCTCTATCCAGTTCCAAAACATTTTCATCATCCCAGAAAGAGACCCCATACCCATTAAGTAGTTACTCTCTATTCCCCACTGCTCCCAGCCTCTAGAAACCACCAATCTGCTTTCTATCTAAGGATTTGCCTATTTTGGATATTTCATGTAAATTGAATCATACAATTCCATATGAATGTTATGTGATGATTTTTGTCTAGCTTCTTTTACTTAGTTTAATGTTTTTGAGGCTCATCAGTGTTTTAGCATTATCAGTATTTCAGTCCCTGTTACGGCTGCAGAATATTTCATTGTACCTTTATACTGTATTTTGTTTATTTATTGCTCAATTGATGGACATTTGGGTGTTTCTACCTTTTGGCTATTGTGACTAGTGCTGCTTTGAACATGCCTCTACATGTATTTGTTTGAGTACCTGTTTTCAGTTCTTTGGGTATATATATCTAGGAGGTAGAATTGCTGGGTCATCTGGTAATTTCTATGTTTAACTTTCTAAGATATTGCCAAATTATTTTCCACAGTGGCTTAACCATTCTACCTTCTCAACAGTTGTGTACAAGGATTACAACTTCTGCACATCATTGCCAAACTTGTTAACTTTCCTTTTTTTTTTAATTACAACCATTCTAGTAGGATTGAAGTGTTATCTCATCATGGTTTTCATTTGCATTTCCCTAATGACTAATGGTGTGGAACATCTTTTCATGTGCTTGTTGGCCATTTATATATCATCTTTGGAGAAATGTCTATTCAAACCTTCTGGCCAATTTTTAACTGGGTGGTTTGTCTTTTTGTTGTGATTGTAGGAGTTCTTTATATTCTCTGAATACTAGACCCTTACCAGGTATATCACTTGCAAATATTTCTCCCATTCTGTAGGCTTTTCACTCTCTTGATGGTATCTCTTCATGCACAAAAGTTTTTAATCTTGATGAAGTTCAATTTATCTAATTTTTCTTTTGTTGCTTATGCTTTTAGTATCCTAAGAGTTCATTGCCAAATCCAAGGTCATGAAGCTTTACTCCTATATTTTCACCTATGTGTTGTATGGTTTTAGCTCTTATATTTAGATCATTGATCCATTTTAAGTTAATTTTCATATATAGTGTGAGGTAGGGATCCAACTTCATTTTATTCCCTGTGGATATCGAATTGTCCCAGGGCTGCTTGTTGAAGAGAGAATTCTTTCCGCATTGAATGGTCTTGGCACCCTTGTCAAAAATCAATTTACTATAGATGCATTAGTTTGTTTCTGGACTATCAGTTCTATTCCATTGATCTATATGTCCATTCTTATGCAAGTATTACACTATTTTGGTTACAGTAGCTTTGTAGTAAATTTTGCAATCAGTAAGTGAGAGTCCTCTTTTTCAATATTGTTTTAACTCTTCAGAGCCCCTTGCCATCCCATATGAATTTGGGGGTCAGCTTTTCCATTTTTGGAAAGAAAAAAAAAGCTATTGAATTTTGATTAGTATTACACAGAACCCGTATACTGCTTTGGGTAGTATTGCCATCTGAAGAACATGAAGTCTTGCAATCCATTTTCCTTTAGATCTTGACATTAGGCTCACTTTTACTTCCCAGGTATTTGTGCATTTCCACAATGAAGTAGGCCATGGCATGTAAGTATCTGGTGGAGATTCCACTCACAGTGACAGAATAATCTCTGTATTTCATCTCTGGAGGAACTTTTACCACACAAATGTTTCTTGCATTTTCTTGCCTTAGAAGTGATCCCAGAATATCAGTGTCAAACTTGGGACTAGTATGATATACTCATGGGTACCCCTCACCAGCAGTCCCTCCACCCACTTCTCCAGCCAGCATCCAGGGTCAGGCAGGCCAGGCCAATGCCAATCCTGCAATAGGCTACCCTGTGGCTAGCAGTGGAGGTCTGAGTCCTGTGCCCACAGTGTGCCTCACTTCCTGGAATGGGGCTCTGCACTACAGCAGTGCCCAAGCAGCCTCCAATGCAAGGATTTGGAGTGAGGGTTTAAAAAGTTCTTAGTGTGTAAATTTTCTCTGATGCTATTTAAGAGGTAATGGTTCTTTTAGAAAGTTCCTAGAATGAATAAAGTTATTTGCAAATTTTATCTGCCTAGGCAAGAGTTTTCTGGATTAATAAAGTTATTATTAATAGAAGAATAAAGTCATGTTTCAGTTCTCACTCTAATGTAATAGCTAACATTATCTAGGCAGATATACGGCTAGAATACAAAATAGTTTATCTGCACCCTAACATGGTAAATAGTCATCCTTTTTCATTTAACCATGTATAAAATTGTATGCCAGTTTCTGGAGATTCTTATATGAACAAACTGTAAAATAGAGGCTTTGGATTTGTGGTTATATAAAGATAGAACTAATTTTCTCCTTTGAATGAATTATCAGATTTTACTACTTCAGCAACAAGAAACTGAAATAATGATTTCAGTTGAGTCATTACTGAAGTAAGGGATTCCCCATGGCTCTATTTCAAAACTGATTCAGCATTGCCCTCCTTTTTAAACAACTCTTGTCTTCGAATTTTTTTGCTAGTTCTCAAAGACTAACCACACATTCATCCAGTTTTCCAATGTGCTTTTAATTTTAAAGTAATTTTACGTTAAAGACATGTTTATTTGAAGCACTGATTTCCATCTCACCTGACTTGGGGCACTTGAGCTGGCATACTTTGGATGGCTGGAGGCCCCTGAGAATAAGGGGAATAGAGTGGTTTGCTGCTGGAGCACCAGAGAGTCTGCAGTAGGCATCAGGGGGAGTAAGAGATTGCAGGCACCTGAAAAATAAACCAATAAACCGCTGATTAGGAAACTGCACACACAACAAAGAGAAGTTGAGTCAACCAAAAAAGGTTTCAGAAGCTCCCAGAATCTCTAACCAGGCCCTTGACCAAAACCAGTCCATTAAGACTGGGGATGTGGCTGTTTTTCCAAATGCACAAAACTCGGCAAAAAAATTACAGGGCATGTGAAGAAACAGAAGAACATGGTCCAATCAAATGAACAAATTAAATCTTCAGAAACCGACCCCAAAGAAATAGAGATCTGCAAACTTCCTGACAAAGAATTCAAAGTAATTTTCTTGACGCTAAATGATCTACAAGGAACACAAATAGATAGCTATGCAAAATCAGGAAAACAGTACATGGACAAAATGAGAATACCAACAAAAGATAGAAACTATTTTTAAAAAAGAACCAAACAAATTCTAAAACTGAAGAAGACAATAACTGAATTGAAAAATTCTCTGGAGGCATTCAGCAGCACACTTAATCAAACAGAAGGAAGAATATGAAGAAAGATCATTTGAAATTATCAAGTCAGGAGCAAAAAGAAAAAAAAACATGAAGACAAAAGAAGAAAGCCTAAGGTACTCATAGAACAACACAAAGCAGACCAATATATGCGTCATGGGAGTTCCAGTAGGAAAGGAGAAAGAGAAAGGGACAGAGAACTTATTTGAAGAAATAATGGCTGAAAACTTCCCAGATACAAGAAAAGAAATGGACAAATTCAAGAAGCTCAAAGTATTATAACTGTGATGAATCCAAAGAAGCCCATACCAAGACACATGATACACAAACTATCAAAAGTATCAAGAATAAAGTAACTCATCATGTATAAGGAAGCTCCCATAAGATTATTAGTTGCCTTCTCAGCAGAAACTTGACAGGCCAGAAGGGAGTGGGATAATATATTCAAAGTGCTGAAAGAAGAAAACAGCTAACCAAGAATACTATGTCCTCTCCTATCAGCAAATAGATTAAACTTTAAGTTTAAATGGAAAAAACTCCCCTATCAAAATATATCGAGCTACTGAATAGATAAAAAATAAAATGCAACTATACACTATCTATAAGAGACTCACCTTAGATGAAAAGACGCACATGGGCTAAAAGAGTGAAAGAACTTATCCCATGTAAATGATAACCAAAAGAGAGCAGGAGTGGACATACTTTTATCAGACAAAGTAGACTTTAAGTCAAAAACTGTTATAAGAGACAAAGGACATTATATAATCATAAAAGTATTAATTCCATAACAATGGAAGATAAAACAATTACAAATACATACCCAGCTAACATCAGAGTACCCAAATATACAAAGCAAACATGACAGAATTGAAGGGAGAAATAGATAGTAACACAGCAATAGTAGAATTTAATATTCTACTTTCAATAATGGATAGAACAATCAAACAGAAGATCAGTTAGGAAACAGGACTTGAACAAACACTACAGAACAATTGGGCCAAACAGACATATACAGAAAACTGTGCCCAACAGTAGCAGAGTATACATTCTTCTAAGCCCAGAGAATATTCTCCAGGACAGATCACATGTTAGGCCACAGAAAGGTCTTAACAAATTAAAGAATATTGAAATCTACCAAATATCTTTTCCAACTTAAAGAGACTGAAACTAGAAATCAGTAGCAATAGGAAAATTGAAAAAATCACAAATATGTGGAAATTAAGCAGTAATCCTTGAACAACAAATTAGTCAAAGAAGAAATCACATGGAAATTAGAAAATGTCTTAAGTTCCTCAGAAAATTAACAATAAAACTACCAGATGATCCAGCAATCCCACCTCTGAGTACATATCCAAAATATTGAAAACAAGATCTCAAAGAAATTTGCACAGCCATGTTCATTGCAGCATTATTCACAATAGCCAAGATGTGGAAGCAATCTAGTTGTCCATCAACAGATGAATGAATATATACGTATAATAGAATATTATTCAGCCTTAAAAACAAAAAGGAAATCCTGTCCTATGCTACAACATGAATGAACCTGGAGACATTATTCTAAATGAAATAAGCCCTTAACAAAAAGGCAAATACTGCATAATTCAGCTTATCTGAGGTATCTAAAGTAATCAAACTTATAAAACAGAAAATAGTAGTTGCCAGGGGCTGGAGAGAGGAGGAAATGAGCATTGTTGTTCCATAGGTATAGAGTTCAGCCACACAAGATGAGAAAGTTCCTAGAGATCTGTTGTACAATAATGTACATACAGTTACAAAACTGTACTGTACACATAAAAATTGTTAAGGTTTTTAAAAAATGCATATTGTTGGACTTACCAGCTATAGACTAATGACTCTTTATAGGTTTACCTTTTCTCTCAAACTCCAGGCTGTTGCATACTGGAGTCACCCCTTTGATGTCCTGCTGGCATCTCACTTCCCTCATCAGAAACCGTATCTAATACCCTTCCCTTCAAATTGTTCCTATATTGCTCTTCGTTAGAACACTCCCACCTACCGTAATAACCAAATTTGAAATCTCATCATAATATTTACCTGCTCCTTCCCAAAGCAGTCAATCAGTCATAGAACCCTTTGTTGTGGCTCTTCTAAATACCCTTTCCCAATTAGTTCAGGCCTTCTTTGTCTTTTACATTCAGGATTACAGTAGCATGCTGATTGCTCTGCTTCTCTGCAGTCTCTCTTCCTTCCAATCTACCATCAGTCAAGTATTACATGTGTAAGTATGTATCACTTCTCTATAAAAAAACTGAATAGTTCTCCATTTTCTACAGTACTGGGCCTTATATATAAACGCTAGCCCCTTGTGGGCACCGAGCAGTGTAGAGAAGAGAAGAGAGTGTTGGGAGGAGCAAATGGAGCTGCTTTATTTAAACTGTTCTCCCCGCCTGTCTGTTTCTCTCAGATGATGACTCCATTAAAAATATTAATGCAAGTATCTACATTTATAAAGAGCTTACTATGTTCCAGGCATGTGACACCCAGGTTGAGGAGGGAGTGCAGTTTGAGAAGGAGGAGAAGGAAGGGAATAAGAGAAAAAAGAAGCTGGAGAAGTTACCAGATCATTGCCTCCAATTGGCCATATAGCTTTTGCAGATGAACTTCCTAATTGCCATGCTAATCAGTTTGGACTTTACTGTAAAGACCAATAAAGGAATTTAAACACGGAAATGACAAGATCAAATTTGAACTTTTAAAAGAACATTGACTACTGTGTGAAGAATGGATTGAGTCAAGGCGAGATCAGAAGCAGGAATCTGAAGCAATAAAAATAGAAAAATAAAGCAGGATTTTTGAAATATTAAGGAATCACAATATATAGTATTGGGAACAGGATGTGGAAGGTAAGGAAGTCAAGAGTGACCCCCAATTTCTAACTTAGGCAATATATGAATTACAGTACCTTATATTGATATGATCCATAACATCTTCCTAGTCTTTAAAGATAAGCAGGTACTTGCTAGTTGTACTAGAAGGAGAAGAGCATTTGAGACAGATGTGTGAAAAAATCATGCTATATACTAGAAATTATTAGGTTTCTATAACTGGAATAAGGGTTTGTGTAAGAGCAAAGAGAGATGAAGATGAAAAGAAAGGACAGATCGTGATGGGCCTAGCCCATTATTCTTGGTAGTCTGAACTTTATCCCTAGAACTGCAGGAAGCTTTGATGTTTAAAAACACATATCAGAAACTTGAGATTTCCCTTGAATGCCAGAATTTGGCCCATAGTGGCTAGGATTAACTAAGAAAATAATTATTTCAAATTAAAAGCATTTATTAAATATTTTTTAAGTAATGTAGGATCATTGTCAAGAATCTAAATAATACAGAAAAGTAGGAAAAAAATCACTCTTATCCTATTTAAAGATAACTACTAACACATATAATTATTTTCTTCCAATATATAAGTTGGATTGTATTTCATTTCTACAGTTAAAATCATACTGTGATTTGTACTTTTTTTAAAACCATACCACTCGTATCAGCAGAATTATCTGTGAATTAACCCCATTTATAGGCCTATAGAAAGTCCTGGATTATACAGAAGGTATCCAATAAGTATAGAATAAACAACATAGTTTATATCTACCTATGTCAAAATACCTTAAAAACTAGATTGCTGTTTTTACCAATGACACTGACTCAATATTCACATTTGCCTCACTCTCTATGATCACCTGTTCTAAGACTTCCTTTCTCAACTATGCAAATTAACATCACCATATGTCTAAAGATCATATTTAAAACTGTTTACATCTACAAAATATATTTACCAAAATTTACTTTTTTATTAGTGTGTCTTTGAAATTAATATATGGGGTGGGCATTCTGGAAATTGAAGCTTTATGTGCTTATACCTAATAATATGAGAAAGTACGTCATGTACATAGGATTAACTAAGGGAAATGTGACTTTTGTGAGCTGATAAAATTTCTTTAAATGCAAAAGTGACTTTGAATCTTCATCCTTTTTCTCAGGGTATTATAGACACTAATTAAAGCTTCAAAATGGCTTTAAAAGGTACTTGTCAGATTCTACTTTTAGAGATATAGTATCTTATGATTTCCAAAGAAAAATTACTTTTCCTCTGCTTTTATCTAGAGAATGTTTAGAACAAGGACTTCTGAAGAAATAAAATCCTAATTTTGAATTTAATACTGGTGTTGCTTACAGTGAAAACATTCCAAACAGAAGCTTAACCATACACACACACACACACACACACACATATATTTACACTTATATTAATGCCTCTGAAATTATATCCTAACAGCCTCTTCCTTTGGGAAATATGAGAATTCTCAGTGTTTTGGCTATGTAGGGTTAAAAAAAAGGGGCTTCCTAGCAGCATAACAAAGCAAGCTAGAGTTCAGATACCCAAGGGCACCAAGGTAGAAATCAGTTAGCAGGGCAGGAATGAGCCCAGAGATTCCAGATCAATTAATATACAAGCTCTGAGGCTTATACTTCTGAACCAGAATGATAGCAAAGGGTAATTACCAATAGTGTGAGCAAAAAGGAGAAAGATCTTATGAAAGAGGGGTGCAGGAAAAGGAAAGATAGTGTCTGAAGACTGGTCTTTTGCTATGGTGGCTATCTATCCTTAATTAACCAGTGCCCACTATCCTTAATGCATATACAGCACTAGAGCTGCTAGGAAGGGCAAGAACCCAGATATCCCAATTTGAGGCATTCCTCAAGAGCTCAGTCCTTAAGGTCACCTTGTAGGAGTCCAGCCCTATAAAGACAGTCATGAAAAACTCCTGTTGATCATCTGAAGCATCTCAATGCAAAAGACTTTGCTTGCCTTTGTTGAGCATAATAGCACTTATTCCTACATTTATAGCTTTTTTAAATAATTTTATCCCGTTTTAGTGTTATTTTAGCTATTTATCATTTCACTTACTTTAAGTATTACTTAAAGTAATAGTTACTTCCACTATTTATTTTATCATTGTATCTTCTAATACCTTTTTTCATTTCATCTCTTTTTACCATGTTCTCTCAGCTTATTTTACCTGTTTCTTTTTAATATTGTATGTTTAGCTCACTTATTGTGACAAATTGAAAATAAAAGCCAAAGGTAGACAGCTGTAAAGAGAGCTCATACCTGTTCGTGGGAAATGAGTTACTTTTTCCTCCTTTTGGCCTTATCATTTTTCTATAATTAACCTGATCTCAAAAATAACCTGTAAGGATTTATTTACAGTGCTAATCACTTAATCTTTAACCTAAGTAGTACATACATTGAACAAAGCTAATTTTCCTTTACCCTGACAACTTAACCTTAGCTAAAAGTGATAATAATGTTTTTCATTCTCCTTTTTCTTTTCCCTACTGCATTGACTTCACTACCTTTTAACAAAACAGCAAGAGGAAAAACCTAGTTTTCAGTCTATTGTTAACACGTTTGCCATTGTTTTTAAAAATGGACAATTCTAGTAAAAAGAACACAAATTATTGACTAGAATAAGGTTTGAAATTGTATGTGGTGTTAATCTCTACAGTCCATCTCTTTATCAATCAATATGTTCTAGACTGATTAAAATCAAGCACTTAGAAATTCATTCAACAGAAATTTTCTATGTGACCACTGTGTGCACAACATCCTTGGGCCTTGATGTTAAGACACTTTTTCCTTTCCTAAAGACCTATAATCCATAGTTAAGAAAACAGACATTTATATAAATAAGTATAATTACTGTAAGATTTATAATTAAAATAGTATGCTATAAGAATTCTAAAATTAAAGTATTTTATAGCACCTCAGTGCAGAAAAAAGAAATGGTCATGCATTGCTTCATAAAGGAGAGACTATTGAAAAAAGGCCTTTTTATTTTTTTATTTTGATATAATTCCAAACTACAGAAAAGCTACAAAAATAGTACAAAGAATTCCTTTTTATCTTTCACCCAAATTCCCCTAAATGTTACCACATTGGCATATTTACTTTACCTTTTCTTTGTTATATTAATATATATCTTTTCCTGAACTTCTTGTGAGTAAATTGCAAATATTTACCCCTAAATACTTCAAATGTATATTTCCTTTTTTAGAAAATAAAGAAGAAAAAGTATTCTCTTATATAACTACAGTAGAATTATCAAAATCAGGACATGAACCTTTCCATAATACTATTATGTAATCTTATTCAAATTACATTTTGCCAATTTTTCTAATAACATTCTTTATAGCAAAAGGAAAAAAAACATTTATTCTTCTTATCTGGGATCCAGTCCAGAACTATGCATCACTTTTAGCTATGGTGTGCCCTTAAGCTCCTTTATCTGGAACAGTTTCTGAATTTTTCTTTGTCTTTCATGACCTTGACATTTTTGAAGCATATAGGTCAGTTATTTTGTAGAATGTCCCTCAAATTTAAACTTTTCTGAAGTTTTCTGTTCGTTCAGGTTATGCATTTTTGTTAGTAAAACCTTGTATGTGATATTGTGTCCTCAGTACATCACATCAGGAGGCTCATGATGTCATTTTGTCCCACTGCTCATGATTAACTTTGATCATTTGGTCAAAGTGCTGTCAAGTTTCTCTACTGTCAAGTTATTATTTTGCTTTGTAGTTAATAATCTTCTGGGTATATATGTTGAGAACTATATAAATATATTGATTTCTTTAGGTTTTCACCTTCTTGTTTTAGTATCCACTGATGATTTTTGCCTGAACCAATTATTACTACGATAGTTACCAAGTGGTACATTTCTAATTATAACATTTCTTCATTTATCAGTTCACTCTTTGTTGTAAGGAAAAATTTTATTTAATTGTGTCTTTATTTATATTAGTATATGCTCATGGATTCTTAGTTTTATTTTATTAAATAAATTATATAATCTGTTACTATCCTAATTTACATTGGTGCTTAAATTGTCTCAGGTTTGGCCAAAGGGAATCTCTTCAATTTGACTCCCGTATCCTTTTGATATGTTCCCATCATTATTTGAGTACTTCCTCACAGAAGACAGTTGTGAAGAAAGAATAATCATTTCCTGGGAAAACAAAAAGATGAGGAAAAGTTTATTCTAGGCAAAGAAAACATAATATGTTAAGGAAGGAAAATATGAAATAATATGGTATTTCCAATAACTATAATAATCTGTTTTCTAAGTGATGAAGTAATGAGTGGTGAAGCTGAAAAGGAAGCAAGGAAGGGCTTTATAACTAAACAAATTGAATTTTATCCTGTGGGTGATTGTGAGCCATTGATACAAATTATAGAGCAAACATTTTCTGACAGCAATGCCCTATTTTACAATCATGATGCAGGAGTATTTTCCTTTAATATTTCTTATGCTGCCCTAGAAAACAACTATCCTTTCAGCCATGCTTTCTAATTTTTGTCAGAAATGCTGTGAGGATTATCTTTAATAAACAAGTAGAAAAAAGTCTAAGACTATTAAATTGAAAACAATATGTGAAATTATTTTCGATATACAAACTGTCCTGTAGTCCTGAGCCTATTGCCACTGTTTCCTGGAGCTTTGGACTTGATTTCTCTTAATTCGAGAGATTTATATAAAAGACTAAATGCTTTGTATATCTCAGCTACACACTCTTTGAATTACCAAAGGCTCCAGCTATTTAACCAGAGCAAATCATCTTCACTCTATAAGTTTCCTGGGAAGCTATTCATTGTCTTAGATGGTTTGCTGTTCAGAAAGATGCAGGAAGTAGAAAGACAAGGAATTCAAGCTGCACATACTATGTTAAATAGAGACAATAATATTAATAAGGTAGAACAAGTCTCCTCCTTGAGATTTTCTGTATATCCAAAGAATAATGATTTACACTATAGGTAGTTTGGGGAGCTCTTTGTCTGATTGTTTTGAAGAATAATTTCCTCCTGGGGTTTTGATTTTAATCAAGAAGAAGTTACATGAAATCTTGTTTCTATTATACTGTGTTTTGTCATCTAAAAGCATCTTTTCTTCATTTACTCTAGTTTAAAAAATGTATTTTCAAGCCAAGATGAAACATTATTTATTACGAATTGGCAAATAAAAAGCATGCACTTGAAGTGGGAAAAAGTACTTTCATTGGTGTAAACGGCTCCATTTCAAGATGGCCATGCCAAAAGGTTACTGCTACATAACAAAGATCTGTACTCTATTCAGAAGGGAATCTGTACTTTCTGTGTCCCTTTGAAGGCCTCATACATCACAGACATTTCCATTAGTATTTAAACATATCTTTGATGATGGCAATCCTGAGTGAATCCATACTGTTCACCCATGATTTCTTATATGGCCTTTTAATGATTTTAACTGCAGCCTGGAAGATAGGAAACATGTTGAGTACTGTACCTGCAAAGATTCTGAACTCACATATAATCAACCCCATGTCTTGATTTATGCCCCAGAAAATATAAAAGAGATGAGTTAAGTTTTCTTATGGAAATCTAGGCTTTATTGGAAAAAACTTTAAATCATCAATCTGTGTCTAATTTAGAATTGCTTTAATCCTGTAAATCTACTTCAGAAAAGTGAGCCCATTGCAGAAAAATGATGTGAATTTAGATGTACTAATTCAACCAATTACTCTTAGCTCAATTTGGACAGCTAGTGGAGAGAATGTCTTAGACTTCTTTTTCCCATCCCTGCCCACACTCCCATATAATGATCCCATATCATAAATCACTTTGTAGTTTATTTTTGTGAAAGTAACTAGCCTACCTACAAATTATCAATAACAGCCATACATTACTAGCTAATTTTACTATTGTAAATTAAAATAAATACTCCCCTCAACACTATAATCTCATTTGGACACATATTTTCATATTAGTTTTGTCTTATTTTATAGTGTACATGAGTTTAATAGAGCTGATGCCCTCACAGATTCTCTTTGTAATAGTTGGTATTCATTTGTGAGGTAGCTTTCAGAATATACTGGTGTGCATGAAATTGTTTTTGCTTTATAGAAAAAATTCTATCAGAATTTTCTCTGAAATTGTAAATATTTTGTCTATCCAAAACCCCAACTTCTTTTCATTATAAAAGCCTTTTTCTTTTCAAAAAAATTATTCTTTCCCTCCTTTCCTACTTCTATCTAAATGGATTTTATGGATCACTCAATGAAAACTGGCTGCTAGCCTGTAAACTATCGGGCCTTTGAGAGACAAAAGTGCATACTTTTTTTTTCTCTTCTGCCAGATTTCTGTGCCAGGCTCAAAATCAAGAAGAGGGTTAGGGTATGGGGGAGAATGTTTCTTGACCCTTTTTCCCCTTTTTCCTGTTTGATTGTGTTCTCTTAATGGTCTAGAACAGTTAGAAGTGCTTTGGGGTTTAATCTGCAAAATAAATGAAATCAGAGATAACTATTCTTAAATTTCTGCAGCTTTCATTTTGAAACTTCTTGTAAATCACTGATGTCAACATCAGAAAATAGTTGAAATTGTATTTCTTTTAAAAATGGAAACAAAACAATAAAAAGAGACATAACTATTTGCTTACCAGATTTTCTTTGGAAATGTATGCCCTCTAAAAATGGGCCACCTCATGGCATCCCTTGGGACGCCTGTTTAAGAACCTTTGAGCTGTACATGTGAGCACTGTGCATCCTCAGCCTGTGCCTCCACTGCTGGTGCACATCTGTGTGTCCCTGGTGCTGTCCCAGGAGCATGTTTGTCCACTTCTGATTTGAAAATGAGAGTACTGAATCACTTAGAGCAATGGCTTTCAAACTTATTTTAGCTACAATCTTTTATTAAGTGGAATCTTATATGGACACAATCATCCTGCATGTGGTGTGGGATACAACAGAACTAGGTATGTTAATATTTAGTAGCACTGACCCTTGACCAACATGGGTTTCAACTGTGCAGGTCCATTTTTACTTGGATTTTTATCAGTAAATAATATTGGAAAAATTTTTGGAGATTTGTAACAATGTGAAAACATATTTTCCTTTCTCTAGCTTATTTTATTGTAACACAGTATATAGTACATACAATATGCAAAATACATGTTAATTGACTGTTTATGTTATCAGTAATGCTTCCAGTCAACAGTAGACTATTAGTAGTTACGTTTTGGGGACATCAAAAGTTATACAGGGATTTTCTACTACACAGAGAATTAGTGTCCCTAACCCATACATTGTTCAAGGGTCAGCTGTAGTTCCTTTTACTTAAAAAGAGCAGCTATTACCTATTTCATTAATTTTACTCGTGTGTAGAAGGTAAGTGACAATTACCATTTTTCTCACATTTACTGGACCAAACTAACCCTTCTTTATTAACAAAATAGCTGGTGCTCCTCCTGCATGATTTGGAGTGGGTCTTTAGTTAGAAGAAGCCACTTGGCACATAGAAGGTGCTCAGTAAATATTTGTTGAGAATAGACACACACACACACACACTGCTACTGTGCCAGAGATTTAAAATACTCCTTACAGACATTCCTTTCAGTTCCTTTGTTATCTCTCCATAAGGCCCTTGTGAGAACATGTAAATAGGTTAGCTAGGGAACAGTGTTATCCATTAGCATCAAAGTTGGTATTATTTACCCAGTGAAGCAGTCCCTTTGTGACAGAAGGCATAGAGAAGCAAAAGGGCAGAGCAGGTGCTACTGCTTTGTCTTTTCCTTACCAACTTTTAACTCTTTGAAGGATTTGCTATTAATTCATACTCAACTATTTATTTATTTAGTACCTACTATAAGAAGAAGGAAGGCACTGTTCTAAAAGTGGTAAAGGATACCACTTAATTAATAAGATAGAGCCTTTGCTTTCAAGGAGTTTACAGCAGACTAACACAGGTAAGGCACATTTTTAAATGTCTGTAACATAAGATGGAAGTGGGAGGTACCATAAGGAAACTATAAACAAGGCACAAAATTATTTTAAAAATGGGAAATATTTTTCCAGGCTGGTAGATATCCATGTTGGAATTTCCAATTAAAAAAGAGAGAGAGAAATAGAACTGCCAATCTATAATTAGAGAACTGTCAGATGGTTTATACCCTCCTACTCTTATTTTTTTACTTACATGTCTTTCCATTCTGCCAAGCTGTAATGTTCTTTATGGCACAGTATATCTTATTCTATGTATCCCAAGTTCCTAACTATGCCTGGTTCATAAAATGCATTCAATAAATATTTGTTGAATGGGTATGTGTATCACTGATAATCAAACTAGCGTTCTAGTATCAAAATAATCTATTCTGTTACAAAGTATATGAATAAATAAACTCTGGACTGTTAAAAAGTAGTTTTCTCCTCAGAAACTAAACAAAGGACAGCTTTTATAAGATTGTAAATTGTACATAATTTGTACATAAAACACAAATTGTGCATAAAGTAAACATATCCTAGAAGAGATCAGATATAAAATATATAAAACTAAATAAAAAGAAGAACCTATCTCTGTCATTCTCTCTAATAAAGTGGTTGTGATAATAAGTTTTTAAGACATTTAATGACAAGGCCAAGATTCTGGTAAAAGTTATAAATAAATTTGCTTTTCAATTATTAGCAAATGATAAATCATACCTAACATAATTCATTTTTAAGTGTTCACCTACTTAAATTTTGAGCAGAAAATGTTATTCATATTTACCACTAAATAATCTATAAAGTCCTTCAAGCTTTGAAATTTTTATAATTTTATGATTTCCCATGTGAGATAAATGTCATAAGTGTAAGCATCTTTGTATGTCTTTCTTTGAGTACTTAAAACAATGTCATTCATCTTAGAATGGAAACTCTTTGGGACAGTACGTTTAAATTAACCAGTGGGTATATCTAAAGCAGCTGCTGGGGTTGGGATAGGAGTCCTAAATTTAATATATTTAATAAAACAGCCATACATTGTCATCAGAGACTCAGGCTGTTTTATTTCTCATGTTTTCATATTTAATGTGTGGGTTTCCATCCTCATGGTTGAAAAATGGCTATGGCACCTCCCAGTATCTAGCCATGTTCCAGATAGAAAGAAGGTAAAAGAGCAAAATTTTCTACTCTTAAAGTTTTGTCTCTTTATCTCTTTATCTGTAATAGGAAGCCTGCCCCAGGGACTTCTTCCTACATCTCACTGGCCAGAACTATATCATACAGCCACTTTGCACACTTAGCTGCATAGGAGTTGTGGATATAAGGATAGCCAAGCAACAGTGTTTGCAGTTACTCCTTTTCTGTTTACTCTTTGGGCTGTAGACCTGTAAAGTTACAAAGAAAAGGCCAAGCTATTTATGCCTAATGGTATAGTGCTCTAAGAAGTCCCTTTTATCATTAAATGACTCATTAATTCAATAAATATTTATTTCTTATTGCCTAATATGTGCCAGATACAGTTCTAGATATTGAGGATAATAACAGTGAACAAAAAAAGACAAAGTTTCTGCCCTTATGGAGCATACATTCTACTTAGAAGAAGGCTATAAAAAAATAATTATAAATAGATATGTTATATATATTATAGCTATAGGGATATATATATATATCCGCCAAAAAGAGTAGAGTAAGGAGAATAGAGACTGATGTAGGTAATATTCCATATAGGATATTTAACAAAGGCCTGTCTGATGAGATGATATTTTAAAAAGACCTGAAAGAAATGAGGGATGGGTAGAGTCATAATATCTGAAGAAGAATGGTCTAAATAAAAACAGCAAGTACAAAGACCCTGAAGAGAGATGTATTTGTCATACTCGAGAACAAGCAAGGAACTTGTGATCAAGGGGGGAAATGATAACAGATGAGAACAGTGGGGGCCATAATTTATAGTCCATAACAAAGATTCTATTCTGAGTGAAATGGAAATTCATTGGACGGCTGTGAGCAGAGATTAGCACAGTCAAACATACAACTTAGAAGGAGCACTATAACTGTGTGGAGAATGAACTGTAGTGGAGCAAAGACAGAAGCAAGGAGACCAGTTAGGGGGTCTGTTCAGTTTCCCAGGAAATAAATGATGGTTCCAGCTAATGTGGTAGTTGTGAAGATGGTAAGTAGTGACCAAATTCTAGGGATATTTCAAAGGTATTTTAGAAAAGGTTCTGATGCAGAGAAGAATCAAGGATATCTCCAAGGTATTAATTTAATAACTGAAAGAATGGAGTCGTTATTTACTGAGATGGAATTGCAAGAGAATAAGATATCATGTGGGTAGGAAAGGAGGGTAGAGAATCAAGAGTTTGATTTTAGACATGCTAGTTTTAAATTGCCGTTTAGACGTTCAAGTGCATGTTGGATGATTTGCAAGTTTGGAGATATATATTCTTATGCACTAGATATTTGAATAACATACAAATCTAGAATTGAATGTAAAGGTTGGGATTGGAGATAGAAAAATAGGAGTTGAGTACATGGGTGATATTAATAGTATGAAACTTAGGTAAGGTGAGTGTGTAGCTAAATAATCATCTTTTTCTATGACTTTTTTCAGAGGAAAGAGTATTTCCTATGAAATACAAAATAAATTCAAGCTTCAGTCTTTCATTTTACAACTAGCTCATTCAGCATTTAAAGTTTAGTATATTGGTTATGGACATGGATTCTAAAGCCAGAGTTTGAATCCTGATTCTTCTTTTACTACCTCTGTGATTTAGGCCAAGATAAGTAAACCTCTCTCCTCATCTATAAATAAGGTTAATAATGATGTATAAAGTTGTTATGAAGATTAATTAGCACAGTGCCATGACACATAATAAGCACTCAAAAAGGATTAGTCAATATCATCATTAATTTTCACCAAGTTTTGTCACATGATATAACATTGCCAACTTGATTTAATGTTCCACCAAAGCAGGCTTTAATTTGCAAGCAAGCTGTATTTTGGAAGCAGGTGAAAATTCCTCACCTTGTAATCTTTATTTGCAGACATACGAAGTTGAGAGTTGTTGATATTTATAAGTCATTCCCACTTTTTAATCAATAGTTCAAAATCATTGTTAGTTTATTATCTTTCTATTTAGGTCACAGTGCTGTCGATATCACCAAGGTGGCTAGAAGACACCGCATGTCTCCTTTTCCTCTAACATCTATGGACAAAGCCTTTATCACAGTCCTGGAGATGACTCCAGTGCTTGGGACAGAAATCATCAACTACCGAGGTACTATTATATTCACCCATCGCATTTTCTCTTCATTTTTTTCCAAGTAAGATTCCTATAACATCATGTAAATCATTTTACTGAAGGAGAAAGGTTATAATCTATAATTACTATCACCTTCCTTTTTGCTTCTTATTTCTACTAAACTCTAAGATCAGTTTTACCAGTATGTAGAGTCAAGCACCCATAAAGTCTCCTTTTCGTTAAAAAAAAATAAAAAATCAACTGTGTTTCTTCCATCCATCAAAATACCGACACACTAAACTGAAGAGAGGGCTCTCAGCACTGAGTGAAGAAGATAGTTAATTGAGTCTGCCTGCTATACTATCTGCCAGAAATGGGATATAACTAGTGTGTCTCATAATCATGTTTTCTTTTGTGGAAAACATATTTTTAAATATAAAATCTAAAAATGGTCTTCATTTATCCATAGATCTCTTAGCAGCCAGTCTGACCTCAATTTTTCTGCTTCATCTATTTTCTTATTTTCTGTTCTTAGTTTAGTAGCACTTTGAAACTTGGTTGTGGAAAGACAGTGGATAGGTAATGTTCCCCAGTGTTTTCAGTTTTTAATCAACCACTTCTATTTCTAAAAATTCAGCATAGAAGTTGTATATAGTTTCTTGTTTTTGTTATGTAGGTAAAAACAACACAAAAAGATTGATTTTACAAAGAAAGGACTTTATTCATATATCATAAAATATTCAAACTTAGTGAACATTAGGGAACATCTATACAAACACCCTAATTTTTCTGCAAGCAAAAAGAACAGCAGAAAAAGAAATAGGATTAAGACACAAGACTAACATTCTTTACTGCATGACAATACTCTTTTTCCAGTATTAGAATATAAAATATAATGGTAGACAATAAAAAAGAAAGAAATCCTGCCATTTCCAACAACATGGATGGACCTGAAGGGTATTATACTCAGTGAAATAAGCCAGGAGGAGAAAGACAAATACCATGTGATTTCACTTATTTGTGGAATATAAAAACAAAGGAACAAAACAGTATTAGACTCCTAGACACTGAGAAGTGCCTGGTGGTTACCATGGAGGAGGGATTGGAATAGGTATATGGGAAGGGAGAGGGGCATAAAAGGGCACAAAAATCTCAATCATTATATAAATTGGTCACAGGGATGGTAGAGCAGCATGGAGAATATAGCCTATGGTTCTATAACATCTTTCTATGTTGACAGTAACTATACTAGTTGGGGTGAGGATTTAATAATATGTAACTGTTGAGCCACTATGTTGTATAATTGAACCAATATAGTGTGTATCAACTATACTTCAATTTTTAAAAAGAAGAAAAAATATAATGGTAGATAACAGGAAAAAAATGTTACAATTAAAAGGCCTAAAACTAGTAAAGTATTAAATGCTAAATTCTAGCTCTTTGGTCCCTGAGTCTACTTAGACAGAAGTTGCTTTTATGTAGTTTACACATATCCTGCATCTTTGATTTGCCTCCTTTTATATATGTATATCATTAGGCTTCAACCTTTCCTTTTGCTTTTGTTTTGCTGTTCATCAAAGAAAATGAACATTAGAAAACTGACTAGAGTGAGGAATTAGTCAGGAATTAATAACTATTTGACTTAAGAAATCAATTTTAGTGAAATAGATTTCTTTCTATTATTAAATTCAGAGGAGATTCCGAGATTAAAGATGATGGTGTGAGAGGTAAGAACTCCTCTCAAAACCACATATAACACAAAAATATAGTTAATATAACTAATCCTGAAAGAGCAACAGTAAAGAAGCCTCTGCCAGACTGTATACACCTGGAGAACAGAGCAGACCTCATGAAACAGGAGTGTATAACAATAATACCTTAATAAAAAAAAAATGCAGAGTAGTCAAGTTTTTTTATATCCATCAACACCATACATTTTCAAAAAGTTTGAAAATATATGTAAGCTGGAAGAAATGTAAATAATGCTTTACCTATTATAAAAATAAATTAACCATCCCTGCCTTTTGTAATCTCAAGGGAGTTTCCCTTAACATCAGTACTTAACTTAGGAAAATCTCGCTTTGTTTGCCAAATCACATTTGACAGAAATTCCAGCCCTTTTAAGGAAAAAAACAATTCAAAATTGCCATTTCTATTTTTCCTTTAGAAGAAAAAAAATGCTGTCAAATGAATTCTCTTGGCCCATCATGTGCTTTTTGCCCCTTCATTTGTTCATCAAATCAATTATCACTCACAAGTAAGCAAACTCTTCATGGATGATTAAACTCCTTGTCAAGTGTCTCCACCCATGATGATAAAAAATAATACTGAAGTTTGCATTCAGCCTGTGAGTTGGATAAAACTCAATCTTTAATGCAAAGGAGTACTGTAATTAAACCTCTTAGTTAGGTGTTAAGAAAACACCATATATAGAAATATAATTCAGTCTGTTCAACAAATATTTACTAAACGTCTCCTAATGTCAGGTGCAATGTTAAGTCCTGGATATATAAAAATGAGTAGAACACACTCCTGCCCATTTATCTCACTCTGTAGTGCAGCAGAGAGAGAGGTAAATAATAAGATAATTGTCTCCTTATTGGCTATTTTTAGGCTTGCCTCCCTTTGTCAATTCCTTGAATATAAACTTTCTTTAGAGTTTTTCTCTTTGGCCTTTTTCATATCTTATACATTCACTTCAGGTAACCTCATGCATGCCAGTGATTTCTAATACCACTTACTAAGTGATTCCTAAATCTGTATCAATGCCCAGACTGCCTGAGCTCCAAACTCATACACCAAATATATACCTGATAGTAAACTTAACATGACCCATACTAATCTTATTTTCTTTACCTCTACAATATGTGTTTCTTCTACATCCTCTCGAATCCATCACTTATGTGTCCTCCCCACTACTATCATTTTAGTTTAGGTCTTAAGATTTTGTTTTCCCAAGGCATATAAAAGTTATGCTTACACGGGATTAAAGATGGTAGCATGAGAGGTGAGAAAGAGACCGCCTCCTAAAACCACATATAATACAAAAATATAATTAATACAACTAATCCTGAAACAGCAACAGGAAAGAAGGCTGCACCAGACTGCATACAACTGGAAGAAAGAACAGACATCATGGAATGGTAACATACCAAAGCCATAACCCGGTGGGACCCAAATCCTTCCCCCATCCCACCTCACCGGCAGGAGGAAGAGAAACAGAGTGGGATGGCAGTGGAGGCCTGGGAATGCTGAACACCTAGCCCTGGAGATCTGCTCTGGGAGCACAAACCTACATTGCATGGTGCTCTGGTGATTAGTGGGGTTGGAAAACTAAGACAGGTGGAATACCTGGAGAGACTGAGATTCCAGCCGCTTGTGGAAAACAGATCCATATCTGGTTGATCTGGGTGGGCAGTCTGAGACTACCTAAAAGCGAGGGGGCTGCTAAAGGGGCAACGACTGCACAGAGCTTAATGCTCAGGAGAAAGGACAGGTAAACAAAATTAGCCGGGTACACTCTGGCCAGCAGGTTGGGAACTTTCATGATCCTCAGGCACTCCATCCCCATGGCTGCCTAGGCAGCTCCAAGGCACCCCACCATGATATATAGCCTGCTGTGCCTTCCTCCCAGCCAGCCCACACCTGGCTCACAAACCAGCAAACCCTGCCCTGTCATCAGAACAGCCAGAGGGAAGCCCCGCCTAGAGCAGATATAAACACAAAGCACAGAGGCTTACACCTGTGAGTTTGGCCCACTGGTTCTGGCAGTGGAGACAGGCATAGCAGCTGGGAAGCAGGAAACAGCTCTTTCCTCCCCCCAGGCACCAGCACCACTACTGTGGGACCCCAGACATCGCTCCAGGGGCTGAGCAGCTCCAGAGAGTAGAGCTTCTGGGCGATAGAGAATGCCACATACAAATATGAAACGTCAAAGGAACCTGGTTAAAAGCAAAATCTCAACACCTTTAGAAAAGGGATCGAGTGAGACTGAACTAATAAATCTTCCTGAAAAAGATTTCAAAATAAAAACCATAAACATGCTCATGGAGATACAGAAACAAAACCAAGATCTCAGGAACGAATTTAGGATGGAAATCCAATCATTGAGGAACACAATGGAGGGTATTAAAAGCAGATTAGATACAGTGGAGGACACGATAAATAAAATAGAAATTAGAGAAGAGGCATACAGAGAAGCTGAGGCACAGAGAGAAAAAAGAATCTCTAAGAATGAAAAAATACTGAGAGAACTGTGTGACCAATCCAAACAGAACAATATTCATATTATAGGGGTACCAGAAGAGGAAGAGAGAGAAAAAGGGATAGAAAGTGTCTTTGAGGAAATAATTCCTAAAACTTCCCCAATCTGCAGAAGGAAATAGTCTCTCAGGCCATGGAGGTTCACAGGTCTCCCAACACAAGAGACTCAAGGAGGACAACACCAAGACACATAATTAAAATGGCAAAGATCAAGGATAAGGACAAAGTATTAAAATCAGCCAGAGAGAAAAAAGATCACTACAGAGGAAAGGCATTCAGGCTATCATCAGACTTCTCAGCAAAACCTTACAGGCCAGAAGGGAGTATCATAATACATTTAATATAATGAAGCAGAAGGGCCCGGAACCAAGAATACTCTATCCAGCAAGGTTATCATTTAAATTTGAAGGAGGGATTAAACAATTTGCAGATAAGCAAAAGCTGAGAGAATTTCCCTCCCACAAACCATCTCTACAGTGCATTTTGGAGGAAATGCTATAGATGGAAGTGTTCCTAAGGTTAAATAGCTATCACCAGAGGTAATAAAAATGGATAGATAAAGAGTACAGAATATGATACTAATATTTGAAGAATAGAGGAAGAAGAAAGGAGGGGGGAAAAAGAACCTTTAGATTGTATTTGTAGTAGCATATTAAGTGAGTTAAGTTAGACTCTTAGATAGTAAGAAAGTTACCCTTCAACTTTTGATAACCTGGAATCTAAAGCCTCCAATGGCAGTAACTACATACCTATCGTTAATCATCCTAAATGTAAATGGTCTGAATGCATAAATCAAAAGACATCGAGTCAATGAATGGATAAAAAAACAAGACCCCACTATATGCTGACTACAAGAGAATCACTTTAAACCCAAAGACATACACAGACTAAAAGTGAAGGGATGGAAAAAGATATTTCATGCAACTAATAGGGAGAAAAAAGCAGGTATTACAGTACTTGTATCAGACAAAATAGACTTTAAAACAAAAAAAGTCACAAGAGAAAAGGACATTACATAATGATAAAGGTCAATCCAACAAGAGGATATAACCATTATAAATATCCATGCACCCAACACAGGAGCACCTACATATGTAAAACAAATACTAACAGAATTAAAAAGGGAAATAGAATGCAGTGCATTCATTTTGGGAGACTTCAACCCTCCACTCTGGTCAAAGGACAGATCAACCAGACAGAAAATAAGTAATGAGGCAGAGTCACTGAACAACACATTAGAACAGATGGACCTAACAGACATCTACAGAACTCTACACCCAAAAGCAGTAGTATACACACTCTTCTCGAGAGCACATGGAACATTTTCAAGAATATATAGTATGAGATTCAAGATGGCAGCATGAGAGGTGACACAGGGAACTCCAACCAAAACCACAGATAATAGAAAACATATTTAATATTACTTACCCTAAAACAGCAACAGGAAAGAAGGCTGCGCCAGACTGCATACAGACCTCACAAACTAAGCAGACCTCACAAAACAGGGTAACATACCAAAGCATTCATCCAGCATGACCGAGGCCCTTCCCTGACTCCAGCTCACTGGCAGGAGGAAGAGAAACAGACCGGGAAGTGGGTGAAGCCTGGGACTACTGAACAGATAGCCCTGGAGATCTGCTTTGAGAGCAGAAACCTATATTGTGTGGTCCTCTGGAGGATGGGGAGCTGGGACAGGCAGAGTGCTTGAGAGACAGATTCCGGCCATTTGTGGAGGACAGAATCCACATCCGTCCACTCTAGGACAACGGAAAGGTAGGCGGTCTGAAAGGCTTCCTAGCAGCAAAAGGGCTGCCAAAGGGGCAGGGTTTGCATGCAGCTTGCTGTGCAGGAGAAGGGATAGGGGGACAAGGTTGTCAGGGCACACTCTGCCCAGCAGATTGGGAACTTTGAGGAACTCCAGGTGCTCCATCCCCTGGCTGGCTACTCAGCTCTGAGGCCCCCCCCCACTGTGATACACAGCCTGCTGAGCCTTCCTCCTGCCTGATGGCACCAGCTCGAAAACTGACAATCACTGCACAGGCATCAGGCCAGTCACAGGGAGGCCCAGCCTACAACAGCTAGACACGCAAAGCACAGAGGCTTACACCTGTGTCCCGACCCACTGGTTCTGATACAGGAGACACTGCAGAAAGGAATCAGAAATAGATCTTTCCTCCCCCCAAGGCACCACCTCCACTCCTCTATGACCCCCAACCTCACTCAAGGGGATGAGCAGCTCCACAGACTGGAGCTTCTGGGCACTAGAGGGCACCACACAAATATGAAACATCAAAAGAACATGGTTCAGACCAAAATATCACAAACCCCAGAAAAAGGGCCAAATGAAACTGAACTCACCAATCTTCCTGAAAGAGAGTTCAAAATAAAAATCACAAATATGCTTATGGAGGTACAGAAAAATATATAAGAACTCAGGAACGAATTTAAGATGGAGGTTCAATCATTAAGAAATTCCATATCTCAGAGAAAACATACAATGGCGAGATTTAAAAGTAGAGTAGACGTAGTAGAAGAGATGATAAATGGAATAGAAATTAGAGAAAAGGAATACAAAGAAGCAAGACACAGAGAGAAAAAAGAATTTCTAAAATTGAAAGAATATTGAGAGAACTGTGTGACCAATCCAAATGGAACAAGATTCGCATAATAGGGGTACCAGAAGAAGAAAAGAGAGAAAAAGGGATAGAAAGTGTCATTGAGGAGGTAATGGCTGAAAAATTCCCCAATCTGGGGAAGTAGATAATCTCTCTAGCTGTAGAGATGAATGGATCTCCCGACACAAGGGACCCAAGAAGGCAACATCAAGACATAATGATTAAAATGGCTAAGATCAAGGATAAAGACAAACATTTAAAAGCAGCTTGAGTGAGAAAAAAGATCACATACAAAGGAAAACCCATCAGGCTATCATCAGACTTCTCAACAGAAACCTTAAAGGCCAGAAGGAAGTTGCGTGATATATTTAATGCAACGAAGCAGAAGGGCCTTGACCCAAGAATGCCCTACCCAGCAAGTATCATATAAATTTGAAGGAAGGATTGGATTAAACAATTTTCAGATAAGCAAAAGCTGAGAGAATTTACCTCACACAAACCACCTCTACAGTGTATTTTGGAGGACTCCTATAGATGGAAGTATACCTAAGGCTAAATAGATGTCACGCAAGGGATAGACAAAGAGTACAGAATAATTCATAACATACAAAGAATGGAAGAGGAAGAAAAAGGAAGAAAAAAAAGAATCTTTAGGTTGTGTTTGTAATAGCATATGAAGTGAGTTAAATTAGACTGTTAGACAGTAAGGAAATTACACTTGAACCTTTGGTAACCACGAACCTAAAGCCTGCAATGGCAATAAGTACATACCTATCGACAATCACCATAAATCTAAATGGTCTGGATGCACCAATCAAAAGATGTAGAGTCACTGAATGGATAAAAAAACAAGGCCCATCTATATGCTGCCTACAAGAGACTCACTTCAAACCCAAAGGCATACACAGACTGAGAGTAAAGGGATGGAAAGATATTTCATGCAACTAATAGGGAGAAAAAAGGAGGAGTTGCAGTACTTGTATGAGACAAAATAGACTTCAAAACAAAGAAAGTCACAAGAGACAATGAAGGACATTACATAATGATAAAGGGGTCAGTCCAACAAGAGGATATAACTATGATAAACATCTATGCACCCAACAAAGGATCACCTACATATGTGAAACAAATACTAACAATTAAAAGTGGAAATAGACTGCAATGCATTCCTTTTGGGAGACTACAACATGCCACTCACTCAAAGGACAGATCAACAAGACAGAAAATAAATAAAGAGACAGAGGACTGAAAAACGCAGTAGAACAGATGGACCTAATGGACATCTACAGAACACTCCATCCCAAAGCGACAGGATACACATTCTTCTCAAGAGCACATGGAACATTTTCAACAATAGATCATATACCAGGCCCCAAAAACAACATCAGTAAATTGAAAAAGATAGAAATTGTAATAACCAGCTTCTTAGACCACAAAGGTATGAAACTAGAAATAAATTACTCAAAGAAAATGAAAAAGCCCACAAACACATGGAGGCTTAATAACATCATCCTAAATAACCAATGGATCAATGACCAAATAAAAACAGAGATCAAGCAATATACGGGGACAAAGTACTACAATAATCAACACCACAAAATATGTGGGACAAAGCGAAGGCCATACTAAGAAGGAAATATATTGCAATACCAGCCTACCTCAGGGAAGAAGAACAATCCCAAAAGAACAGTCTAAACTCACAATTAATGAAACTAGAAAAGGAAGAACAAATGAGGCCCAAAGTCAGTAGGAGGGACATAATAAAGATAAAAGCAGAGATAAATAAAATTGACAAGAATAAAACAATAGAAAGAACCAATGAAAGCAGGAGCTGGTTCTTTGAGAAAATAAACAAAATAGATAACCCCTAGCCAGACTTATCAAGAAAAAAAAGAAAGTCTACACACATAAACAGAATCAGAAAGGAGAAAGGAAAAATCACTAAGGACATCACAGAAATACAAAGAATTATGAGAGAATACCATGAAAAATTATATGCTAACAAACTGGATAACCTAGAAGAAATGGACAACTTTCTAGAAAAATACAACCTTACAAGGCTGACACAGAGTAAAACAGGAAATCTGAACAGACCAATTACCAGCAATGAAATTGAACTGGTAATCAAAAACATACCTAAGAACAAAACCCCTGTACCAGATGGTTTCACTGCTGAATTTTATCAAACATTTAGTGAAGACCTAATACTCATCCTCCTTAAAGTTTAACAAAAAGTAGAAGAGGAGGGAGTACCCCCAAACTCATTCTATGAGGCCAACATCACTCTAATACCAAAACCAGGCAAAACACCACAAAAAAGAAAATTATAGACTAATATCCCTGATGAACATAGATGCAAAAATACTCAACAGTATATTAGCAAACAGAATTCAAAAATACATCAAGAACATCATATACCATGATCAAGTGGGATTCATCTCAGGGATGATAGGATGGTACAACATTTGAACATCCATCAACATCATCCACCACATCAATAAAAAGAAGAACAAAAACCACATGATCATCTCCATAGATGCTGGAAAAGCATTCGACAAAATTGAACTTCCATTCATGATAAAAACTCTTTAACAAAATGGGTAAAGGGGGCAAGTACTTCAACATAATAAAGGCCATATATGAGAAACGCACAGTGAACATCATACTTAACAGCAAGAAGCTGAAAGCTTTTCACCTAAGATCAGGAACAAGACAAGGATGCCCACTCTCCCTACTTTTATTCAATATAGTACTGTAGGTCCTAACAACGGCAATCAGACAAAACAAAGAAATTAAAGGCATGCAAATTGGTAAGGAAGAAGTCAAACTGTCCCTGTTTGCAGATGACATGATATTATACATAAACCCTAAAGACTCTACCCCAAAACTACTAGAACTAATATCTGACTTCAAAGTTGCAGGATACAAAATTAATACACAGAAATCTGTTGCTTTCCTATACACTGATGATGAGCTAACAGAAAGAGAAATCAGTAAAAGAATTCCATTCACAATTGCATCAAAAGAATAAAATACCTAGGAATAAACCTAACCAAGGAAGTGAAAGACCTATACCCTGAAAACTACAAGACACTCCTAAGAGAAATTAAAGAGGACACTAACAAATGGAAATTCATCCAATGCTCTTGGCTAGGAAGAATAAATATTGTCAAAATGGCTATACTACCTAAATAAATCTACAGATTCAATGAAATCCCGATCAAAATACCAACAGCATTCTTCAATGAATTGGAAAAAATAGTTCTAAAATTCATATGGAACCATAAAAGACCCAGAATAGCCAAAGCAATCCTGAGAAGAAAGAATGAAACAGGGGAAATTACACTCTCTGACTTCAAGCTCTACTACAAAGCCACAGTAATCAAGACAATTTGGTACTTACACAAGAACAGACCCACAGACCAGTGGAATAGAATAGAGAGTCCAGATTTTAACCCAAACATATACAGTCAATTACTATTTGATAAAGGAGCCATGGAAATACAATGGCGAAATGACAGCCTCTTCAGCAGCTGGTGTTGGCAAAACTGGACAGCTACATGTAAGATAATGAAACTGGATCATTGTCTAACGCCATATACAAAAGTAAAATCATAATGGATCAAAGACCTGAATGTAAGTCATGAAACCATAAAACTCTTAGAAAAAAACATAGGCAAAAATCTCTTGGACATAAACATGAGCAATTTCTTCATGAACATATCTCCCCAGGCCAGGGAAACAAAAGCAAAAATGAACAAGTGGGACGATATCAAGCTGAAAACCTTCTGTACAGCTAAGGATACCATCAGTAGACAAAAATACATCCATCCTACAGTATGGGAGAATATATTCATAAATGACATATCCAATAAGAGGTTGACATCTGAATTATATAAAGAGCTCACGCACCTCAGCAAACAAAAAGCAAATTATTCAATTAAAAAATTGGCAGAGAATCTGAACGGACACTTGTGCAAAGAAGAAATTCAGATGGCCAACAGGCACATAAAAAGATGCTCCACATCACTTTTCATCAGAGATATGCAAATTAAAACCACAATGAGATATCACCTCACACCGGTAAGGATGGCCACCATCCAAAAGACAAACAACAACAAATGTTGGCAAGGATGCAGAGAAAGGGGAGCCCTCCTACACTGCTGGTGGGAATGCAAATTAGTTCAACCATTGTGGAAAGCAGTATGAAGGTTCCTCAAAAAACTCAAAATAGAAATACCATTTGACCCAGGAAGTCCACTCTTAGGAATTTACCCTAAGAATGCGGCAGACCAGTTGGAAAAAGACATATGCACCCCTATGTTTATCACAGCACTATTTACAATAGCCAAGAAATGGAAGCAACCTAAGTGTCCATCAGTAAATGAATGTATAAAGAAGATGTGGTACATATACACAATGGAATATTATTCAGCCATAAGAAGAAAACAAATCCTACCATTTGCAGCAACATGCATGGAGCTAGAGGGTATTATGCTCAGTGAAATAAGCCAGGCGGAAAAAGACAAGTATCAAATGATTTCACTCATATGTGCAGTATAAGAACAAAGAAAAAAACTGAAGGAACAAAACAGCAGCAGACTCACAGAACCCAAGAATGGAATAACAGTTACCAAAGGGAAGGGGACTGTGGAGAATGAGTGGGAAGGGAGTGATAAGGGGGAAAAAGGGACATTACGACTAGCAGATGTAATGTTGAGGGGGGGGCCGGGGAGGGCTGTACAACTCAGAGAAGACAAGTAGTGGTTCTATGGCATCTCACTACGCTGATGGACAGTGACTGTAATGTGGTTTGTGGTGGGGACTTGATGATGTGTGGAGTCTAGTAACCATAATGTTGCACATGTAATTGTAGATTAATGATACCAAAATTTAAAAAAAAGAAATAAAGCAAGTCTACCCACATAAACAGAATCAGGAAGGAGTAAAGGAAAAATCACTAAGGACACCACAGAAATACAAATAATTATGAGAGAATACTATGAAAAATTATATGCTAACAAACCGGATAACCTAGAAGAAATGGACAACTTTCTAGAAAAATACAACTTTCCAAGGCTAACACAGAAAGAAACAGAAAATCTGAATAGCCCAATTACCAGCAATGAAATTGAACTGGTAATCAAAAAACTACCTAAGAACAAAACTCCTGAACCAGATGGTTTCACTGCTGAATTTTATCAAACATTTAGTGAAGACCTAATGCCCATCCTCAAAGTTTTCCAAAAAGTAGAAGAGGAGGGAATACTCCCTAACTCATTCTACAAGGCCAACATCACTCTAATACCAAAACCAGGCAAAGACACCACAACAAAAGAAAATTACCAACCAATATCCCTAACAAACATAGATGGAAAAATACTCAAAAAAATATTAGCAAACCAAATTCAAAAATACATCCAAAAGATCATCCATCATGATCAAGTGGGATTCATCCCAGCGATGCAAGAATTAGGTACAACATTCAAAAATCCATCAACATCATCCACCACATCAACAAAAAAAAAAGGACAAAAACCACTTGATCATCTCCATAGATGCTGAAAAAGCATTTGACAAAATTCAACATCCATTCATGATAAAAACTCTCAACAAAATGGTTATAGAGGGCAAGTACCTCAACATAATAAAGGCCACATATGACAAACCCACAGCCAACATTATACTTAACAGCGCAAGCTGAAAGCTTTTCTTTAAGATCGTTAACAAGACAAGGATCCCATTCTCCCCACTTTTATTCAACATGGTTCTGGAGGTCCTAGCCATGGCAATCAGACAACACAAAGAAAGAAAAGGCATCCAGATTGACAAGGAAGAAGTCAAACTGTCCCCTTTTGCAGATGACATGATATTGAACATAAAAAACCCTAAAGAATCCATGCCAAAACAGCTAGGTCTAATATCTGAATTCAGTAATGTTGTGGGATACAAAATTAATACACAGAAATCTGTGGCATTCCTATACACTAACAATGAACTAGCAGAAAGAGAAATCAGGAAAACAATTCCATTCACAATTGCATCAAAAATAATAAAATACCTAGGAATAAACCTAACCAAGGAAGTGAAAGATTTATACTCTGAAAACTACAAGATACTCATGAGAGAAACTAAAGAAGATACCAATAAATGTAAACACATCCCATGTTCATGGATAGGAAGAATTAATATTGTCAAAATGACCATCCTGCCAAAGCTATCTACAGATTCAATGCAATCCCTATCAAAATACCAACAGCATTCTTCAATGAGCTAGAGCAAATAGTTCTAAAATTCATATGGAACCACAAAAGACCCCAAATAGCCAAAGCAATCCTGAGAAGGAAGAATAAAGCAGGGGGAATTACACTCCCTGATTTCAAGCTCTACTACAAAGTCACAGTAATCAAGACAATTTGGTAGTAGCACAAGAACAGTCCCATATACCAATGGAACATACTAAAGTGCCCAGATATAAACCCAATAATTTATGGTCAATTAATATATGATAAAGGAGCCATGGATATACAATGGGGAAATGACCACCTATTCAACAGCTGGTGTTGGCAAAACTGGACAGCTACATGTAAGAGAATGAAACTGGATTATTGTCTAACTCCATACACAAAAATAATGTCAAAATGGATCAAAGACCTGAATGTCAGTCATGAAACCATAAAACTCTTATAAAAAAACATAGGTAATATCTCTTGTACATAAACATGAGCAACTTCTTCATGAATATATCTCCCCAGGCAAGGGAAACAAAAGCAAAAATGAACAAGTAGGACTATATCAAACTAAAAAGCTTCTGTACGGCAAAGAACACCATCACTAGAACAAGAAATCCTACACTAGTGGGGAATATATTCATACATGACATATCTGATAAGGGCTTAAAATCCAAATTATATAAAGAGCTCAAGCACCTCAACAAACAAAAAACAAATAAGCCCATTAAAAATTGGGCAGAGGAGCTGAACAGACACTTGTCTAAAGAAGAAATTCAGACGGCCAACAGGAACATGAAAAGATGCTCCACATCGCTAATCAACAGAAAAATGCAAATTAAAACCACAATGAGATATCACCTCACACCAGTAAGGATTACCAGAAAAGGATTAGAAACTCTTTCTCACTGCTCTCTGTTTTCTTTACCAAGGACATTTGCATTTTAATGTGCAAACCTTTATAGTCCATTTTCATTTTGATTTCAGTTGATGCACCTCTAACTATTGGATTTCATCATCAGCCACTGAGTAGGAAAATAGTGGGGTCATGGGGGAGGGGGGGAATTGAGAAACCTTCACAGTTCTTTGAAATCCCAAGTATTTTGCCTCTGTAATGCAAATACTCTGACATCAATAAGTATAGACACCATAGAGGGAAGCTCATATTTCTTAAGAGTGGTCTAGAGTCACTGAATCTTTGAAGCAGTTTGGAACTGTAACATATCTAAAATTATTTTTTATATGTCTGAAAGGTTCAAAAATAATCCCAGAAAACTAAGAATGAGTCATGTACAGAAATGCTGGAAGTTATAGATATATGGTAACTCTATGAAGGAATTTTAGAATATAATACATGAAATACTTAGAACAACATGGTAGGAAGGTAACTTGAAGATCAAGTAGCCTCTCTTTAAAGACGAGAGAACTTAGATCCAAGGAGGTGTAATAATGTTCTTAAAATTAGACAGTTATGATTAAAAAGAACTAGAACTTAGGGTTCTTGACTCCTAGTCTGCTGTTCATTTCATTATAGTACATTACATCTCAAATCAATATGAAAATTATTCTTCTAAAGCAAGTGCCTAGGTGTGCATGTATATGTAAAGTATTGTTTGTTTTCATATGCTTTGGCTAAAGAAGAATTTTCAGTTATCTCTGATCTCTCCTTTAGCCTATGTAATATTTTCAGCTCTTACCTGCAAGAAAGGCTTTTAAGGAGCATTGTTTCACTGATGATAAATACCTTCCTTTGGTCTCTTGTAAGAGACATACCTGGCATAACAACAAATGATAATATTTGAAAGACTACCATCTATGGTTCATCTTTGATCGTAACATGCATGACATAAATAAATTACAACTTCAAATTTGGTACAGTACTAGCTACTGTAAAGCAGATTAAAATACTCTGGTACCATTCCTTGTAATTCCCAATCTCTTTCCGTTAACATTGGGAAAACTAAGCTTTCAGTAGAAATTATTCTGATTTCTTAGGAGTGCTATTTTAGATTACAAGCTCTAGTCTTTCTTATTTAAGATTACATGACCAAAGACATCAGCATCTCTAACCTGGGTTCTTTGTTTTTCCACAAAGAACGTAAGCAATCTAGTCAAAGAACCTTTAAGCTTTGTTGTTGGAACTCAGTTTAAAGCAATGAAGTATCTCTTTTTGAATAGTGACCACAGCTGAGGACTTTCTCCCTGTCTCTGACTTAGAGAAAACTGCCTGTATTCAGGAGATTGTCTTAAAGCAGACACTCACCACTCTGTAGAAGAACTCCAGAAGCTTCTAATTCCAAGCAGTGGGAGATTCTCACCAAGGTAGTTAACAGTCATGCTAGGACTTCATTTACTCCACCTGACAGTTCAGGGTCTGTTAGAGAATAAGGAAAAAGGAAGTAAGGTATACTGGAAGGAGCCTTGCTATCACACACACTCTTTACCTCACTGTAACTAGGTGAGAGACCTTGAACAAGCTTCCTAACCTTTCTGTGTTCTCTTTCCCTCATCCATAAAAATAGAAATAATATCTATCCAATAAGGTCATTGTGAGATACTATTAAAGGGTATAATATATGTAAATTATCTAGTTTTCACTAAGCTACTATATTTGGAATTTAGCAACTGGTTCTCCTTTGTTTTTCACTTGGGGATGCTGAGATCATAGCTCTAGGATAAGCACTTGTAAAATACAGAGTCAAAGCTAGAATGCCTTGGCTCAGATCCATTTCTGACCCACATTAACAGTCTCTGGATCCCTATGCATTTTCTTGTAATCAAATTTATATTCCACTCCGCTGCCCCCAGGTCATTCAGGCATGTGCTCCCTACTTCATTAGAAAATTTAACTAAACAGTTTTCACTGCTTATCTACTTATCTCTGGTTGAGCTTTACAAAATTGAAGCAGAAAACTGAGATAGTTACTCAGTTATTTCAAGTGAAAGCATATATTTTTATTATCCAAATTACTGCCTCCAGTTTCTACCTCCAGTCTAGTAAGGTTTTCACCTAGGATAATCCCATTTACTTGCAAATATCTCCTGAGATATTGGTCTGTGCTGGCATTTGCTGCAGATTTTTCCATGAATGTGGCCACCAAAATTCATTTACAATTCCCTTCAAATAGTCTCATCTCTTTAAGCTCTTTATTCCATAAACTTCATTACACCTTTCATTTTATCCTTCTTTTTATGCTTATTACATCATTCCCTTCATACATCTCCCTCCATTCTTCAAATATGAACTTTTCATTAAATCCCTCTCTGTATATATTCATGGTGTGTGTGGGTAACCACAACCTCCAGACAATTCTGCTATTCTTCATATCCAAAGATTATATCACCAGTCTGCCCTCTGTGTATGTGCTTTTAGGTGCTTTTCACCCCCAGTATTGTGGATACCACATGTGTGCTGTTATCACAGAACTCACAAAGCCCCCTTATAGGGGGAGTTATTTTTGTACTTACATAATTGAGTAAAACTTACACAGGAATCTGATCTATAATGTTGGCTTAATTATCCCTGTGTCACAACCAGGCAAACTAATCTTCCTATTTCATACTTTTTCTATGCCAACCATTATATATTTCCATATATATATATCCTCTTTTTAAAAAGAAAGCATATTATAAATATATCTCACTTTAAGCAATTGATAGAAAAAAATTCATATTTAATCAGAAAGTAAGGAGAAATTTTTTCAATATTATTAATTTACACAGCTTTTATTGACTATATGTTGAAAACAAAGTACAATCTTTAAATATGATTCTTAGTTTCCATTCTTTCTGGCCTCATTATCTTTTCATATTTTAAATGTACATGATAGTTATTTGGAATGTTTATTTAGCAATATTTTTATTCAGTATCCATTTTGAAGTGCCATAATCTATACTAATAATACTAAGATTCAGAATGTAAGCCACAGAAAAAAATGTTTCAATTAAAATGGAATGAAAATAGAAAATTTCTAGGGAGGAGTAGCATCAAAATGCCTTATTCCTGCAATGATCAAAATACAAAGAAGGATCTCAGATTTTTAGAAGAGATAACTCATTTCTGTCTACTCTTAATGTCATATTGATAGAATTATGAAAATTTATGTAAATATACAATATTTTCCAAACTATAGAGAAGAAAATTAATGGAAATGAAGAGGCAAACTTAAGCAGTAGTAAAGGATTTACAAGTACCAGCCAGAAAATTACCAGAATGAAAACTTGGCATAGCTTTTTTATTCTTTTAAATTTGAATTGATTAACTTTCCAGTTAGCACATCCAGTGTGCAGTAATTACCTTTTTGACTGTTTTCTCAAGTAAAGACTTTGCAACTCCTGGCAGGCTGTTAGCTCACCCTTAGTAGCATGCGCTATGTGCCAGGGAAACCCAGATCTTCCTTTCACTTAGTTGTGAGACAGAGAAGAATGTGAAAAAAATCAAAGATGCAAGGCTTCCATTATAATCAACAATGCTCTTTGTAATGTGTCATTAAGAATGGAATAGATTTGCAAGAGTTTTTTAAAACAACTCAATTTTTCCAAAAAAATAGAATGTATTTAAATGATTTAAAATATTATTTTCTGTTTCTGTAAACTTTTTCTGCAGAATCGCAAAGTCCTTGGTTAACTTGCTTTAAAAAAAAATCAATCAACTCTTAATATCTTTATCATTTGGAAATAACACTGAATGATTCAGTGATACTGTTGTAACCTTGATACTATAATGCCTTAGTAATTTCCTTACTTTGATTTTAGCAATGTGGTAATAAACCATCAGAATTTATTCAAAGTTAATATCATAGTTGGTACATTTAGTATTTATTCTTCTTGCATCCCATCTAGCTTTATTTCATCATGTATTTTTTTTTATAAAATACATATTGCCTTTTCCTCTTTTTCTCATAGCCATAGTGATATTCTACTATAGAACCAACCTAACTTGAAAAAGTTGGGAATTACTTTTAGGATACTGTGATGTGTGGCTCAAAATTATAGCAGTTATCATAAGAAAATACTTTTTTTCTTACAGAAATATGAGAGTCTATAGGATGGTAACTGAGAACTTACCAATAAAGAAGAGTTTAAGTTTCTTAAACTATAGAAAGAACATTTTGTTTGTATCAGATCCTGATGAACAAATGCACCCTTCGGACCTAAGGGCCACCCATTTATCATTGACACCCTATTGCTTGATCTGGGTGTGGCAAGGCTTCCATCACTGAGTACTAAAAGGCAAGAACACTAACTCTCAGTTGAAACACTTTCTGTGACCTCAACATTTTTTTAGATATTTTTTAAAACTATGTCCCCTAAGCAATATATCTCTCATTTTAATTAAGTTAAATGCTTTTTATAGTTATACAATTATTATTTTTAAAGCTTAACATTTTATATATACAAATGAATATATGTAACACAGATGTGAGTTATAGCACTCAATAATAAAATATACAAGATGAAACCGGAACACAACTTAAGAACTAATTCATTACCAATTCCACTGCATCTTTTTGTATTGCTAAATCATGACTTAATCATTTCTGATAATCATAACATTTGCATTTATTTTAATTCTATAACTTCCAATAAAACTTAATTTTTTTAATGACATACAAACTGTAATGCTTGGCCGCTTATCACACTGGCAAGTAATAATCATCCCTAGATGGAAGCTACATATTTTAAAAGCTTAGAGATTTCATTGTAATATTCCATAAACATGACTTCTGGAGTAAGTAGAGATTAATTAATGTATTTGTTTTCACCAAAGGGCTGTTCATCCCAAAATCATTCAACCTTTTTCAGTTTACACATATGTGAAGGCTGTAATATATGAGAATCATAATGTACCAAAATGTTCTCTCTAAAGTATTCTTCTAAATTTACATTGAAAGGGTGAGGAATAAATTACATTGGTGTACACTTAAAGACATCCACCATGTTAAATGTTTAGTGTCTGTTAATAATCATGAAGCTCTATGTATATTTATTCTTCATTGTAGAAGTTTTTTCTAATGTTGTAATGATTCAAATCTGCACATTTCACCTTCCTCTTAATCCTTGTTAGCTAATATTGTTCCTACCAATGTCATTTAGCCACAGAGGAAGTCTATGTATCAAAACTGCCTTCGCAACTGTTTTGGTGAGCACAATGGATAGCTGTTAGGTCAAAAAGGTCTTTCATTAGTTTCTGACATAGATTGGTGTGATGGTGGTTTTTACATGTTGTGTTATTAGTACTGTCACAGTGAACTTAAATAAACTTTAGAGGAATTTATAATCAATAGCAAACTGGCTTATATCTATGTTTTATATTAGGAAATCTTGGATAGTATCTTTTCTTTACAACCTTCTGTTATCTACCACACTCTTCCTACATCCTGATTCATACAACTAATAGCATCTTGGTAGCCAAAGTAAAGACAAGGAATCAATTTCCTGGACCACCAACCTCAGAGGTTTCCCTTGACTTCCTCCAAAGCCTTCCTAGAACTAACTAGTTAGAGAACTTCACAACTGTGGAATCATTTTGATAGGTGACTTTGAGAAATTAAGATGCTTTTCCCTTTTACATCCAAAGGCAACTCAGTTCTCCTAACATCTTAATTAAGACAGCAAGAAAAAAGTATAATCTGGGACAGAATAAATGCCCAACCAAACAATTTAAATATTTTACTTTTAACATTTAGAGAATACATTTAAATCAATGCTCACAAATCATGCTCAGCTTTATAAATAGCTTGCTGTCTTGATTTTCCTTGTATGTAGGTCCTTTGTCAGCCATTTTAGATCTGTAAAGACTCTTTGTGAAGATATTTGTTAGGCCAGTCATCCCAGTATAAAAAACTGACACTCAGGAGGGCAGAGAGTAGGGATTTTGCTAATAACTATTATCATGTGGGAGACTAACTCTTATATAAGTATCCTGTTTGACAACATGGAAAGGCTACCACCTTTTTTTTAAATTAAAGTATCATTGATATACAATCTTTTGTTGGTTTCAAATGTACAACACAGTGGTTCAGCAATTACCCACATTATCAAATTCTCACCTCCTCTAGTGCAGTTACTATCTATCAGTGTAGAAAGATGTTACAGAATCATTGACTATATTCTTCATTGTGTACTACCATCCCTGTGACCAACTGATCGGTGATTGTGAATTACTGTGCCCTTTAATCCCCCTCACACTTCCCTACCACCCACCCCAACCCCTCCCCCTTGGTAACCACTGTCACTTCTCAGTGTCAACGAGTCTATTTCTGTTTTGTTCTTTATGTTTTGCTTTGTTTTTTAGATTCCACATGTAAGTGAAATCATTTGTTTTTCTCCACCTGGCTTATTTCACTGAGCATAATACCCTCAAGATCCATCCATGCTGTTGCAAATGGCAGGACTTCTTTTCTCTTTATGGCTGAAAAATATCCCATTTTGTTTATGCACCACATCTTCTTTATCCATTTATCTATTGCTGAACACTTAGGTTGCTTCCACATCTTGGCTATTGCAAACAGTGTGGTGATAAACATGGGTGCATCTATCTTTTTGAATCAGAGGGGTTTTTTTTCCTTTGGGTAAATTCCTAGAAGTGGAATTACTGGATCTAATGGTATTTCTATTTTTCATTTTTTGAGGAACCTCCATACTGCTTTCCACATTAGTTACACCAGTTTACATTCCCATCAACAGTGCAAGAGGGTTCCCATTTCTCTGCATCGTCACCAATGTTTGTTATTTCTTGTCTCTGCATAGTGGCCATTCTGACTGGTGTGAGGTGCTATCTCATTGCGGTTTTGATTTGCATTTATTTCCCTGATGATTAGCGATGTGTAGCATCTTTTCATGTGCCTGTTATCCATTTGTATTTCTTCTTTGGAGAAATGTCTGTTAAGGTCCACTGCCCATTTTTTAATCGGGTTATTTGTTTTTTTGGGTGTTAAAGCAATGAGTTATTTATATATTTTAGATGTTAACCCTTTATAACATGAGTCATTTACAGACATATTCTCCCATACTGTAGGATGCCTTTTTGTTCTGCTGATGAAGCCTACCACCTTTGACCAAGCACTCTGCCCCTGTCTTCTTGAGGCATAAGTGTAAATCATCAGTCTTTTTCACTCCTTCCGTATCAACTTCTTGAGATCACCTAATTGTATATGTGGCCCAGAGTTCTGACCGCCACAGAATCTAAAAATATGCAGATTTTTTGTTATCATCTTTATCTTCATCAAGTTGAAGACATTCTTTAAAGAACTTAGAGAATGTAATACTTGGGGAAAACTAAAACAAAATGGACATTTTCTCCTCAAATGCTGCAAGCAGGACCATAGCTTCTTGGCACAGCCTAACTTTCTACAACTGAAATACTCACTGCAGTCTGTGAAAAGGTACAAACTCCCACCACCAAATATTCCTAAGAAAGCTTATTAGTTATATTAATTATATTCTGGGGAAACCATCTTTGCTTATTATAAATGAGGCTGTCACTGGAAAGGAACAACTGGAGAAAAGGAATTTTGCTCGTTTTCCTGTAATTGTGTCTTTCAGAAAGACCTTTGGCTCCCATACTTCAGCTGCTCACTGTTGTTTCTCTACCAAATGCGCAACCTCAAACAATCGTAATATCTAGTTGGGATGTTACTGCATGGTTCTCATCCAAGTTGGAAAGCTGAGGCTCCCTTTCTAATATCACATACCCAAAGTTTACTCAACACTAATACTTGGCCTATATTGATCAGCAAAGAGAAGGGGTGGTTTAACATCTATACCACATATGCAAGAGAGACTATCCTACATGATGAAGTAATTTTTAGCACTACTACATACATACTGTTTAAGTTCCCAAATAGAACATCTTGTCAGATATGAAATGAAATCTAATGTTGACTGCTTGGACGAGTTATCCATTGTTTAATCCTGAACCCTTCTTAGAGATATGGATATAGTTGCCTGTGTATCAGAATATATCTGACATGTATTCTTTCAGTTTTCTTGCATCTGTTGTCAACTGGGAGCCCTTACCATTTTTCAGTCAATTGCATATTTCCCTCCAAATCTTTTCCCTTGCTTTAAGTTTTAGGCTAAAACTTAAGGTAATACATGTTTTTCTCGTCGCATTTTGATTACAATTACATTGAATCTGTAGATAGCTTTAGGTAGTATGAAAACTAAGAATATTGCATCTTCTAATCCAAGAACATAGTATGTCTCTCCATTTATTTGTGTCATTTTTCATTTCTTTCAGCAATGTTTTATGGCTTTCATTAATACCTTATACCTCTTTTTGGCCAAATAATGTTTCATTGTATGTATGTACCATAATTTGTTTATCCATTCATTAGTTGATGGACATTGGATTATTTCCATCTTGACTGTTATACAGATATGTATACAATTTTTTGTGTGGAAATACATTTTCATTTCCCTTCAGTTTATCCTTGCCTTCTAAGAATAACTGAATTTAAATAATAGTAAGGACTCCTCTGGAAATCCAGGCTATTAAGAGGCATTTGCATATCACCAATATTTGTTGCTTTGATTAGACACAAAGGAAATAAAAATACAGTCCTCTTTCTTCAAAAGCTTAAGGAACCAAACACACACTTTCTCATACACAACTGGAAAATTCTTACACATAAGTTTTACAAGTAGTTGCTGATATATCACAAATTGAATATATAGTTGCCTAGTCAACAAAACATATACAAGAGTAGTGCTTGGACTGGTAATAATCAAGTAAAACTTAACTATCTTGAATGGTGTCTTGAAGTAGATGATGGAACATATATTGGTAACAAAAAGGAAAATGATAATCCAAGTTTAGGGAAGTCATGACTATAAGCATGGATATCATAAGCATGGTTCTAAAAAAAACCAGCTTGGTTAGAGCAGAGAGTCCAAATGGGGAGTAGTAAGAGCAGAAGTTAGCCAGATGTCCTTCTCTATTTTATATCCTCTTTGGATGAAGTTGGTTGCATTTGATTGATAGGACCTTTCTGTCTAGTTATCTGACATTTCCCTCCATAATCCTAATCGTTTATTGACTCAGTCATTCAATAAGCATTTACCTGGTCCCTTTTAAGTACCAAGTACCATGCTTGCTCCTGGGGTTCAAAGATGAGTGAGATATGTTATGACAACAAAGAATTCACAACCTGATGGAAAAGTCAAGACAGTTTCATAAACAACCATAATACAGTATGCAAAATATACAAAAACTGATATAAATGTTATGAAAATATAAAGAATAAACACAATACCTCCAAACCATTCTATAATATGTCACTAGAGAAGTTCCTAAAAGGCAGATCTCATTATCTCTGAAGAGACTTTAACTCTGCTGGAAGATTAACTTGAAGTCATTACTCTGCTTAAAAATCCTTCATTGGATTCCCATTTTTATAAGATTGTTTAACTCCCTTGATCCTGCATCATTTGTCTAAAATGCACACATACACACACATGTGGTTCTTACTTATCCTTTAAAGTTCAGCTTAGATGTCACCTCATCTATGAAGATTTTCTTGATGTTCCACAAATTCTTGGTTAGGTGACTTTTTCTGTGTGTCTTCCATATCACCCTGTTTGTATCTCTGCCACTGCCTATATCATACTATCTTGTAATCATCTCTATTTCTCCATCTTCCCCTGTCTCACAAACACTGTTACATGTGAATTCCTTAAGGAAATCAGCCAGGTCTTACTAGTTTTTTTGTCTCCGGCGTCTAGCATATAATACATTCCCAGTCTTTGATAAATGGATAAGTAAATCAGTCAATAAACTTATTTGTGTTGGTTAGAGACAGAAGACCAAAGACATGAAATCTAAGATGAACCTTGAAGGATGTATGAAATACACCAGAAAAGGGGAAAGAAAAAAGGCATTCCTGTCCAAGTTAACTTTATCTACATAGGCACAGAAACAAGAAAAAGCCCACCATGTTTTAAGATCTGATAAATCATACTTTGTATCAGAAACTGGACAGTTGTCAGAAAAAAAACTCAATCTCAGTATGAACATTTCCCATATTATGCTAGCCAAGTCTTAAGCTTGGATTGCAGAATTCTTAGAAGAGGATTATTTCTTATTATTATCATTATTAATTTGTAGACTAATGAAGCTTGGGTCAGTTGTAACATATAAATAACTCTGTTATTCCTTCTCATACATACATCTTCTCAATCCAAAATTGTTGTTTGATCTTAATCAGAACTTTGGGGGCTCTTTTTTAGTGTTTATGTGTATGGTAAGATGGTGGGGAGGACAATTATTATTGGAAACTTCCAGAACAGTTTTTACTTTAGTTTCCAGAATCAAATTTCATCAAATTATAATTGAATAGACTCTGTACTTTAGGAACCCTCCAGAATGGAATTGCACATTAAGATCTATGAGTAACTCAGGAGTTAAACAGAAATCAAGTCAGCAGATACTCTTTTTTCCAAATTGGCTGTCATTGAGAACTTAGTCAACTTCTCCACTTCCATGTGTCCAAATCTTGCAAAAGCAGAAAACAATCAGTATGCCTGTTCTTGGAGCATTATGTTAATTCATTTATTTACATTTTAAGCCACTATGATATGTACAACTGGTAGTAACAACAGTTGTGAAAAGGGATACACAAATATCTGTCCAAGTCTGTGCTTTCAGTTCTTTTGGATATATACCTAGAAGTGGAATTGCTGAGTCATCTGGTAATTCTGTTAAATTTTTTGAGGAATCACCTTGTAGCTTTTTTAAATGTCAGAATATAGCAGTAGGTAGAGGGAACACAAATGATAGTAGCTGTTGCCATTATAGTAAGGATTAAAGTTCTAAGATCTGAATTTCAATCCTACCTTAGCCACTTAAGAAATATATGTCCTTGGATAAAGTGACTTTTCCTGTTTAAACTCTTTGTTAATCTAGAAAATGAATATAATAATATTTCACTAGATTTCTTTGAGGATTAAGTGAGATTATATATCTGATATTACTCAGTGATTTATAAAATTCTGTATAGGCATTTACTAGATCAACTGGACCAGCTGCCAGATAGGTGTCTTCTGTCTTTGATTAACTACTATTACTGAACTATTCAAAATGCCAGCAAAGTTATTCTCTTAGGTTCTGAGCTGGTGTAGTTTATATTTTCATTTGCCACCCCAGGACAGATTAATCCCAGATAAGGAGCCACCCCAAGAGGTTTATTGTGAATCTGAGTAAATGCCCTGGGGCTCACTACCAGGAACTGCTTTATAACTTCAGGTTCTTTTGGGAGCTAATGTTGTGTAGGTAAATACAAGCCATACCCTCTGATTCCACCATTTACCTGGTCTTACAAAAGTGTGGTCCATACCTCCAGGATAGTTCCAAAACAGCTTCAACTTCCTAAGAGTATCTAAAGGTAGAATCGGCTAAATTCTCTCTTCTAATTCAGGTCACTTCTTTAAAATGAAAGAGTCAATATCACTATTGTTATGGATCAGAGTACAAAATTTAAAATCTCTCTGTACTTATTTCTAGGTCCTGGCATCTGGAAACCAGAGGTCCTAGGCACCTACAAAGGACAAAGCTAAAATCAAAAAAAGGGACCCATCCAGCTCTGGAAACATCTCAGATGTTTAGTGGAATTTTCTAAATTATAGAAACATCTCATATAAATCAAGTCCTGTATTACTTAGAGTCTTTGGAGAGAAACTTGATTTTTTTCTCTTCCTCCTCTTCTCCCTTCTCCATATCCTATTTATTGTTCTTTTACTTCTTAAAAGTAACAATAATAATAAAGATAGTTTCTGACTAGAGGATTTAAGGAATTGGTCGTGACTCTCGAAACTTTTATTCTTGTTGGCACTAGTTTAAATTCCTGATCTCTAGCCCAAAATGATTGTCATCCAGAGTAGTTTGAATGGTCACTTCACAAGATAGGTTACTGGCCCTCTTCTTATAGTCACTAATTTTTTAGGTTAATAAAGCCAAAGTCAATGGCTAAAATTCAGATGGAATCATAATGAAACTCCCTCCTTTACTTTTCTTAAGAAAACTTTCTCATTATAAAAATTATATGTGATCATTATAGAAAACTTGAAATTTTTCAGAAAAGTATAGCAAAGGGAATAAAAATCATATGTAATTCTAACATACCAAAATAACAAATGCTTTATATTTTCATGTGTGCTCTTCCCATCTTTTTGTATTGATATGTATACATCTAAACATAATTAAGATTATACACTACATGTGCAATTCTGCATGTTTTGTAAACATATGTCATAAGAATTTTTGTCAATGAATTTTCTTCATAAATATTACTTTACCCTGTAAAATAGATCATTGTCTATTTAAAATTCTATATTACTGATCTTTTGATTTCTTTTCATTTTTCACTAATATAAACAACTCTGAAATAAACATGTGCATAAAGATTTATCCATTTTCTTAGGGTAGATTTCTAGTGAAATTACTGCATCAACAGATGTGAACATGTTTAATTAAGAATTGGCTTTTTGAAGAAAATCATCTTTGGGTTGTTAAAGAATTAATGACATATCAACTTAAACACATCTTTGATGACTGTGTGGCTACTCATATTCAAACAGTCTCTGCACACATTATTAATTGACTATATCTAATCTTTGATTTCAGACACTAAGATGCATCTCCTCCTTCTTGGGATAGAAATCAGGAGGTCTGACTGAGCCCATATATAAGCCTTGTCAGCCAACACATATGCCCATCTTCTTTATGACTGCCTGTTTAACCCATTGTTCTCAACATACATATTTTCCTTCTTTTCTCTTCTTTCAGATGGAATGGGGAGAGTCCTTGCCCAAGATGTATATGCAAAAGACAACCTACCCCCCTTCCCAGCATCAGTAAAAGATGGCTATGCTGTCCGAGGTAAATATTTTGGTTTTCTTGAGTATTATTATACACTGTTTCTTTGTTTTTTGTTTGTTTTTCAGCTTTTTGGCTCAGCTTAGGCACCCAATGACTGATTACATGTTTCCCCCTCAGTTGTCAACATAATTTCATTCATAGATAACAGTATTAATCTATATTCATATAATTTCTGGCACAATTTAATTAAAACTTTTCAGTGAAGGTACTATAATTACTTGAAAATTCTTGTTTACAACTAAACATGTAGAGACTGATTAAAATACTGTACCATAATTTATTCTTTCAGCCTCTGTCCATACTAGATAGCAGTCTTGGTCTGAAAGTTTTCTAAGTATTTCCTAGTTGAAAGCATCTACATGGTTCCATGAAAGAAGAGCAGATTCCCCAACACAGGGATAAAATGTGGTAGTCTTTTCTCCGGCTTTAAACTCAAACATCAATAAGGGCATCATAAAAAGCAAGCATGAGGGAAACTTCTAATTCCCTGGAAGACGCCATATTTCAAAGCTCTGAATCCCCACATGATACCAGCAGCTCACACCTTCGTTGTTGCCTGAGATTACATAATAAAGCTTAAAAGCAAATACTAAATAGTATTTGCATGCCCCAAGTCCAATCTAAAACTTAAAATGAAAATGCAACTGAATTACCTAGGAACTATTACTGGTTTACAACTTAAGGTTGCTATCATTGAAGAAATATCTAAAAACGTTGTGCTATCAGAGGTGGTAAGAATGCCAGTTCCTTTTTAGTGGTCATTTACAGCGTCTCTTAATTGGTGGTAGTGGTTGTTTACTCTGTCCAGCCATTAAAATAATTTCCTCTTTTTTGTAATTAAATGAATTCATTAATCTCCTCCATGGTTCATCACTATCTATTTCTTAGCAGTATCTTTTTATGTTGGAGGCAATATAGCAAATGGTTAAGGTTATGGGCTTTGAGCAAAGTAAGAGTGACCTGGGTTCTAGTACCAGTCCCATCTATGTAACTTTGAGCAAATCACTTAAACTTTTTAGCCTCAGTTTTCCTATCTGTAAAATGGCAATAATTACAACAGTACCTACACCCCAACATGTTGTTGTGAGATTAAATGAGACTGTAGAAAGCCTTAGTAAACTACCTGGCACCAAAAGAAAAAAAGTGTTCAATAATTGTTTCCAAAAATATTTAATAACAGTAACTGTTATTATCACAATCCCACTTACTTAGATCATCTCTGAAAAAAGAATAACATTCATCTAAATTATTTCTCTCAGATTCTATGGAAATAAAATGGTAAGGAGATTAATTTATGTTAGTACATTCTTTCTCAGGAACACTATCTTGGAGGTAGCTTGAACTCACTAAATTTAAGTATTTCTGAAAACATAAATGACAAATTTCCAGAGGCTCGTATGTTTTTTTCTTCTAATTTTATTCTTTCTTCAGTGTTTATTGTAATGAATATTATCCAGAAAGGAAATTGTTTTACTCTTCTGATAGCCTCATTGCCCCTTTTTTCCTTATTCCCCATCTACAATGTAAATTCTGTTTTGAACTTATAATTTGTAGCCATGTAGGATTGCTGTAAAATAACAAAGAATTCTCACTTCCACAGTAGAACAAATGAAATACTATGTGAAATACCAAGGGATGACAAAGTCTATTTTTTACATTCTTGGTAATATAAAGTAGGAGTAAGTGAGAAAATAAATTATTTGAGGCAGAATTATTCTCAAAAAGAATGTTGTTTTGTGATTTTTGCATGAAGTAGCAGCAGCTCAACAAACAAAAACTATTGATCTTAGATTTTCTAGTTGCCAAAAAGAGCAGTTAGTCCACATGAGCCATAAGAGAGTCTGTCGGACACTATAGAATCTGTCAGACATTTCTATGTAAAATTACCATTCAGTATCTTATTTATTCTTTTGTTTTGAAGTGGTGTTTTTAGTTATTTCACACATACACACAAAATCTAAAATGACATCTCACAGTATAAGAAGTTAAGTGGTTCAACAGATTGTCTACCATGCAGTTGATTCACATTATTTCTTTCCTGTGATGTGTTGCTAGTATCTCTAAGATATGGAACATATAACAGAGACATAAAACATAACGGACAACTGATGTGGATATAGTTAAATATCCAAGTGGAAATGGTTGGTGTGTCTGTATATCAACATTATAATTAAAGCAGTGAAAGTCATCAGTGAGCTAAGAAGCATGGGCTTAGGCCTTTCTGTGTTGTAACTGCCCCACGGCAGTGTTCTGGTAAATAGCCTTGAGGCTTCGTTGTGACTCTACCACTCTACTTCCTGTACCTTCTTTCTACCCCATCTTCCTTTACTCCCACTCTTTTCTCCCCACTCCCTTTATTCTCCCTCTTTTTCCTTCTCCTCTGCCTTTGCCTTAGGCCTTCCATTAATAACGAGTGGCACCTGTGAGCATGCTAACCCTCTAGGTGTAAAGAGGTTGCTAATTTTCTCTGGATCACTAAGCATTAGCCAGTATCCTTCAGAAACATGTGGGATAAAACTCCAAACCAGTTGGAGGATCACCTGCTTTTTAAGGTATGTGGGTTGAAAAATCAAAAGACAGCAAAAATGGCTAAGGAAATAAGAAACAGAAACAGCTATTAAAAAGAAAGAGAGAATAGAATGTAAAGAAGGCAGGAGAGTGATGATGATACAAGTAACAGGAAGACCTATAAGCTGATAAGCCTAAAATTGCATTCAAGAGGGAGTGAGTTTTAAAGATAAAAGCTAAGAAAAGAAAATGAAAGTAGCATATTACCAAATAGAAGCAATACAATCTTTTTATTCTTCATATTTTTGAAGTTACTTTTCCCTTCACAGTGATTAAGCTAATCATCTTGATGCATTCACACCCTGCTGTAGGTGTGAGTGCCCATTTTCTCACGATTTCTTCTTGGATTTTGCTAAAGGCAGAAATATCTCAATCTCAAATTCAGCTTTATTGAAAGTGTTCAGTTTGAAAGGCTTATCTCTTCAGAATCTGTTTTAGGATCATTTAGAAAAATGGAAAATTATAAACAAGCCAGTAATTATTCTGAGAACCATGTATAACAAATAATTATAAAGGGTATATGTCTTACCTGAAGGTTTCAGACCCTGGCAAGTTCACTATGGACTCAGAGAGACTGAGAAATGACAACGGAACATGCTTGGGGTAAAAGGGTTTATACCTGGCTTTATTCTCATGGCAGTAGGTCTTGAACTAAAATCATGTCTGCAGGTCTGTAATCCACCTCTGTCTCTGTCTCTGCCTCTGCCCAGAGCTCTGTATGGAGCTCTTTATGTAGTGACTCAGTCAATAATAGCTCATTGCCAACAGATGTGGAAGCATTAACCTAGTAGTAGGCCAATTACATCATCAAGTAGTTTAGGGTCAGGTGAGGATCCTGGCCATAGAAACTTCTATTTTTCCCCACCCTCCACCCCTCCAGGATTCTTGCCTCACAATCTATGTGCCCTCAATCTTCCACGATGGTCCCTGTGCAAGAAACCTGGAGCATTATAACCAGATTCCACAGCAGCAACAGAAGATAACAACAATATACAGATAAGAACAAAAATTATGATACAGGTAACAAAAATTATGATACAGGTAACAAAAATTATAATAATCCCCAAGCCTGAGGAAATCAGTTGCTACCAAGTGGTCATTCCAGCTGTATTCAAACCAGTTCTACTCAGATGAGTTCATGACTCACACCCTCTAAGGGATAAATCAATCTTCTGCAGTGGACCCTATCTGAGAAAGCTGGAACCTTGTAACAACAAAAATTATAATAATGATAGTCATCCTCAAGCCCAAGGAGCTCAATTGCAACCAAGTGGTCATCCCAGCTGTATTCAAACCAATCCCAGTTCAAGATTCACCCTTTCCACAGGAGGCTAGTAGAGGTACTGATAGGGAGTTCCATGCACACCCAGCGAGTAGCAGTTTTTGCTAGGGTGTGTGCCCAATCCACAAAGACATTAGAGGAGATTAACCTTAAAGGTGATAAAACACATGTTTTAGTGACACTAACATAGCAAATCTTGTCCATCAGGTAGAATGCATGCGAGAGAGTGGTCCTTTATAGGACTATGGCAGGAAGGTAGTCGCATCTGGGTCTAGCATACCATGCCTTTACCCCTTTCCATGTGGGAGTTACTGAGGGGTCTATATATAGTGCTACTGGAGGTGCATGCACTGGCCATAATGATAAAACTCCCTGGTAAGATGCACCTACCTTCCAGCCATTTAGGATATACTACTGTAATTTTGGGGGGTCACTTTGCTTTTACTTGAGGAATACAGAGGAGGCCAACTTCCAGGCCTCTTTTGTTAAGTTCACTGGTCTGCACAACATTCAGGAAAAGCAACCAGATGTCCAGTAGCTGTATCCACATAAGTCATGGCATATTGGTAGCCTTCTGACACAGACAGGGGCCAAATATAGTCTTATCTGCCAACTGACAAGGTATATCTGCCCCTAAGCTATTGTCCCATATTGCTGTGGGACTCAGTGTAAGTCCCTTTTAGAGCATACAGTGCACTCCTACTGGGCTCTGCTGACTTCTTCAGAGATCAAAAGAAGGCCCCACTGACGGACTATAGCCCACATTGTCTTCTAACCCACATGTAATAAACATTGATGTAACCACTGGGCCACATCAGAGGCAGGCTTGCCTTTTAGCCAACATATCTGGGCCAATTCATCTACTTCATCATTTCCTTGGATGATAGCAGCAAATGGCCTGTCGCATGATATACCATAACTGTTTTAGTCTGACTAGAGGCCCATAAGTCTTGCCAGAACTCTTGCCCCCAGAGGGGTCAGTGACTAACCAGCCAGTTGGCTTGGTACCATGTCAGTAGCCACAGAGTCAAGCCTTGATAGATGGCCCAGCTTTCAGTGCAGATAACTGCTGGGGAGGGCTCCTGGCTGATCACAAGCCACACTGCCCACAACTCTGCCCATTAACTGCTTAGCCCCTCACCATATTCAATCAATATTGTCTCAGTCTTAGGATGGAAAGCTAAGCCCTTCATTTCAGGGGCTGTCCATGGTTCGAGCCATCTTTGTACCATGAATCTTCAGGTATAGGAGCTCTTCCCTCCTAACAGGGCTCTCTGCTACTAATGGCTCTGCTACTTGCCTTTCACTGATATGTGTCACTGGCCCCAGTAAGCATTAGAGTTCTTCCCTAAAGGGGCTAGTAGAGAGGGTGCTGTGCTGCTGTAGATATGCACCCCACTTCGCTAGTGTAGCTGCCTGTGCCATGCCACTCCATGACTTTTGGGTCCAGTCTTGTACCCACCCCATGATGGGATAGGTGGTTATTACGTTTATCAGGGCCGGTCTGGTAATGGGTTCTGTAGCTAGCAAGACATGGTCCACGGCAGCCAATTGTTTCTCTGCTGAGGTGTACCATAACTCTGCTCCTTTCCAGGGCTATGACCAGAATCCAATAGTTCTTTCAAGCCACTTCCAGAGACCCAGCTAGAATCATCTTCAGTTGCACGATTATCCAGCTCTCAGGGCCTTGATGGGTCTATCACAATCAAGGTCTGTACAGCCTTGATTACCCATTTTTCAGTAGTGAAAGCAGATACACATGTCTCATGCCAGTCCCACCTGACACCTTTACATACCAAACAGTATAAGGGCTTTAGAACTTGTGCCACGTGTGGGATGAACACTCTCCAGAAGCCTAAAATACCCAAAAACTCCTATAACAATGCCACAGTTGTAGCGATAGGGAAAGCCTGGACTTTATCTATGACTGCTTTGGGATAATAGGTCTTATCCGACCAGACAACCCCCAAGAATTTGACAAACCAGGTCTCTGAACCTTGGCGCCCTTCACAGCCCATCCTTTCTCCTGCAGATGTTGCAGCAGTCTAGGTGCTTTACCTTCTAGATCTGAAAGAGAATAAGTGAGCATAATGTCATCAGTATAATGGTACAGCCACATTGTTGTCAGTTTCTCCCAGGCTGCTAAGTCCTGGGCTACAAGTCCGTGACAGGTGATGGAACTGTACCAGTACCCCTATGGAAGGACAATGAAAGTCAATTGCCATCCTTCCCATGTGAAAGCAAACTGTTCCTGTCTTTCCTCTTCATGTAAATGGAAAAGAAGGCATTGGTAAGATCCACAGCTTAATGATATATTCCTAGTTCATGACTGAGAGTATCCATCAGGTCTGCAATAGAGGGGATGGCAGCGTGCAGAAGAGATATGACTTTATTCAGTTCTCTGTAAGCCACAGTCATACACCAAGAGCCATCTGGCTTTTTTACTGGCCACAACGGGGGATTGAAAAGACTATGGGTGGGCTTTACAATACCCACCTTCTCCAATTCCTGGAGGGTTTCTCCAATTTCTTTATACCCTCCAGGCAATTTATATTGTTTGGTATTAGTCACCTGCCGAGGCACAGGCAAAGCTACAGGCAGGTGCTTAGCATGTCCCTTCAGAACTGCCTTCATCACACATACTCTATCTGAACTCACCCACAGTGGTCTGCATCCATGGCCCCTGCAGTATATCTAGTCCCAGAGTATATTTGGGGTTGGGAAAGATACACACAATATACTCCTTTGGGGGTAGATGCCCTATTCCCAATGGAATTCGGGCTTGTTTCACTCTGATAGCCTTACCCTCATATCCATCTGTAACAGCAGGGGTCCCAGGAAACTACTCAGGGTTGCCATAAATCAATGAACATTCAGCTCCTGTGTCTACCAGAGCCAGGACACTTTGTATATTCACTGGGGACCAGTGAATTGATATTTCAACGTGTGGCCTCCAATACCTCAGGGCAGGTATCTAAACCTTCCCGTCAGTCAAACTGTATCCCCCAGTCATCTTCCTGTGCAGGTTCAGGCAAGGTCGGCTCACTCTCCAGCAGGAAGTCTTGCAGACACACAAGCCAGACTTGTGGCTCTATCTCTGGCCTCCACTTGGTCCTCAGCAGCTGGAACTGCTCCAGTTGTTGCCACAGCTCCAATAAGATACTATTTGACTTCCCATCCAGTTTCTCTCTGTGTTCTCCTGCCCCTGTTAAGTCAACCCACATCTGGGTCCTTGTGACATTTACAGGGCCCTTTAAATTCTTCCTGTGAGTAGTGGACTGTATTTCCTTCCATGCTCTCATTGTTTAGCCTCTCCAAAGTCACTACTGCAAGGGTAACCTCACTTAGGGGTACCTAACTGAGGGCCAAGAATGGCCACTAGGGGCCCAAAGAGTGATGTGGGAGCCATTTGAAGCACCATACTTCTCATCCTCATAGTAAAAGGCTCCTCATCTGGGCCATAATTCTCTGGACAATAAATGCTGTTTTTCATGCCCAATTGCCATAACACCTGTTGGAGCTTGGCATACATCTGCCATCTTGCTGGGAAGGATGGTAAATTACCCTGATTGGGCCACACAGTGCAAAGTGCAGCCATAAACCAGTCGAGGAGGGAGTGGTTTTCTGGGGTCTGATGTGTGTTTTGTAATTGCTGCCTCGAGGCAAAATGAACTGTCAGGGAAGCCACCTTTCCCATCTCTGATCCAGACAAAACAATTCAATCCCCCCACACACACGTCCCAAAGACACAGAAGTCGTGCTGATACTGACTCTGAGGGCTTCTGCCAAAACTGGGAGCCCAAATCCAACAGCTCAGTCTGAGTATAGGGGTGGAGAATAGAGTGCTCCACAACTTGAGGAGGAGGCTATACCTCTTCCAGAGGAACCCACAGTTGCTGCATCTTTATTTTCATGATTACAACTGGGCGGACTTTCAACAGAGAAGGGGTCAGTGCCTCTGGCACCACCCCTTCGCCCTTCCTTGGCTCCTCTGTTTCCAGGGCTGATAGCACCTTTCTCAGCACTCCCCCAAGTGCCTCCTCTGCTACACCCTTTAGCTCTTCTACAGTGCCTTGCAGTAGCTCAGTCTTCCAACAGCTCTCCTACCTTCACTTCAGTACCTTACAGCTCGCATTCTCTTGCTGCCTCTTTTTGTGCTCCTCTAAGGAGTATGCCCTTCTCCTTCATGGCCTTTGCCTCTTCCACAGCACCTTGCAGTGCCATGTCTCATTCTACAAAGAATCTTTTACCTCCTCCACAGTACCTCACAGCTCACATTCTCACACTGCCTCTTCTTGTGCTTCTTGCAGAGATATGTCCTTCTCCTTCATGGCCTTTACCTCTTCCACAGTTCCTCACAGCAATGCCATTTCATTTTTCAACAAATCTTTTACTTCCTCCACAGCACCTTATAGCAAGTGTTCTCATGCTGCCTTCTATCATATCAATGCCATTTCATTCTTCAACAAATCCACAGCACTTTGCAGCTCACGTTCTTGTGCTGCCATTTCTTGTGACTCTCACAGGAGCACATTCCTCTCACATCTGTAGCCTTTTTAATACTTGAGAAACAGCCAACCCATGGTTACCACTGCCTCATGGGCACTCTGTTTCTCAAGAGACCTCCTTATTATTCCAAAAGCCAACTCTACTGCCTCAATCATCACCTCCACTTCCCCCCAGTCCTGGGGAGGGGCCCAGTCCTATAGGAGGCAAGCCACCTCAGACCACATGCCCACTGGGGGACATGTGAATGTCTCCCCATCCATAGGGACAGCCCACTGAAGCACCTCTCCCATGACGGCAGCCTGTTCCATTCTTTGGTCTACAGTAAATCCTGCTGACTACACCAATTATCTTGCCTGAGGGTTTCAGCCCCAGGGAAGTTCACTATAGATTTGGTGAGTCCAAGAAATGACAATGGAAGGTTCTGGGGGTAAAAAGGTTTATATCCAGCTTTATTCTCACAGGGGTAGGTCGAGCACTAGAATCATGTCTGCATCCAGCAGTCTGTAGGTCCATAATCCATCTCCTTCTGCCTCCAACCAGAGCACTGGGCAGAGCTCCTTATATAGTGACTCAGTCAATAATAGCTCATTGCCAATGGGTGTGGAAGCATTAGCCTAGCAGTAGGCCAATTACATCATCAAGTAGTTTAGGATCAGGTGGGGATCCGGGCCATAGAAACTTCTATTTCCCACCAATATATTAAAGAAATCCTTTCATTTGGGTAAATAAATTGTAAAGTTTTTTCTTTTTTACATCCTGATTAAAATACACACTTATAGAAAATACAGGAAGTCAAAAAGAACATTTTGAAATTACCCCTTATGTCACTTCCTAGCCACTATTAACAATTTGTTATACTTCCTTCAAGTGGATCAAAGTGCATAAAACATTCAGTGTAACCTTTTTGATTTAGAGCTATTTCTTATTCTTTCATGAAAGTCATGTAATAGGGTTTCTAGTTTGTCCATTTAAATCCTCTTTAGCCAGAGCTGGTACTCCAACTTATTTGATAGCCTTTTGTCTTCTGCTGTAGGACACGTCAGTGAAGAAAAGGGCCTTAATATGTAGGAGTATTACTGATGTGCAGAAATAGAATTTAGAATAACTAGTTGTAGCAAATTCCAAAAGCTTAAAATACCGTATTTAAGGAAATAAGATATTTTTCCCCAGTACTAACAATAAATGGGCATTTTGTATAGGTAAAGAATATAAAATACCTTCTCTCTAATCTGTTTATTCCTAGCTCCATGCTTTCCCTAAGAAAAAGTGGCATGTCAATTTTAAAAAAATACACTTAAAATATATAAAATCACTCTATATTTCATGGAAATATCACAAGGAAACAAAGCTATCAGATATCCTTAAATTCTCTGTAAATTAAAAATCTTTTCAAGTAATTGAATACCAAAAATAAAAGGCAGAAGATTTAAAATTCCCAACAACCCACCTGATTTAACCCCTCAGTGTAATTGCAGCAAGTATTAATCATGATGCACTTAGTGTTGTCACCTTCACTTGCCTCCACCCCAACTCTTCCTATAATCCTGATTTCAGTATACACATAAATACATTACCCTGTTGTCTATCATCCAGTCTTGTTCCATGATTAAACAAAAATCTTAATCCCTATGCCAAAGATAGTTCCTAGGACTTCTGAAAAAGTTATGCTATCTCTATAGACTCAGTTTACTCAGCCCTACATGGAAATGATGAGACTCTTTATTACTGAAAACAAATGAAAAGCTTTATAGTGTTTCAGGAGGCTGAAAGAGATCTCACATATAGCTGGAAAATGAAAATGAGGGATAATTCTATGACAAATGACTTGGAGCAGAACATTTTCTATACATTGCTACAACGAACAGTTATTTAAATGGTTTCAATTTTATGTCAAATGTTATAATAGAAACCTTCAACTAAACAGGTGAACAAGCCTAGAAGTGCTTTCTGGACAGTAAAAAAAAAGGAGCATGGAAGTGGGAGAAGCTCCAGGGTCTAGCATTAAATATTTTACTTATATATAATCCATTTACTATTAACATTTGGTTTATATTGCTTTTATCACTTTCTTCAAACTAAATTCTTTAGTTAGAAACCAGAAAAGAAAACTTATTAACAGAAATGTCAGAATAATGGAGGTGAGGAAAGCTTCTAAGCCTTGACAGAAATCCTTGGAATCCATCCATCTTTTCTAATGGCATGCAGAAGCTTAGTTGATTTCTTTCCAAATTTTAGGTTCATTTGCCACCATACCTCCACTTCTACCCCCACCCACCCAAGTTTATAGACTTCATTTTGAAAATGACACTTTTCTTCTACCTGTCTCTTTAGTAGATATTTTTTAATAAATATAAGCAAGTTATATTGATCATTCTTTTTCTGCCATTGTAAGAAATAGTGAGCCTTGATATTAATGTAAAATCAGAATTCCTGTTGTAGTTCACTGATTTTTTATTCCTTAAGTTTTATTTTAGTCTGAACTTGTCTATATTTGGTTCAGTCTGATAGTGCTCTGGTCCTCAAGGAGGGTAGTCCATGAAACAGCAGCAGCAACTTGTTTGAAATGTACAACCTGAGGCCCCATTCCAGACCTACAGAATTAGAATGTGTATTTTAACAAGATCTCCAGGTGATTTGTCTGCATGTTAAGGATATGGAATAAGGAGAAGGAGTAGGATTAAAGATGGCGGCATGAGATGTGAAACGGAGTCTTCCTCCTAACACCACATATAATACGAAAATATAATTAATACAACTAATCCTGAAAGAGCAACAGGCCAGAGGACTGCACCAAACTGCATACACCTGGAGAAAAGAATAAACCTCATGGAACAGGGTAATGTACCAAAGCCATGCCCAGCAGGACCCAAGCCATTCCCCCACCCCAGCTCTCTGGCAGGAGGAAGAGAAACAGAGCAGGTAGGGAGTGGAGGCCTGGGATTCCTGAATATCTAATACGGAGATCTGCTCTGGGAGCACAAACCTACACTTCATGGTGCTTGCATGGTACTCTCATGATTAGGGGGTTGGAAAGCTAAGACAGACAGAATTCCTGGAGAGACTGAGATTCCAGCGCTCCTGGAAAATCAGGATCCATATCCAGCTGTTTTGGGACAAAAGAAAGGCGGACAGTCTGACAGGCTTCCTAACAGCAAGAGGGCTGCCAAAGGGGCAATGATTCCACAGATATTACTCAAAGGAGAAAGGACATATAGACAAAATTGTCCAGGTGCACTCTGCTCAGCAGGTTGGGAGCTTTCACAACCTTCAGGTACGCCAGCTCCATGGCGGGCTACACAGCTCCAAGGACCCCCCTCCATGATATGTAGCCTACTGTGCCTTTCTCCCGGCCAGCCCCACCTGGCTCGCAAACTGGCAAATCCTACACTGGCATTAGGCCAGCCAGAGGGAAGACCTGTCTACAGCAACTACAAACATAAAGCATAGAGGCGTATACCTGTATGCTTCACCTAGTTCAGGCAGTGGAGACAGGCATAGCAGCCAGGAAGCAGGAAACAGCTCTTTCCTCCCCACAGGCACCAATACCACTCCCCTGCAACCCCCGACATTGCTTCAGGGGCTGAGCAGCTCCAGAGAGTAGAGCTTCTGGGCACTAGAGGGCACCATATACAAATATGAAACGCCAAAGGAACCTGGTTCAAAGTAAACTTATGAATACAATTCCTGAGAAACATTTAAATGACATCGACCTCATGAATCTTCCTGAAAGGGAGTTCAAAATAAAAATCATCCACATACACATGGAGGTACAGAAAAATATTCAAGAACTCAGGAATGAATTATGGTCAGAGAGCCAATCATTGAAGAACACAATGGAGGGTATTAAAAGCAGATTAGATACAGTGGAGATCACGATAAATGAAATAGAAACTAGAGAAGAGGAATATAAAGAAGCTGAGGCACAGAGAGAAAAAAGGATCTCTAAGAATGAAAGAATATTGAGAGAATTGTGTGCCCAATCCAAACGGAACAATATTCTCATTATAGGGGTACCAGAAGAAGAAGAGAGAAAAAGGGATAGAAAGTGTCTTTGAGGAGGTAATTGCTGAAAACTTCCCAAATCTGGGGAAGGAGATAGTCTCTCAGGCCATGGAGGTGTACAGATCTCCCAACACAATGGACCGAAGGACGACAACACCAAGACATATAGTAATTAAAATGTCAAAGATCAAAGGTAAGGACAGACTATTAAAAGCAGCCAGAGAGAGAAATAAGATCACATACAAAGGAAAGCCCATCAGGCCATCATCAGACATCTCAGCAGAAACCTTACAGGCCAGAAGGGAGTGGTATGATGTATTTAATGCAATGAAGCAGAAGGGCCTCGAACCAAGATTACTTTATCCAGCACGATTATCATTTAAATTTGAAGGAGAGAGTAAACAATTTTGCAGATGAGCAAAAGCTGAGAAAATTTACCTCCCACAAACGATCTCTACAATGTATTTTGGAGGGACTGCTACAGATGGAAGTTTTCCTAAGGTTCAACAGCCATCACCAGAGGTAATAAACCCACAGAAAGAAAGTAGAAGAGCTAATTACTAGGCAAATGCAAAATTAAATTAACTATCCCCAAAGCCAATCAAAGGATAGACAAAGAGTACAGAATATGATAACTAATACATAAAGAACGGAGGAGGAGAAAAAAAAGAACCTTTAGAGTGTGTTTGTAATAGCATATTAAGTGAGTTAAGTTAGACTCTTAGATAGTAAGGAAGTTAACTTTGAACCTTTGATAACCACCAATCTTAAGCCACCAATGGAAATAATTACATACCTATCGATAATCACCCTAAATGTAAATGGATTGAATGCACCAATCAAAAGACATAGAGTCACTGAATGGATAAATAAAACAGAACCCATCTATATGTTGCCTACAAGAAACTCACTTCAAACCCAAAGACATACACAGACTAAAACTGAAGGGATGGAAAAAGATATTTCATGCAACTAATAGGGAGAAAAAAGCAGGAGTTGCAGTACTTGTATCAGACAAAATAGACTTCAAAACAAAGAAAGTCACAAGAGACAAAAAAGGATATTACATAATGATAAAAGGGTCAATCCAACAGAAAGATATAACCATTATAAATATCTATGCACCCAACACAGGAGCACCTACATATGTGAAACAAATACTAACATAATTAAAAGGGGAAACAGAATGCAGTGCATTCATTCTAGGAGACTTCAACGCACCACTCACTCTGAAGGAACTCAACCAGACAAGAAATAAGTAAGGAGACAGAGGCACTGAACAACACATTAGAACAGATGGACCTAACAGACATCGACAGAACTCTACACCCAAATGCAGCAGAATACTCATTCTTCTCAAGTGCACATGGAACATTTTCAAGAATAAATCATATACTAAGCCACAAAAAGAGCCTCGGTAAATCAAAAAGATTGAAACTGTACCAACCAGTTTCTTAGACCACAAAGGTATGAAACTAGGGATGAATTACACAAAGAAAATGAAAAATTCCACAAACACATGGAGGCTTCACAACATACTCCTACATAACCAATGGATCAATGACCAAATAAAAACAGAGATCAAGCAATATATGGAGACAAATTACAATGATAATTCAACACTGCAAAATATGTTGGACGCAGCAAAGGCCATTCTAAGAGGAAAGTACATCGCAATACAGGCCCACCTCAGGAAAGAAGAACAATCCCATATGAACACTCTAAACTCAGAATTAATGAAACTAGAAAAGGAAAAACAAAAGAGACCCAAAGTCAGTAGAAGGAAGGACATAATAAAGATTAGAGCAAAAATAAATAAAATCGAGAAGAATAAAACAATAGAAAGAATGAATGAAAGCAGAAGCTGGTTCTTCGAGAAAATAAAAAAAATAGATAAACCCTACCAGACTTATCAAGAAAAAAAGACAGTCTACTCACATAAACAGAATCAGAAATGAGAAACGAAAAATCACACCAGACACCACAGAAATACAATGAATTATTAGAGAATACTATGAAAAATTATATGCTAACAGACTGAATAACCTAGAAGAAATGGAAAACTTTCTAGAAAAATACAACCTTCCAAGGCTGACCAAGGAAGAAACAGAAAATCTGAACAGCTGGTAATCAAAAAACTACCTAAGAACAAAATGCCTGGACCAGATTACTTCACCACTGAATTTTATCAAACATTTAGGGAAGACCTAATACCCATCCTCCTTAAAGTTTTCCAAATAGTAGAAGAGGGAATACTTCCAAACTCATTCTATGAGGCCAGCATCACTCTAATACCAAAACCAGCAAAGACACCATAAAAAAAGAAAACTACAGACCAATATCCCTGATGAACATAGATGCAAAAATACTCAACAAAATATTAGCAAACCGAATTCAAAAATACATCAAAAAGATCATCCATCATTATCAAGTAGGATTTATACCAGGGATGCAAGGATGGTACAACATTTGAAAATCCGTCAACATCATCCACCACATCAACAAAAAGAAGGACAATATCCACATGATCATCTCCATAGATTCTGAAAAAGCATTCGACAAAATTCAACATCCATTCATAATAAAAACTCTCAACAAAATGAGTATAGAGGGCAACTACCTCAACATAATAAAAGCCATATATGACAAACCCACAACCAACATTATACTTAACAGCAAAAAGCTGAAAGCTTTTCCTTTAAGATGGGGAACAAGACAAGGATGCCCACTCTCCCCACTTTTATTCAACATCGTACTAGATGTCCTAGCCATGGCAATCAGACAACACAAAGAAATAAAAGGCATCCAGATTGGCAAGGAAGAAATTAAACTGTCCCTGTTTGTTAATGACCTGATATTGTACATAAAAAACCCTAAAGAATCCACTCCAAAACTACTAGATCTAATATCTGAATTCAGCAAAGTTGCAGGATACAAAATTAACACACAGACATCTGTGGCATTCCTATGCACTAACAATGAACTAGCAGAAAGAGAAATCAGGAAAACATTTCCATTCACGGTTGCATCAAAAATAATAAAATACCTACGAAGAAACCTAACCAAGGAAGTGAAAGACCTATACTCTGAAAACTACAAGACACTCATGAGGGAAATTAAAGAAGATAAAGATAAATGGAAACACATCCCGTGCTCATGGATAGGAAGAATTAATATTGTCAAAATGGCCATCCTGCCTAAAGCAATCTACAGATTCAGTGCAATTCCTATCAAAATACTGATAGCATTCTTCAACGAACTAGGGAAAATCATTCTAATATTCATATGGAACCACAAAAAACCCTGAATATCCAAAGCAATCCTGCGAAGGAAGAATAAAGCTGGGGGGATTATGCTCCCCAACTTAAAGCTCTACTGCAAAGTCACGGTACTCAAGACAATTTGGTACTGGCACAAGAACAGACGCATAGACCAATGGAACAGACTAGAGAGCCCTGATATAAACCCAACCCAACCATATATGGTCAATTAATATATGATAAAGGAGCCATGGACATACATTGGGGAAATGACCCTCTTCAACAGCTGGTGTTGGCAAAACTGGACAGCTACATGCAAGAGAATAAAACTGGATTATTGTTTAACCCCATACCCAAAAGTAAACTCAACATGGATCAAAGACCTGAATATAAGCCATGAAACCATAAAAGTCTTAGAAGACAACATAGGCAAAAATCTCCTGAATATAAGCTTGAACAACTTCTTCCCGAACGCATCTCCTCGAGCAAGAGAAACAAAAGCAAAAATGAACTCATGAAACTACATCAAACTAAAAAGTTTCTGTTCGGCAAAGGACACCATCGACAGAACAAAAAGACATCCAAAATATATAAAGAACTCACATGTCTCAACACTCAAAAAACAAATAACCCAATTAAAATATGGGCAGGGGATATGAAGAGACAGTTCTCCAAAGAAGAAACTCAGATGGCCAACAGACACATGAGAAGATGCTCCACATCACTAATCATCAGAGATATGCAAATTAAAACCACAAGGAGATATCACCTCACACCAGTAAGGATGGCCAGCCTCCAAAAGATTAAGTACAGCAAATGCTGGTGAGGATGCGGAGAAAGGGGAACCCTTTTACACTTCTGGTGAAAATGTAAGCTAGTTGAACCTTTGTGGAAAGCACTATGGAGGTTCCTCAGAAAACTAAAAATAGAAATACCATTTGACCCAGGAATCACACTCCTTGGAATTTACCCAAGGAATACAACTTCTCAGATTCAAAAAGACATATGCACCCCCATGTTTATCGCAGCACTATTTACAATACCCAAGATATGGAGCAACCTAAGTGTCCATCAGTAGATGAATGGATAAAGAAGAAGTAATACATATACACAATGGAATACTATTCAGCCATAAGAAAGAAACAAATCCTGCCATTTGCAACAACGTGGATGGAGCTGGAGGATATTATGCTCAGTGAAATAAGCCTGGCGGAGAAGGACAAGTGCCAAATGATTTCCCTCATTTGTGGAGTATAACGATGAAGCAAAACTGAAGGAACAAAATAGCAGCAGACTCAGAGACTCCAAGAACGGACAAGTGGTTACCAAAGGGGAGGGGAATGGGAGGGGATCGGGAGGGAGGGAGAAGGAAAGAGGGGTATTATGTTTAGTACACATCGTGTGGGGGATCACGGGGAAAACAGTGTAGAACAGAGAAGGCAAATAGTGAATCTGTGGCATCTTACTACACTGAAGGACAGTGACTGCATTGGGGTATGGGTGGGTACTTGATAATATGGGTATATGTAGTAATCACATTGTATTTTCTTGTGAAACCTTCATAGAGTGCATATCAATAATATCTTAATAAAAAATAAGGAAAAAGAAGAACAAATGAGGCCCAAAGTCACCATGGAGGGACATAATAAAGATCAGAGAAGAAATAAATAAAATTGAGAAGTATAAAAGAATAGAAAAAATCAATGAAACCAAGAGCTGGTTCTTTGAAAAAATAAACAAAATAGATAAACCCGTAGCCAGACTCATTAAGAGAAAAAGAGAATCTGCACACATAAACACAATCAGAAATGAGAAAGGAAAAATCACGACTGATCCCACAGAAATACAAAGAATTATAAGAGAATATTATGAGAATCTATATGCTAACAAGCTGGAAAACATAGAAGAAATGGACATCTTAGAAAAATACAACCTTCCAAAACTAACCAAACAAGAAACAGAAAAACTAAACAGACCAATCACCAGCAACGAAATTGAAGCGGTAATCAAAAAACTACCCAAGAACAAAACCCCCGGACCAGATGAATTCACCTCTGAATTCTACCAGACATATAGAGAAGAAATAACACCCATTCTCCTTAAAGTTTTCCAAAAAATAGAAGAGGAGGGAATACTTCCAAACTCATTCTATGAAGCCAGCATCACTCTAATACCAAAACCGGGCAAAGACCTCACCAAAAAAGAAAATTACAGACCAATATCCCTGATGAATGTACATGCAAAAATACTCAACAAAATATTAGCAAACCGAATTCAAAAATACATCAAGAGGATCATACACCATGATCAAGTGGGATTCATCCCAGGGATGCAAGGATGGTAGAACATTCGAAAATCCATCAACATCATCCACCACATCAACAAAAAGAAGAACAAAAACCACATGATCATCTCCATAGATGCTGAAAAAGCATTTGACAAAATTCAGCATCCATTCATGACTAAAACTCTCAACAAAATGGGTATAGACGGCAAGTACCTCAACATCATAAAGGCTATATATGACAAACCCACAGCTAACATCATACTTAACGGCGAGACGCTGAAAGCTTTTCATCTAAGATCGGGAACAAGACAGGGATGCCCACTCTCTCCACTGTTATTCAACATAGTACTGGAGGTCCTAGCCACAGCAATCAGACAAAACAAAGACATACAAGGCATCCAGATTGGTAAAGAAGAAGTCAAATTGTCACTATTTGCAGATGACATGATACTGTACATAAAAAACCCTAAAGACTCCATTCCAAAACTACTAGAACTAATATCTGAATTCAGCAAAGGTGCAGGATACAAAATTAACACACAGAAATCTGTTGCTTTCCTATACACTAACGATAAACTAACAGAAAGAGAAATCAGAAAAACAATTCCATTCACAATTGCATCAAAAAGAATAAAATACCTAGGAATAAACCTAACGAAGGAAGTGAAAGACCTGTACTCTGAAAACTACAAGACACTCCTAAGAGAAATTAAAGAGGACACTAACAAATGGAAATGCATCCCATGCTCTTGGCTAGGAAGAATAAATATTGTCAAAATGGCTATACTACCTAAAACAATCTACAGATTCAATGCAATCCCAATCAAAATACCAACAGCATTCTTCAATGAACTGGAACAAATAATTCTAAAATTCATATGGAACCAGAGAAGACCCTGAATAGCCAAAGCAATCCTGAGAAGGAGGAATAAAACAGGGGGAATTATGCTCCCTGACTTCAAGCTCTACTACAAAGCCACAATAATCAAGACAATTTGGTATTGGCACAAAAACAGACCCACAGACCAGTGGAACAGAATAGAAAATCCAAATATTAACCCAAACATATACAGTCAATTAATATTTGATAAAAGGCCTTGGATATACATTGGGGAGATGACAGCCTCTTCAGCAGCTGGTGTTGGAGAAACTGGACAGCTACATGTAAGAGAATGAAACTGGACTACTGTCTAACTCCATACTCAAAGGTAAACTCAAGGGGGATCAAAGACCTGAATGTAAGTCATGAAACCATAAAACTCTTAGAAAAAAATATAGGCAAAAATCTCTTGGACATAAACATGAGCGACTTCTTCATGAACATATCTCCCCCGGCAAGGGAAACAAAAGCAAAAATGAACAAGTGGGACCATATTAAGCTGAAAAGCTTCTGTACAGCAAAGGATACTATCAGTAGAACAAAAAGACATCCTACAGTATGGGAGAATATATTCATAAATGACGTATCCTGATAAGGGGTTGACATCCAAAATATATAAAGAACTCACGCACCTCAACAAACAAAAAGCAAATAATCCAATTAAGAAATGGGCAGAGGACATGAATAGACACTTCTCCAAAGAAGAAATTCAGATGGCCAACAGGCACATGAAAAGATGCTCCACATCCTAATCATCAGAGAAATGCAGATTAAAACCACAATGAGATACCACATCACACCAGTGAGGTTAGCCAACATCCAAAACACAAACAACAAATGTTGGTGAGGATGTGGAGAAAAGGGAACCCTCCTACACTGCTGGTGAGACTGCAAATTAGTTCAAGCATTGTGGAAAGCAGTATGGAGGTTCCTCAAAAAACTCAAAATAGAAATACCATTTGACCCAGGAATTCCACTCCTAGGAATTTACCCTAAGAATGCAGCAGCCCAGTTTGAAAAAGACAGATGCACCCCTATGTTTATTGCAGCACTATTTACAATAGCCAAGAAATGGAAGCAACCTAAGTGTCCATCAGTAGATGAATGTATAAAGAAGAGGTGGTACATATACACAATGGAATATTATACAGCCATAAGAAGAAAACAAATCCTACCATTTGCAACAACATGGATTTACGTAGAGAGTATTATGCTCAGTGAAATAAGCCAAGCCGAAAAAGACAAGTACCAAATGACTTCACTCATATGTGGAGTATAAGAACTAAGAAAAAAACTGAAGGAACAAAACAGCAGCAGACTCACAGAACCCAAGAACGGACTAATAGTTACCAAAGGGAAAGGGACTGGGGAAGATGGGTGGGAAGGGAGGGACAAGGGGAAAAAGGGGCATTACGATTAGCAGATTTAATGTTAGGGGGGCACGGGGAAGGCTGTACAACTCAGAGAAGACAAGTAGTGACTCTGTAGCATCTCACTATGCTGATGGACAGTGACTGTAATGGGGTTGGTGGGGGGGACCTGATGAAGGGTGTGGTTTAATCACCATAATATTGCACATGTAATTGTAGATTAATGATACCAAAATAAACTATTTAAAATAATAAAAAATAAAAGTAAAGGAGAAGCAATGTTATAATGTAAATAATAAACGGGAGTCCTCTCAGTATCAAGAACCTTCTAGTATGTTGGTTGACTGAGCCTTCCTTAGCCTGCAATATAGAGCCATGTCTTCCAGGTGGAAACTTTCAGGGAACGGTGGAGAACATAGCTTAAGTGAGTACGTACTCTCTCCCCGGTCAGTGCAACTTCCCTGATTGCAAACAATCTTGCTGCTTAGTATCACTTCAGGCCTCATTCTGATATTGGCCTCCTTGACACTCTTTTTCAGGCTTGCCCCACATGATCTCCAGCCACTCATGATTCAGTGACTTTTTAGAGCACTTGTGCAAAACATTGATACAAGCATTTTGAGTGTATGTACATTTGCATGTGTGGGATAACAGGAGACAGGAGAAAGATTGAAGAGCAGAGGATTTCAAAAAAGAAATAAAGGGTATGATCCCTACCTCTAAGAAGCTCATGATCTAGATGAAGAGATAAACACTTTTATGAAATTATTTAAATTACAAAACACAATACTAGTACATACAAGTCAGTCTATAAGCTTCCCATTTAAGTATTATGGAAATGCCAAATTCATTTTGAGTAAATTCATTATTCATTTCACAAATAGTTATTGAGCATCAAATGATGAGCTAGCCACTGTGCTAGACAGAATAACAGCAAATCAAAGTTGTATAGAATTAATCAGAGCAGTCTTTCTAAACATTCTAAAGTTGGTGAATGTTAACTCACATTTTGAAGAAAACAATATATATGGACCAGGAGCAAATGGAAGATTTTCAAAATTGCATTTTATACTGAAAAATACTATTTATTTTTTCATGTATGCCTGCCTCTTTCTAAAAAGATTCTTAGGAGCCCCACTCATTCATTTACTGAACATTTTGAATACTTCACATATTGAATATTGAATACCTAGTATGCAGCAAATGCTAGGGATTCCCCTGTGACAAATAAGCAAATAATTGCAAACACATTAGAAAGTCAGAATTGGAGTTATTTCAGGAATATGCTGGGGAAAACAGAGGAAGTAGGTGACTCTTGAGGGTAGGGATGTCAGACATGATAGAGAAGGTAACACTTGAGCTGAGTCTTAGAAGTTAAGAAGTCTTTAATTAGAAGGCAGGGGCAAGAAAAAGGACACTCCAAGCCATGTAAATAGCATATGTTATGGAACTGAAATATGAATCGTCTTAATTTTCTCAGGAAGCTACAGTACTAGAGTGGCTGGAGTATATATAAGGAGGACAAGAACCAAAGGCCTTTGCATGTACTGTTATTTTTAGGGGAAGATACTTGGATGGAGCATTTCCACTTCACCTATCTCTCTCTTTCTCATGTGCATATGCACACACACACACATGCACACTTTTTGCCTACTTAACATTTACTCATCCTTCATATTGAAACCAGAAATCCTTTTGTCAAGGTGGCTTTCTCTGATTTTCCAGTGTATACTGTCATAAAATCATGTTCCTTTCCTTTAGAGTGTTTTTCTTAATTGTATTTATACATTCATTAATGTGATTATTTAATTAATATCTATCTTCCCCACTATATGTGTAGCTTTAAGAGTTTTGTTTTAACCACATCCATAGGAAGATACACATTAAATACACTATACATCACAAGCCAATGATAAGCACACACATATAATATATACAGTACATATATATAAGCAAAAATAAATTTCATGAAGTAACATTCATCCTACCATATGTAATGAAATGTATTTCTATTCTTTTTAATTTAAAAAATTGTTCACAAGTTGATTTTTCAGCCCATCCTTTTATGATCCAGAGTTTGAAAAACCTTATGACAGACTGGCACTGCATTAGAATAGAAGCAATGTGTGGTTTTACACTCTATTCTATCCCAGCACCTGGTATGATACTTGGGGCATAGAAGACACTCAGTAGAAATTTAGTGAATAAATGAAAGAAATAAAAAGCTTTAAAGAGTATTATGTATTTTTTTTAACTATGATTATCCCCATGCTTATCAACAAGAAAACTGAAGGTTAGAAAAAGGCTTAGTGATTTGCTCAAAGGCCTCAGGCTAATAATAGGCAGAACCAGGATTCACATTCAGCTTTGTTTTACTCTAAAACAATGCTAATTTACCCTTTTGCAAGAAGTAAAAAGAGAAAATGTCTAGATTACTTATGGGATTGCTCTAGTAGAGAAATAATTTTTTAAAAGTTTATTCACACTTAAGGTGCAGTTAGTGTGGAATTCTGAAAGATAATAGGCTTTTTAATTTTCTACAGTAAGAAAATCATGATTTGCTTTAGAATACTATAAAAATAAGTGGGGGATAGATGAAACAACATTAGTAAAATGTTGATAATTGTTGAAGCTATGGCTTCTATATCTATTTTAAATTGTTCATTTTTTTTAAGTTTAAAAAAAAAGAACCCATGAAAAGTGCATAAGAATAGCATTGCAGGAAAACTATTCTCGTTTTTCAAGTGAGCACTGAAAATACACAAGGATTCAGAAAACCACAAGAAAGCCAAGAGTTTGACTGAGATAATGTCTGTAAAAGGCACAAGATATAGTATCTAGTACATAGAAGAGACCCATGTTATTTTTTCTCTCTCTCCACATCCAGTTAACCAAAGCCATCTATGAAAAAAAAGTGACTCATTATAAGCAGTACTGTATATAAGCCTTTAGAAAAACACTACTTGTGGTTAAATAAACAATGAATTTCATGTCCTTTTTAAAGAGGGAAATACTTTTATTATGTGTCAGCATGTTTGCAAATATTCATAGAAACTGTTATCTTTTCTGTGTATGTATCCCAAACTCTTGCTGTATGCAGGTGATATGGAGGTAATGGTCATGACCATAAAACTCATTAAATAGCCATTGCCTTGCCCTTCATATTTGTCTGAAATCCACATCGTATATGAAAATGCTTATGAATATATTTATCTCCATAAATATTTTTTCATCCAGCCACATTGTATATAGAAAGAAATTGGTAAGTTTTTTCCATCTCAGTTGTGAAAGTGCTTCTTCTAATTTAAAAATAAGTTATCAGTGGAAAATGTGATGCAGTCCTGCCTATGTAGTCTGATTCAGAAACAGCATTTTTGCCCACTATTAAA